>VXBQ01002821.1:114051-147819 GCA_013400175.1 Phainopepla nitens
TAATTTCTTCCTTTCCCCTTTTCTTTTTCCTTTTTTTTTTTTTTTTAATGGCAGTAAAACATTAATTAAGCTGCTTGTACTGTTCTGACTGTTTGCAGACACCCAGCTTGGACTGGGGCAGGGTTTCTAGGTCTTGCTCTGCTGTGTAGCAGAAGAAGCTCTACTTTTAGGTTTGTGGCCAACACATCAAGGCCGACACATTGCAAATTACGTAGTACAAGAGTCCTGCTATCCTGAGTGCTCCATGATTGCCTCATAAACATAGCCAGTGGTGACAGTGGGCTAGAGCCCGTCTTGTGATGGCGGTCGGTCATTGTCAAGCTTGTAACTTTTTTTTTTTTGCTAGTCTTGATAAATTAGTCTGCCAGCATCCTTTGTAATGCAGAAGTCAGAACAGACTTCAAAGGAAGACCCAGGATTCTCCTGAAAGAATTCAAAAGGTGGTATGCAAAAGGAGGAGGAAATCTGTTTTGATCCTCAACTCCGTGTCAGATCTTTTCATTGAAGAAGAATGGATTAATTGTGCTTTTAGTCTTTGTTTTCCTGTAGTTACAGATGCTGTCCCTCTTTGCAAACATTGTCATACTCGTCAGTGAATTCTTTCAAGCCATCTGTTTTAGTGCAGTTTGATAAGTTATCCTACAAGTTAAGGATACATTCTGCTAAAAAATGTAAAGCAGAGAAAAAAATTCTTACGCATTTTAGGCTGCAAGTTTTGTTTTATTTGAAATTAATTAGATTAAGACAGAATGATGCTACAGATGATTCTGGGAAGGTAACTGGAAGACCGCAGCAACAGCATTCTTGTCATTCTTCCTAAATTACTGGAGGGGCAGAAAGATTTTCAAACAGGCAAAAACCTCAACATACATTATGTGACTCCCATACTATATTGGTTGTATATGGAAATGGAAGGAGGCAAAAAGCTTAGCTTTTATATACATAATGCGTCTGAAGAGTAGTGAAAAACTGGTCAGACACCTAGTTTTTCCTTCAAGCTGTGCTCTTGTGTAATTCTTGAGCTGATTCTGCTAAAGCACTAGGAGTGATGCTGCTAAGTCCTAACAGCATTCTTTGCTCAGAGATGGCAAGAAGAGCTAATCTAAACGCCATGATGTTAAGCTGCAGAGCAGAACAGTGGCCCACCAAATTTTCTTTGAGCACTTTTCTAGTACAGATGGTAGCTAGAGATGCAGACCTCTCCCTTCCTGTAGAATAACTTTATCTGACTCACAAAATGGACATCTTTGATTTTGCTGAAGATCTGGTTTGGAGATCTGACCTAACTGCTGAGCTGGCTAGTGACTTCATTATTAATAGACAGTATTTGTTAGGTCTCTGAATGAGTGGGCTACAGCTTCATTCAGAAGTCATATAACAGAAGGACCGATCCAGAGTATGCCAACCTTTCACAGCAACTACAGCCTTCTGCAGTCTGTCGGTGTCCTGGCGTTGTTCAGTGAGGCCAGAAGTTATTATACACAATAAACTAAGGAACTGAAGTCGCCAAGGAGATGGGACTGTTCACTGGTGTTACTGTAATGACAACGCTCTAACATGTCCAGCAGGGTTGTATATCCAGCATACTGGAATTAGTGCAAACAGATGACAGCCTCCAAAGCCTTGTCTTGAAGAGCATGTTGCTTCCTGGGGCTGAGTAGCTCAGCCTTGTGTTTTTCCAGTCGTGGCAGGTGTTCTCATAAGGGTGTGGGATTTGGAAGGTGCCTGGGTCAGCAGTGGGCAGGCAGCTGTGTAATCAAGTCTGGTATGCTGCTGTTGTCCAGGTGTGGCCAGACAGCTCTTGTGTGGCTTGGAGGCGGGAATAGGTCCTGTCTCTGAACAGTTGAAGGCACACTGAGGTCCTGGGCCAGTGCTGCAGCATGATGCATTGAATAGCAGTGAAGAGTAAAGAGTAATGGCCAGTGCATTATCTGCTTGGAACAAATCTCTGTTTCATGAAGCAGGAAAAGTCCCCAGGAGAGAATTACATTATATGTAAGGACAGAACAATTACCTATGACTACTTTCAGGCACGAGCCTGCCATTTTGAGAGTCCTTAGGGGACTAAACCTGTCATTTAGGATGTATTTTTGCCTGCTGAAGACACCTTAGGTTCAAATGACTGCAAGTGGATAGAGAACTTGCTGACTTGGTGAGGCTGGGTGTTTCAGTCTGAGGTGGATAGGTAAAGTGTTTTCTAAGGTCTCATGCTATGGACCTCAGTGCTTGAAAAGGGCAACTTCTCTCCAAAAGAGTATAAAATCTGGGTGGAAAAGGTGGACATTTTCAGAATGGTGGAAGGTTGTTCACCTTCTCTTTTTGTGAGTGAACGTTGAGGCACTGAGACACTGTTTTTTCTGTATGTCCGCCCAGGGAAGCTTATTCCGGGAGTGTTCTTTCAGTGCCCCACAAAACATCTCCTTTTCAGCATGGCTGTAAAACTGGCAGCAGTATCTCTGCTGGCAAGAAAAAAAGCACCCCAAATTTTCAAAAGGCAAGTCTTTTTGATGTGAGAGCTTTGCGGCATTGAAAGATCCTATTTTTGGCATATGGGTAACAGACCAAAGTAAAAGGTTTGCTTGAGTATTGCGTTAAAAATCCCTTCTCTCTCCTATCAGTTCCATTTGCTTGTTTCCTGAACGTAATGCACTTTTCCCCCCATATTGTGCATATCCCTTTAGTTTTGACAGACAAAAGGTTTCAGACTTACCAGCCTGGCTCAGGAGCTGCTTACTCTTCTGGAATGTAGATCAGTCCTCTTTAGTTGTTGTTACAAGTTGGGCAATGCACTATGGGTCTTACGAAATGACAGAAAGAAGAAATGAAGTCTATGGCTATTGTTACCTGTGCATTTATAGTAAAATGGTTCCATCTGTCTAGCCCCAAGGCAAACAAAAGTTTCTTTCCAATAGTAGACTCTGGATTTCTCCTTGTTTATCACCTTTGAGAATTATGCGGCTTTTTGATGTGGACTTTGTTGTTCAGCAAACATGAAGTTGGTAACTGACCTGACTAAAAGAATTTGTTTATCAGGTCTGAAACAGTCTGGTGATAACTTAGAGGGATTTTATCAATTTCGTTAATGAGGTGATTGCATGTGGATTAGGAAACATTATTGACAAGGAAACCATTACCGTAAGAAAAATATGCCTGTGAAGGAAGACTCTAGGATCTTATCGCATTTGCTGCAGCCAGTAAGATAACTTTTTTTGCTGATACATTATCTACTCAAAAACACTGCAAAATGTTTGTCTCAGCAGTTAGTGAGTAGATACTTCAGAGTTAAGGGGGATGATTCCGAATCACTACTGCATAGAAAATGTGGCTGGCAGATACGTCTAAACAGTTTGGGACATAGGTCTTTTGCCCTTCACACAGATTTGCCAGACTTGTGTCTGGTCACAAGCCTTGTTTTTCTCTGTGGCTTAGTTCCCAGAAGACTGACCATTAGGCAATGCATGTACCCTTGGCTGGAGGAAATGGCTGCTGTGGAGGACAGGATCACCACTGCTTTGTGCGTATTTGTGGGGAAGTAAAGAGACCTGCCTCCCCCAGGACTTATCTCCCATGTTCTCAGCAAGGAAGGGTTTTACTTGGAACTAAGTTGCATGTGAATCAGGGCTGCTCAACCTGTAGACAAGAATGCTCTCTGACCTCTATCTGGAAATGTTAGGAATGGTTTGCTTTGTCTGAGCAATAACCAATTTTTTTTGTTGGAGTCTTAGACGAAGGCAGACTTACATGCTTTTCCTACTTTCATAGGTCATTGTGTCTGGTTATCGAATGCGACTGCGAGATCTCTGCAATAACTCAACATCATCTGAATTTCTTACAATCCAAAATCAAACGGCTGCTGTGGACTTAGAAACCTTCATTTGCACCTTGTCAAAGGAAAATCTCCATGCAGTTGAGCAAGCCTTCCGTGCTAACCTGAATCCTTTGAAGCCTCTTCAGGTGAGTTCACTGGCCCCACTCGTGAGAGTCTGTCATTGACACACTGACGTTTTCCACGTCTTTCAGTCTAGGAACTCATCCCTGCATTTCCAGAACTGCTTAGAGGCAGTTAGAAAGAATAAAAATGGTCGATCTTTGTCACGGGAGCATGAACAACATTGCTTCTTCCTATCATTCTTACCCTTCCTGTTCAGTCTGCTACTTGCACAGCATAAGTGTGTGTGGTCTGCAGTTCAGTTTGTGAAGAGGAAAGTCTTTATTCTGCACAATAGCTTGCAGGTTCTTGGTTGTCCCTGTGTTCTAGTCAAATGTTGTGTCTTGGCTGGAATGAACCCAGATATAAGCCTGGCTTGTGCTGAGCCCTAAAACCACTGCCCTCTGTCCTTAGCATGGGGCCACCGAGCACAAAAGTCTCTAGCCACTCACAGGCCACAACCTTTAAGCAGGTTTAAATCATATAAAGTTTTTAAAAGTCCTGTTTCAAAAATTAACCACTGGAATGGGTATTGGGGGAAGAATTAATTGAACTTCAAGAAAATACATTATTTACAGGGTGACTGGAGACTAGAGCAGACTTGGGTCCAGGAAAATCCAGTGATGTTTTGCTACAGATTTGCAGTATCTGTTAAAATACAGAAGTTTGAAGAATTCAGCGCTGGAAATGACAGTAGAGTGAAGAAAGGACCACAGAACCAACTCTGTTACCCACTAAAACAAATATTCTGTTGTCTGCTGTGTGAGTTTTCAGATTTGATGAGCCCTTCAGTACTCAAATTCATGTACCACTTGTTTGGCCTTGTCCCCAGTCAAAGAGGGTCATTATCAAGTACTGGAATCATATTACTCTTCTGCACACTTCCTAGCGGTCAATGACTTCTCTCCACAGCTCATCTTCTGTTTTCCATATGTCCTTCATTTGCACTTTGTCTTTTCCTGCTGGAAGAGCAAGACAACCCGTAAGCATTAAGAGATGGGATAACAGCACTAAAATTGTAACAGAGTTTGGAGAGGAATAGCTATAACTTTTTTTCTTGTCTTCAGTTGTATGTGTATGTGCACATATATTCATATTTTACTTTAAACCATTCAAAGATGCTAGAATTTTGGTGTCTGAGGAGATTGAAAATAGTCAGCTATTGTACCACTCACAATTGGTTTTCTGGGCCCTGTGGAGACTTAGTCTTGCTTTTCTTATTTATAGAAGCTTCTGTATCTCAGCTGACAGAAGCAGGTACTGAGCGTCTGTGTTCTTAGGTCTATATTGGTTTTTGGTGAAAGGAAACACTCATAAACCACTCCGTGCCTCTTGGCAACAGCAGTATAGATGTAAGACATTATGTGCAGTTTTGGGGGGGCTTCTGAGAAGCTGGCTCATGGTCTTGTCCTCAGGGGGGAAAAAGCTGGAGTCCAGAAGCCAGCAGTTCTAAACCTGCTGGGCATTGTTGTCTGGTAAAGGTCCACAGTTTTTCTCAGAAATGTGTCACAATGTACCCTGTAGTTAGCCTGCTGTAATGCATCAGTGGGTGAGATGCAAACTAACTGGCTTCAATGTGGCCAGGCAAAATGGATAAATTAACTGTAGGATCGAAAACAACACATTTGCAATTTAGTGTCTTTAGAGGCAAAAAAACGCCCTGACCTGCAGTAACATCTTTGAACAAAGAGGGAACTTTCAGCTCATGAACAAAGGAGGCTTTTGACACAGCTTATTGAAGGCACTGTGTCAAATTTTGGACATGCACACTGAAGATAGCATGCTCTGTATCTACTACAGAGTCTGTAAACCAATGCCAACAATTTGTCAAGAGATTAGTTTGATGTTTGGGTGGTTTGGTTTTTTTCGGGGGGAGGGGGGGTTTGGTTTTTTTGTTTGTTTGGGTTTTTTTGCTTAAACCCTTGATGTCTTTCACAGCAAGGCATTTCAGTAAGCAAAGTAAGGGCCAAGTCAAATGCAGGTGCAGCAGCAATTTGGAGACAGGTTTTTAGCTTGCATAATTGGACATGGGCTTCACTGGTTACACTATTTTGTGATTTATGGAGACGCAGCATCCTAGTATAAGAAGGTTAATACAAAGGCTTGCAACTGTGTCCAAGAAGTCTGTAAATTCAATACCAAGGGCTTGAATTGTAAACTGAAATTTGTGCCTCTCTGATATCTGGGCACTGAAGTGGCAATGGTTTATTGAAACGTCTTAATACTTTTGACTTAGCCTGACATTATTTTTTCCCCTCTGCATTCCTGTTTGTTAGTCCCTCTGCAAGATGATGCAGTAAATTTCATCATGGAATTGATCCGGATTGAAAGCGATTGACCTGATTGTATGTTTACACAAATATTTATGCTAAAACATGAAGGGAAGGGTGCAAGATTGAGAGCCCTATGATCAGGGAGTGAGTGTGTGGGCTGAGACCCTTATGATAACACTCAGTTCTGCTGGCTTAAAGTACATGTGCATTTGCAGCCTCAGGGAAACTCTAAGTGTTCTAAATAGCTCTCAAAAATGCAGTAATTACTAGCAAATTACGAACAGATAAAGGTTTTAAAAAAGAAATTAAAGTGCATGCATGATGAAATGCATGAGCTCTAAATGTCAAGCACTGTTAAGTTTCTTTTAAAAGAAAGGCAAGGAATAAACACTTTACTTACCTGCTCCTCAATTCTACCCAGAACACCTTGAGTGTTGCCCAAAGGGCAATGATACTGCTAAGAACTTCTAATTAAAATTTCACTCTAGGATTCTAGCTCTGACATTGATCTTTTGTATTACTTCAATTTAGTCTGTTCTGTAGGATGAGAAAACAGTGTCAAGCACATCGACGTATGGTAGGGAGGTTAAAGTCTGTGTCCTTACCCTTTTTAATGTTAGAACCTACTTGAAGCAGGCTGTTCAGGTAAAAAGCCAGCAGAAAATCTAGGTGTGATCATGGGGCACCAAGGCAGAGGATTAACTTTCCTTCTTCTCTGAGTGTTCATTCTACTAGATGAAAAATGCTTTTCAAAAAGTCAAATTCCCTACTCCATGACTTACGTCTTTATCAGCATCCATTCCCTGAAGCCTTTTGACCAACAGTACTGTGGGACACAGGACATGCTGTATAAGCTCCTTGTGCTCACATCATCTCTTCTTGAGGCTTGCCTTGCCCTGGCTGAGTGAGACTGAGGCAAGAGAAGCTGGTTTGAGAGCAGCAGTGAAGCAGTACATCTGACTGCATGCATGCAAATTTCCTTCCTGGCTTTCTTCTTGTGGTAGACAAGCAGTTGTCCCACAGAGGAACTACAGTTTGGGAAAGGCTAACAAGAGCAATGGCAGTAAGTTCCCAGCCCTTACAACACAGTCCAGTGGGACATTTCTGACTGTCTTATATCATAGAAGTACCTGTTTGCATATCCCTCTGCAAATCTTCCCAGCTTTGAATGTGATTTGGCGGGGGAAGGTTAAATGATAATTCAGATTGCTCCTGTGGGATTTAATCTCTTAGACAGCACTGCCTAATAAGGGCTTTGCCATACTCACTTCCAGTGGTATGGATCTGTAATAAGCCATAAATAGGCTGTGGCTTGTGTACTACAGTGGCCCTTGAAAGACTGTGGGTGAGCACGTGAAAGTCTGATTGTTTTTTCTCTCTGTAATATGGATGGTATTTTGTCAAATGGTTAGCATGAATTAAGCATTAGATAATAAATGCATTGCAGTTGAAAAATGGCTTTTAGAAAAGGTCTCCTGATGTAAATATGTGCTGCAACTGAACTCGTAGCTGTCCTTGGTCTTTTGAGAGCATTTTCAGTCAAGCACAATGATATCATCCTTTTAAGCAGTAGTGGTTTGAGACTTCCACTCTCAGGAAACAAAAGCAGAAGCTTAAAGCACATGATTTTTCTGCAGAGATCAGTGGAAAGTTTCTGGTAAGATCAGTATAAAGTTGTAATAATTATTTCAAAGAAAACGTGACAGAGTCGTCTTTATTATGGAGAAACAGCTGTATGATGCAGAATGAATTTTGGCTGAATGTTTTGACTTCCCAACACTTTAAACCAATGCATTCTCATGTATGTTAAAAAAATCAGATTTGTCCATCCCCCATAAGCCTCATGTGAATTTTATTCAAGGCTTGTCTGTCAATTCCAGCCATCTCTAGTATCTGTAACTAGAGTAAATCTTGTAGCATGCACGTACAAGCACACAAAGTCCCCTCCAGTGCACTCAGTACTTCAAGAGTATTATGATGTTGGCTCCCCCAAAAGACAAATTTAGTGACTTTCTGGACTCTACCACAGTAATTGTAAAGGACAGTTGTGTTCACAACCTGCTAGAGCTTTGTCTTTCCACAGTGTACCTAGAACAGACAGGTGATGTTTTTGCAGCACGGGTCCAGTAAATGAGTCATTGCCCTCCTCAGCCCCTAGATATAGTGCAGATATTTGGTAAAGACAGTCTCACAGTAGGAACAGTCTTCCTGGATCTACCCTGAATCTACAGGTTTCTTATTAATGTAATTAACTACTTATTGAGTCACTACAAAGATGTATATTACAGGGAAATTAATGACATACTCATCTCTTCAAAGAAGATTGGCCCTGTGACTGATCTTTTGTTATTGTCTCTGGAGATGACTTATGAGAGGCTTCCTGAGTGGGCTTTGAGGTTCAAGAAGTGGTAGAGAGAGTAAAATTTCCTCCATATTAGTGATACTATTGCAAGTTCTGGTGCGAAATGATCTTGAAGTGATATGAATTTTTTAGGGAAGAAAGGTCAGGGTGCTATGGTATGAAAGCATAGATGGGTATGCCTCACATTACAGAGTAAGGTTTGCAAGCTCCTTGAATCACTTAAGACTTATGTACGAGGTCAGGAAAAGGTCCTGTTAAGCTCAGTGTCCTTGACTAATAGTCCAGCAGTGGCCCTTAATGGAGGCATGTGAAAGGATGCAGCCACTGGGAGAGTAAATAACATTTCTTCAGTGTAAAGTCCTGTTCTTCAGTAGCTTTCAACCCAGACTTTTTCATCTACTGCTGGGATCTTGTTTAATAGCATTTGGTAAGACCTTTATGTTCAATGAATTCTTTTAAGTCTCAAACTTGCAATGTTTTCAGCATTATGTAGAGTCTACTGATTTTTTTCTGGTTTGACTAAGTTGCATATGCAGAAGTGGTTTTATTCCTCCTGTGGTTTTCTTCTAAACTGATAATTTCACTGGAAGTTTTCTAGTCCTGTATGATGAGACACAGAAGGCAATCATCCTACTTCCATTCCCCATCCCACTTGTAAGTCTAGAGACCTTTTGTCGTAACATCTGTTTGTCCTTATGTGTCCCCATTGGAAAAGCTGTGGTCTATTGTTCTTCCTTCAAAAACCATTCTTACCTTGAATCATGGCCTTTGTCTGTACCTGAGCTCATTCAGAGATGGAGAACCCAAAATTGCACATAGTACTTGAGAACCAGGATTGCATTGTGGATTTATGTTGATATTGATCTGTTTTATCACTGTATTTCTAAGAGCTCTTTTTTTGAGGGGCATTAGCTAATTCAGGGCCATAAAAGGGGTATCTTAAAGTAGAACTGTCTTTTCCCTAGGTACTTTACTTTGCCGTGCTGAATTTTGTCTGGCACTTTGTAACAGTGTGTCAGTAGGAGGATGTTCACTAATCTTTTGCAATTGGATTTTGACTTTTCACTGTTCTGAACCAATTAGTATCTTCAGAAAACTCTTCCTCATCCACCCTGTCCCTGAATCACCTCTGAATGCAGTGAACACAAATCTGTGTGGAGGTTGATGTATATGCAGCTGAACAAACATGTCTCGTTATGAGCACGAACCTGGAACTTTCTACCTCATTTTACTGCTGAAGTTGTAGTGGTAGAGCAGATTTGATATTTGCTGCTTAAATTTCTTTAAATATGTCTTGAAGGTCTAAGCCTGTGGGGATTTTTTATTGCTTTTCTCCTAGATTGTATGTTTTTAATTACCCAAACCTTAAGGACTGCATTTCGTAGAGATCCATAGAAGTTAGAGAATCCTCCCTGAATTTGCAAATGGCTTTGGAGCAAGGACTAACTGCACACTCAGAAAAGTCAGCTGAATTTTAAACATCCCAGCAGATCAGCAGAACAACACCCATTTACACCAGCTGGCAGTGACCTGTCTTACCCATCTCCAGAAGATCAAGTAGAACAAGTGGAAACTTCCAGACTTTGTTTCAGGAAATTGCCCCAGGAAAGATGTGAAAAGGAAGAGATTCAACTCAAAAGATGTGTGCTGGAATCAAGGACCTTGGCTGTTCGTCTGTATGTTGCAATGCTGTAACTTTAGTATGCTTTCAAATGCTGCAACATGGAGCTGCTAATGTGAAATCTTAGGAATTTATTTTAATCTTCATTGCCTTGAAACAAGGATTGTGCCCAAATGTTTTCCATGCAAGATAATCCAGACATGTGAACGGAAGGGAAAAAGAACCCCACAAACCAAACTCCAGACTACTGGTTACATGTAGAGCAACTGGACACAAGGACTTGTCTTCAATGTGACTTCCTGCTAGAGCAAATAATATCTTGAATACTATGCCTTCCACTTCTGGAAGCCTATCAGTCTTGCTCTTTGCTGACAGTACCTGCCAACTATTTCCTGGAAGCTGTTTGTTTTAAAATATACCCTCAGTTTGGATAAAGAACATAAAGGCCTGATGGAAGGACTTGCATGATGATAATGTGTAGTAGGGACTCCTTTGTATCTGAGCTGGTATCTGTGTAGTCTCACTGAAAACTTGTACCCACCAAATTGTCTTTTCCTCCACTGTAGTGATTTTGCATCCCCTTCCTAGCACTGGCTTGCAGGATTTCACATGCTGTCCTGCAGACTATGCTTGTTTTGTGACCTGGAAAGCAAACCATCTTTTGCATTTTAAGTGTATGTGCATGCATTTAACATTTTGTTGGTATGGTTCTGATGATGGCATCTGTGTACTTAACCTGTGAAAACAGAAAAGGGTGATCCTATCACATTGCAGGGTGCAGAAGCCCACGGTATTTTAAGTTCAAGGTTACACAGAAAGCCAGCTCTGTCTTCCCCTCCAATGTAAACAGTCCTAATTGCTCTATACAAGAATGTTTTCAAGAGTTTAATTTCTTCATTTGTGCTTCGCAGTAACTTCTAGTTTCCTTTTCTGTCTTCCTGCAGAGACAACTTTCTTTCAATTCCTCCTTGTGGGATCTGTCAGAAACTGTGGAAACTTTGAGAGAGAGCTTTGGGAAGCTTGTTCAAGAGGTAAGAGCCTTTGTGTCAGGAGAACACATTACTGTGGTTGCTATCTTAGCCTGTGATCGAGTACAAGAGGCAACTCAAAGTCAAATCCTTGGCTTGACTTAAAACTTTTCCCATCCTACAGCTGTTTTCCCTTTGTCAGTGCAGGCAGCATGCACTTTGCAACCTCTTGGCACTTGAAGTTACAAATACCATAACAGGAATTAGGACATTTTCTGTAGTGTTTTGCCTTCTCAGCGGTGGCACAACAGTTGGGATTGCAGTCCATCTGCTGCCAGGTAGTGCCTTGCAAACTACATGTTGAGACTTTCCTTTCTATTTTTTTCCATCCAGTTGCCGACCCACTCGGGGTTATTACTTGGTTGTATCTACTGGGTTTTGTATGCAGTTAGGGGTATGGCATATGGAAAAGGTGCTGTGACTGCTGTAATTTAAATTAGTAACGGTAGGCTACTGTTTCTGCTTTATCTATCTTGCTTTTTGGGCCAGAGATTGTTTTCCAGTCTTGCAGGGGACTCAGCACAATGACATCACAACACTAAACATAAACAGCTATTTGCTCAGTCAAATTGACCTTCTAGATATTGCAAGTCTTTATTTTTCCAGATGAAATGATGGATCAAGGAAAAAAACCCTGTGTACCTAAGTATGAATCAGAAGCCCAAATCCTGGGGCTAGGGGGGTGGGTGTTGAGCCAGAAACTTATCCTAGTTTTTTTGTCTGGCTCTGACTTTGAAGTGCTGCCATTAGTCAAAAACATTTTCTCCCTGGAGCAGAAATCACAACCATCTCAGCTAAACAGTGCTGCCGCCTCCATGTAAGCTAAACAATGCCGCCGCCTCCTCCTCCCTTCGCTAGTCTTCCGTCTTTGCATCAGAGCGAGAGAGCTCGGCACCCGTGAACGGCAGTAACCTCTGGGAGCACGCACAAGAGCGGGTCACTCCAGGTTAGCGTGCGCCTCACTCCCACGGAGGGGCAGCTGCCGGGAGCCCGCGCTGTGCCAGCCAACAATTCCTGGCACGCACCCCTCCCCGAGCCCTGCAGCCTGCTGCGCGGCCCCCTTCACGCGGAAATTAAGACGATTCCAGGATCGGCTTCAGTTAGGACCATGGAAGAGCTTTTGCTGCTAGCAGGGAGGCTGCCCTTCAGAGTTTGACTACAGCTGTTTCCTGTTACGTCATTTAAGCTTGGCTTTTTTTCTTGTCTGGGATAAAAATAATTGAAACCACGTGATACTCAGTTTGCTGATGTGGCTGAAAATGTCCCGGGGTAACGTGCCTTTTGCTTGGCAGCTGTTTTGGGTAGGACTACCTTTTATTCTGCCCTGCTGTGCAAACAAAGGCAGCTTTTTGCTCTGTGTACAGCATGAGCTGCTCCAGATGGCTTGACCGAAAGTTACTTCTTATTGTCTGTCAGGCAGATTTCTGTGTGAAAAGGAGGGACGTGCTCCCTTGTTTCAAAGGGCAGCAGCTTGAGGGGGTGGATAGAACTATTGTTTGTACCATGTCTAGGACTCTTTCTAGCAGGGAATTTTAATTAGAAAATGGTCTGAACAAAATATTTGTCTTGGAGTATGGGGATTGATTGGATCTGTGTCCTTGGACTCTTTTAATCAACTTCTAGGAGGGCAGATTAAACACCAAGAGCAAGGGACAATTATTTAGAGACACTCAGGGAGCCAGGTCTGATGTGTGGGAGAAGAAATAGCTTAGTAACCCCTCACATATTTGCTTCCAGAAGTGTAAAAAAATCAGCTCTCTATGTAAATTGTAAAGATGCTGGTGCCAAAGATGAAACAAAGTTCCTTGCTCAAGCTGTTTCAAAATAATATGTAGAAATGTACTTGCAAATGCAGCCCCTCTTTAAGATGGTTAGCACTTCATATGTTCATGGGAATTAGTTGCACTTCCTATTTCAGTACCTTTGCTCATCATGTTAAGGAGTCTATGGTACTTTAGCTAAGGCAGCTGCCTTTTTGCTGAGCAAAAATGAGCTGTTTTAGCTAAGATACCAAAAACTCCCCAAGGGATCCCTTTGAATTGCACACTCAAACTGTCACACCTGAAGTGCAGCCTTGGCCTTTTGGGTGAGGAATCATGAAATCCAAAAATCTGCATGAACAAAGAAAAACAGTTGTGTGACAGTTTCCATTCATGTTCCATGATGCTGGTGTCCTGTAGGCCACCCTGAACCTATGGAGCCAGGTGGAGTGGCACCAGGCTGCAGGCAAAGGCAGTAGTGAGTAGCGAGGAAATGAAAGTACACTTAAATCAGTTGATCTGGACATTTGCACTCAGGCTTTTGCTGTTCTCACAGCTGTCTCCCATTATACCAATGTGTCATGTGCTTTTAGGCATCTGAAAATAGAGGCTCCTTGTGCAGGTGACACCTAGTAGCTGTTGTTTAGCATCAAGAATTTACTCCAGATGTTGGCACATGTAAAACACGCACAGTGCTACAGATGGGTCACACAAAGGGTCAGGTTTACCTCCCACTGTAAGGCCAAAGAGTGTGCTTTCTTGTGGACTTGGATTGAATTGTTCCAGCACACTGCTGCTTTCAGCATTGTTGCTGTCTGGCTTTACCAGCTGTCTTAGACTTTGGTTTATCTGCATTTTATTTAAAAAAAGGTGACAGAACAATGCACAGTGAGCAGAAGTGGCAGATGGTCTTTGGCTCTGTTATTGTCTCTGAAAACAGGGCAGTTGGAGCACAGCATCCAAAGTTGTTTCTGAGATGCAGTTGACGAGCAGTTACAAGTAGGTGTCTCAGCAGCTCTGCTTGGCCTTGTTTAGTGCATGTGCCTGTTTTGGACAGCACAGTAAGAACATCCAAGT
The DNA here is from genome assembly GCA_013400175.1 of Phainopepla nitens. NCBI lineage: Eukaryota > Metazoa > Chordata > Aves > Passeriformes > Bombycillidae > Phainopepla > Phainopepla nitens. The sequence goes on from VXBQ01002821.1 coordinate 128,101, forward strand.
TAATGTCACCTGATATGTCAGCAGCAGTCAAGAAATTAGATAAAATTCTAGAAAACACTTAAAAAGGGATAGAGAACCAGGTGTAGCATTTTACCATGATACTATACAAAACCCTTTGATACGGAACATAGATCTAGGCTCTTGTTCTCTGAAAAGGGATAGCAGAACTGGAATAAAGTTCAGAAAAGATCAGTTAGGACATTTAGAAGCATAATGGCTTTTACAAAAGGAACAAGGAATAGGCTGAGACTATTCAGCTTGCAAAAGAGGTGAGTTGGGCATATGACAAGGATTATAAAGTTGCACATGAAGAAGAGATAGGGATTGAATGTTCACTGTGTATTGCAGTAAAAACAAAAAACAAAACCACATGACACCAAATGGAGCTAACCATAGCCAGATAAGGAGAGAGAAGAGGTTCTTTCCTGTGATGGTGAAGTTAAATACTTGTGGATGTTCTAAGTTCTAGGAGTTTACCATGGTAGAAGTCTATTGAGGGTTAGGAAAATAGAAGTTCCCTGAGCTGACAATAAATAGAAGCTGGAAGGTTACCTGGAGGAAGTATCCTAGATTCTTACCTTTGTCTTACTTCTTCATAACATCCACTTATTGTCACCATCCACGAGGTGATATTCTGACATGTCAAGCTAGGGGGTCTCAAAGCAGCACTACAGTGTAGCATGAAACCAGCGCTCATGCAGCAGGTGGGTTGCTTTTCCTGTTATGGTGAGCTTGGCCATGCCCAGGTATGGCAGCATTAATGCAGTGAGTATTTCAGGCTGAGGGCAGGGTGCTTTTGCTCATGACATTCTGCAGGCACATTGTCTGGCTTATGCCACTCAAAAGAGTCTGGAGGTACTAATCGTTCTGGCTGGTTACATGTTGTCACCTCAGGCCTGGTGTGAGGTCAGCTGGCCAGAAGAAGGCTCCTTGCTGTGACTGGCTTTGCAAAGCTTGTGCTGTGATTCAGGCTCCTGGCTGCAGCAGGGCTTGTTTTCAAGGATTTTCTGGGAATGCTGCTGACAATGGGGCAAGGAGTTTCTGGGGCAGGGATAAGCGCTGCCAGTCTGGGAGGTTAAACTGGCTTCCTGGTGTATATCAGTGGAGGCTTGGTGGAATTGTGCCAGGTGACACTGCTGTGGCCTGTGGCTCATCCAGTTTGTGACCCATGAGCTGCAATCACTTGATGTTGTTCCTTTAATTCCTATTCTGACTAGATGGACCCCACCCCACCTATACTTGTGAGGGTACTCCACTGGAATGTAAACCATTGTGCAACCAGGAGACAAGCAGCTTCCATGTTAGAGGGCAGGGAGGCCAGGAAGCACCTACTGCATTGAGGGAGAAAACTCAAGAGTAAAGAACTTGGCAAGGATACATTCCAATTACTTGCACAAAAGAGACTTGCCTCTACAGTCTTCCATTGTGGTGGTGGGGAAACATTCTTACCCTTGATGTTGCATTCAAGGGGATTCTCATCTGTTCTAAAATCTGTTGTGTGGTTTGAAGGTGCATGGAAAGAACTTCTTTTACTAGTCCTGTTGAATACTTGCTTCCATTCCTTTCTCTGCCCTTCCTCTCCAGCTGCTGAGCATGAAGAGCTGGAGTGATATGAGGCAAGAGGTGATGTTCCTGACCAATGTGAATGCCTCAAACTCCTCTACACAGATCTATCAGGCTGTGTCACGCATTGTGTGCGGCCATCCTGAAGGTGGAGGGCTCAAAATTAAATCCCTCAACTGGTATGAAGATAACAATTACAAAGCACTGTTTGGAGGCAACAGCACCGAAGATGATGTGATTAACTTCTATGATAACTCCACAAGTAAGTGTAACAATGGCATGGTCTGAGGTCCCATCTACTTCATGATTGTCATCACTAGTGTTTTCCAAACTTTCACAGATGAAAGCAGGTGGTCCTGAGGGACATATTCAGTGCTGTTTCAGAAAGGCATGCAGATATTGTCCTGCATATGCCCTTGAGGCCAGTAAGTTATCAACTTGAAGAGTCTCCCAAGGACCTTCTGTAGGGTCCACAGAAAGCTGTGCAGTGGACCTACTTGAGTGGGAGAGGGAGCACAGTCACATGCAGCCTCTGGAAATCTGACCTTTTCTGGACAAATTTTGTTTGTGCCATGCATTGGGGTTGTGGGAGTGTTACAGAACTAGTACAGTGACTCTTAGTGTTGGAGGCTACCTGGTTGCTCCGGTCTGCACTGGGCAGACTGTGCAGATTTGGGCTAGAAGGGGTGTTTTGTGGAGCTTTGCAGTAAAGGAGGGGTTTGTGTCTGACAAATGCTTTGCTTTCAGCTTTGCTTGTTCTTGAAGCCCTATGCCTTCTGCAGTTGTCACTGTGCTGTTCAGCCACTCACCTTTATACTCTTCCTCAGCACCCTACTGCAATGAACTAATGAAGAACCTGGAATCCAGCCCGCTTTCCAGGATTATCTGGAGGGCTTTGAAACCCTTGCTGATTGGGAAGATCTTGTACACTCCAGATACGCCAGCCATAAGGAAGGTCATGTCTGAGGTAACTCTAACCCTGTCTTCTGATAATGTAGCATTAGCTATGTCCTCTGGCTGTGCAGCTGATCCTCTCCAGTTAAATTGGACTCAGATACAAGCCTAGAAAGGATTGCCTGCAAAAGCACAGCCTCCCTTATCTCTCACCTCCCATGACTTACTCTTGAGGGCTCAATGCACCCTCTCAGCCCATGATGGGCCTCTACCAGCTTTTGGAAATAACCTTCCTCTCCTTTTTGTGACAGGTGAACAGGACATTCCAGGAGCTGGGTGTGTTTCGTGACCTCGGGGGAATGTGGGAGGAGATAAGCCCAAAGATTTGGACATTTATGGAAAGTAGTCAGGAAATGGATCTCATTTGGGTCAGTATGCTGTCCTTGCCAGAACCACCACTGTTGTTTTTTGCAATAAGTGATGAAATATTTATTTTAGATGGTGCTTCAGTGCTGAATTGGGCAGATAAATATTATGGATGGGACCCCTTTTTGAAAGGGATCTTCATTGTACCGATCTTGCGTTATGCTTGGCATTTCTTCCTTCACATAGCAGTCTCCTGCAAACAGGAGCAGTGCATATTTAACACCCAATTCTAATCTACTTCTGTTGGAAATGTACTTTTTTGTCCACAGCATTGCACTAATGTGTCATGAGCACATCACCATGGTTCCTCAGGTGCAGCTCTGAGGGGTGGATCTTTGCACCCTGTGCCGATATCTTTAGAAGCACAGTGATGTAAAACTGGCATCAAGAAACTGAGGGACAACTGTAGATTAGTTTTTCCAGCTGTCTCTGCAACACAATGGTTGAGTATCACAGTGCACCTTCTTGTGTCCAGAGACCTCTCCAGGTCTTTTAAATCTTGAAATTCATTCTTTTTTTACCCCAGTGTAAGGCTCTACTGAATAATCTGTGACTAGAGCGCCACAGACAGTTGAACAGATTGTTGCAAAATTCAGGCAGAAAGTCAAGGTCCAAAACATTGATCTGCAGTGATCTCCTCTGAAAAGTGAATGTTACTCTTTTTTTTTTTTTTTTTTTAATTTTACTGAGCCCTGGGCTTTTATGATTTTTTATTTTATGTTGCTTGTTAACTGTGTTCCTCTGGTAGTTAATTATTGATCTTCCCAGCAATCTGGTCTTCTGTACCAGTTTTGGAAGCAAGGTCTCTTTGTTGTCACCTGTTGGCATTCACACAAGCAAGGGTACTTAATTGTCAGTGCCTTGGCAGCTCCCAGACAGCACCCCCTTCAGCTGCTATGCTTCTGGGTTGACTGGCCATCGCCTCTCGACTTCCTGGGTTGTACAATTTGTTTGGCATATTTCTTCCTGCTGAGGGAGAGGAAAGTGCTTTGCTTGCCCATCTCTGCCACTTCTGGCTTGACACTAATGTGCCTGTGAACTTCAGGAAGGGCGACATGTGCCCCTAGGGTTAAGGAGCTTTATAATGTTGGACTTTACCAAGATGAGGTTGAGCCATTTCCCTGCAGGCATGGTGACCTTGGAGACTGAATGAGAAGAGAGCACAGCACATCCAATTCCTGTTTGCTTGGATTTTCTTTTTGTATATTTTCCCTCGCTAGCTTAGTCTCTTCTCTTTTTCCAGTTTGCAAAGCTGGTTTTTGTAACTGTGTGACCCACTACTTTCTGGTTTGCTGGTAACAGCAGAGTATGGGGAAGCTCTTTTCCTCTCTTCCATTTTTGTTGTGGCAAAAATTCCACTTCCTGTTCTAAATCATAAGGATTTTTGCAGTTTTCTCTCTTGTGCAGGTTTTTCTTTTAATCTTCTGACTCCAGCTCAGCTATATCCTTTACAATTACTGTTCCCTTCCTGGCCATATATTGTCTGCCCAGTGGACTGGTTTCTGCTTCAGTGCACTTGTGCTAGGCAATGTGCATGCAGTAGCCTGTCCTCAGAAAGCTAGCAGTTAAACGGGGTGAAGACAGGAGGACAAAGGCAGGACAGCATGGCTGTACGGGGCTGCTTCAGTCAGCCCTGGTTGCACAAAAGCAAAATAGGAAAATCACCTGGCCTCTGGTGCTGGAATTTCTGCTCAGCACAGTGACTGTATAGCTTCCAGCCATGCTTCAGTCGCTCTCCATCCCAGCCAGGAGGAGAGGTTTTTCTGGGAGAAGTGAGCAGAGCGAGGCAACCAGTATTAGCCAAATGCATTTCTGCTGAGCATGCATCTCCCTCTTCCCTGGTTTGCGTGTGGGGTGCAGAGCTGTGCATGGCTCTCTGCTGCCCTCTCCTTGGGAGATGGGTGGCAGGACACGGAGGCAGCCAGCCAGCCTGCAGAGCGCCCCGATATGGTGTAGCTGTACCGAGAGAGGCACATCCTTCTCAAAGGCAAGGTGAGGGGAAGGATGCCACTGTGCTGATCCTCTCTGTCCTCTCTGGCCCTGACAGAGGGCCTCTACCTGCACTTTCTTAACAGCTGTTTTCCCTGTAGTGTTTGTTTTCATGATGAGAGAGGAATCTAACGTTACTTCTCACAACTATTTCTTCTTTAAAAACAAAATACCTGCAGACATTGCTGAAAGGCAAAGCCCTCTGGGACCTGCACTTGCCAGCTTCCAACTGGACAGTGGAGGATGTTGCCCGTTTCCTGTCAAACAGTCCAGAGGACTTTGAGAGAGAAAATGGCTCTGTGTACACCTGGGTGGATGCCTTCAATGAGACAGACCGGGCCATCCAGACCATCTCCCGCTTCATGGAGGTGAGATCCTGTTAGAGTGGGCAAGGTGCTGGGGAGGACAGCTGCTTCATGTCCACTCATGCAGTTGGGTGTTCTGGAAAGGCAAGACAGATGTTCCTCTATCCATTTTCTGGATACAACCCTGCATTAGTAGGGCGGAGTAGCATGTGAGAAAATTAGCAATTATTCACGTGCCTGAAGTATAGGTATAGGAACCTAACTGTAGGCCTTGTTTCTGAAGTTTTTGGTTTTGTCACTGTGTGTGTTTTTCTGCCCTTCTGTTACTGGGTGACTGAAAGCTGCTGCTGTCTCCAGCAGTGTAGCAGCTCCTGGTTCAGTCTGGAGTTTAGCTGGGCACTATGGTGAAGCTAGCAGCTGCTTTAAAGTGAGGGAACAAAATCAGTTCTAATTTTTGCCTCATCAGCTTGGGAGATGAGTGCAAACAGAAAAAGGCCATGGCCTTTAAGGGCCTCTGGTCCAAAGCCTTCAGATCTCTCCACTGATGTTTAGAGGCTTTGAATCAGACTTGATTTATTGATAATAGACAAAATAAGACTATGGAAATTGATACTTGGATGACGTCCTGTAGGTAATACTGTAGTGCTGTGTAACCTCTTGTACAGAAAATGCCTTTGCTGGGGTTTTCTCAGTGATATATATTTGACTAGTAGGTGACTGTAAAGCAGGAAGCAGTGACAACTCTTGCAACTTGCTGGGCTACAACCAACCATTGCAAGGTAGTCTGATGCTGTTGTCTTTTGCTTGGGTGTGACATTACCTTTGGCGTGTTCTCTTCTTTCCCTCCACCCCACAACTAAACAAAGTACATTATGATTTGGCAGTGTATCCCATAAATGCTTCTAATTCTGTCCCTGTCTAGTGTGTCAACTTGGACAAACTGGAGCCTGTGCTCACAGAAGTCAGGCTTATTAACAAGTCCTTGGAGCTTCTGGATGAAAGGAGGTTCTGGGCTGGCATAGTCTTCACTGAAATAGCTCCTGACAGCACAGAGCTTCCTCAACATGTGAAATACAAGATACGCATGGACATCGATAATGTGGAAAGGACCAACAAGATCAAGGATGGGTGAGCCCTGACATCCTACCTTCTCCAGCTTCTTACAAAGGATGGGGTGAGGAGGATTTCTAATGGAAAGGTCTTATTTCCTTGGTGCAGGTACTGGGATCCTGGTCCCCGTGCTGACCCCTTTGAGGACATGCGCTATGTCTGGGGAGGCTTTGTCTACCTCCAGGATGTAGTAGAACAGGCCATCATCAGGGTTCAGACAGGCACGGAGAAGAAGACAGGAGTTTATGTACAGCAGATGCCCTACCCGTGTTACGTGGATGACATGTATGTATACAGGCTGCTTCAAAAGCTCCCAGGAGGAGGAGCTTGGGCTTTTGTCACTCCTCGGGCATGGTTTATGTCCCTGTTATCAGTGAGGAGGCAATCTCCATAGTATTCCTAATCCCTAGGATTAGGGCACCCACATGGAGGGTTTAGACTGTGTAATGACTTGCAGAGTCCTGCCCAGGAGAGGGACTGCAAGTACTGGAGCTGAACATGCAAAGTACCTTCCTGAGGTGTGACCATATCCTCACACCTGATGCAAGCAAAAATAGCACTGGGAAAAAAAGCAGACAGATAGGCACAGGAGAGGGGAAGGAGGGCAATTGAGAGCAGTCCCCAGGCAAGGCAGCTCTTTGCACCCACTCTGCCACTGAGTGACAGTTGCCGCTCCAGTTCCCACTTCTAACTGGGAACGTGCTCTAAACCTATCCACCTCACCCCATGGTGAGACATGAGCCTGTGTCAGGCTTTGCATATCAGCAGCTTTGTGCAGTGAAGCCTTACCTGTCACCATGCTCTGATAGCCCTTGAAGTGGTATCTGCAGTTGCAGTGATGTCTCACTCAGTTCTCCTGGCCCCTTTCTTTCATTTTCTCAGATTTCTGCGTGTCATGAGCCGCTCCATGCCTCTCTTCATGACTCTAGCTTGGATCTATTCAGTGGCTGTGATAATTAAGGGCATTGTGTATGAGAAGGAAGCCCGGCTGAAAGAAACAATGAGGATTATGGGACTTGACAATGGCATCCTTTGGTTAAGCTGGTTCATTAGCAGCCTTGTCCCTCTCCTGATGAGTGCAGGACTGCTGGTGCTGATCCTGAAGGTGAGTTGCCTGGTTTGGCCTTTGGCAGCAGACTCAAGACCCTTTAGAGCCTGCTAAGCAGTGGTCTGCACTGACACACTGGGGAGGAGTTTGTGGGTGTGTGTGGACCAGTCATTTTTTGGGAACAGGACTTTGGAACAACAAGACTATATGGCTGAAAACAGCAGGAGGGAATGTTGTGATTCAGTTCTTTTAAAAAGATGCCTCTGGTACTGCCTCACTTCTGGGAAGGCTGTTGTGCAAATTGCAGGAAGCCCTGCCTCCCCTGAGCAGCAGCTCTGCAGAGCTGCCTATAACAGAGATACCTTGGAGAGCCCTTTCAAAACCTGATGCACTTATTGTTCTCCTGCCAGATGGGGAATCTGCTGCCTTACAGCGATCCTAGCGTGGTGTTCATTTTCCTCTCAATCTTCGCCGTTGTGACCATCCTCCAGTGCTTCCTCATCAGCACCGTGTTCTCCAGGGCCAACCTGGCAGCTGCCTGTGGGGGCATTGTCTACTTCACGCTGTACTTGCCATATGTGCTGTGTGTTGCCTGGCAGGACCACATCAGCTTCTCACTCAAGATTTTTGCGGTGAGTCTTGATGAAACTCTCCTGGGCACTGGGTCTCCACCAGTGCTTCAGCAGCTCTCTAGCTGGACACTGTTACAAGCGGGGGAAGTAGTAAAGGGATGTTAATTTTTAGTGCAAGACTCTGTCAGGCTTGATAAAGAGGTTTATTGAACTTGGTAGAAGCTGCTGGGAGGGTTTTGTTGGCCTTCGTAGTAGAAGTAATGCAGCTGGACTAAGCTGCCTTGATCTCTGTATGCTGTGATTTTTGTACTACCAGACGTGCAGGCTGAAGGAACCACCTGCCTTTCCTCTGCACAGCACTCATTACCTGTCCAGAGAAGGGGACTGTTAGCAACCTTTTCTCTTGCAGAAAAATCCAAAGAGTTAGGGAAAGAAGATAGGGAAATAAACAATTCTGGATGGAAGTCCAGTAGAAGTTTCAGGCCTCTTGGAACCTAGACCAAATCTGCCACTCCATATCTGCAAATACAGTGACAGCCTTTGGAACTTTGATTTTCATATGGACAATGTCACTTAGCCTTGTGCTACAACTGAGATGACTAGTTGGAGATGGACAAAACTCAGTGCATGTTCATGCCTCCCATTTTCAGAGCCTGCTGTCTCCAGTAGCCTTCGGTTTTGGCTGCGAGTACTTTGCACTGTTTGAGGAGCAGGGAGTTGGTGTTCAGTGGGATAACTTCTTTGAGAGCCCATTGGAAGAAGATGGCTTTAGCATCACCACATCAGCTGTCATGATGCTGTTTGATACCTTCCTGTATGGAGTCATGACCTGGTATATTGAATCTGTCTTTCCAGGTGAGGTCTACTTCTGAGGGATAATCATGTCTTAAGGCTTTTAAAGAAATCCTTTTGCCCATTTCACTTGCTAAGGTGCAAATTTTGCCCATTTTTAAGCAGAACTATGTAAAGGTCATGGAGCAAAACCAGCATCAGAGCAAGGTTGTTGCTTGCTGCTAGCAGTGAGTGTTGCCCAGCACAAAAGCATGACCCCATTGTGGCCATGGCTGATCTAGCCCCAGAAGCTTTGCTGTACTTCACTTGTTCCCTCCTCTAAAAGTCAGACTGTGCTGCAAGGGAGGAGTTAAGAGTATCACTATCAAATGTGCTACTTTGCACCCTTCAGGATGGAGTTAGTGAAGTCAGATGTCTCTTACCCAGAGTCTGTCAGTGTCTTCATATAGGAAGAGTTCTTCTTAGTCATGCCTCATCTGGAGGTTTACTGGGCGTGGAGTAATTCCCTTCTTGTCCTGAAAGCTAATAAAATAAAAGGGACAGAGGCACTCAGGATCATGCAATGCTTTTCTTTCTAGGCCAGTATGGGATTCCCAGACCCTGGTACTTTCCTTTCACAAAGTCTTATTGGTTTGGGGAGGAATCACAGGACAGGCAACACCCCCATCCGGACCAGAAGGGGTCTTCAGAAGGTAAGTGCTGGACACAGAGCCTTTCTGAACTGAAGTGTTAAGGTCTGCCTTTTTCTGAAATGAGAGTCCAAGGACAGCAAGAACTGGCATGGATAGGTGAAATTGGTCACCCTTTTGTTATCACAGTTTGGGTATGCTGATGAGGTGGATGCATCCAGATAAACCCAAGGTACTTTGCCCACCTGAGTACAGCTGGGTACTCCAGGCTCATGGAGTTGAGAAGTCCTTGTATTTTTGCTGAACCTGATAACACTGGAGATCTCCAGCTCCCAGATTAGCCCAAGAGAGAGAAAATAGCTAAATGACAACTTCTGTGGAAGATTCCTGTCTGAGGAAGAAATGAGGTCAGTTCTTCGTATAGCTCATTTCTTCACAGGCTTGGGGGAATGTGATGTCTATTAAAACTCCCATGCAATTTCTGTTAAAACCTATCATATCTTTCTACTTTGTTATGTTTTCTTCCAGTCTGCAAGGAAGAAGAGCCGGTGCATCTGAGTCTTGGTGTTTCCATCCAGAACCTGGTCAAGGTTTACCGTGATGGCAAGAAAGTTGCTGTAGATGGTCTCACACTTAACTTCTATGAAGGGCAAATCACCTCATTTCTGGGACATAATGGAGCAGGGAAAACCACTACCATGTAAGAGCAAAATGATGATTTAAGACAGTAGGGAAGTGACTGAATACTGCAACTCCTATCTATATAGTAGAGGTAGCCATAGACCTGCATTGTGCAAGCTGGTGCAGACTAGAGTGTTGCTGCTCATATAGTCTAGTTGTGCTGCTGCCTTACAGATACAGGGGACTCCCTGGAACCATAAGGAGTTCAGATTGAGTCAAATGAATCTGTAGGCAGCATTTTATTGTAATGCCGTTTGTGATTCTGACTTAGCAGCGAAAGAAAGCAAGTTGGTACTGAAAGAACAAGGAGGTTTTAGAGGAAAAAAATCTTTCCTTCAAGCAGCCATGTGGGTGTTCTTTGATCACCACTGGAGCTGATTTGTGCTTTGGTTTATTTAAAATCCATTAGTGAGATGTTTCTCAGGCTACTTTCTTGATACGGGATTTCCCCAGGGTTTCCACCTACTCTAAATTCAGCCATCCACTGTTTCCTAGCAGTGGAACCTGCTGATCTGTTCTGTTTTTCTTTCAGGTCCATTTTGACTGGCTTGTTTCCCCCAACTTCGGGTACAGCCTTCATTCTGGGCAAAGATATCCGCTCTGAGCTTAGCATCATCAGGCAGAACCTGGGTGTATGTCCACAACACAATGTGCTGTTTGACTTGTGAGTATCATCTGGAAGACATAGGACTAGTGCTATCCAACAGACATTTGGGTTCTCTAGGAATACAGCAGTGGACTTTCAGCTTTGACAGTCCTTTTTTTGTGTGTGCATGGTGCAAGACAATCAGGTGGTGTGAGATTGGTACAGGAACATTCTGTTTATTAGCACGTTCCTAAGTGCCTCAGAATAATATCAGCAAGAGCTTATACTTTCAACTTCCATGTCTGTTAATAATCTACTCCACTCAGCTAGGCCAAGTGTTTCCCCGGTGCCTAGAGAACTGGGTTGTTTGTGGTACTGTCAAGCACCCTTAAAAAAGGGTTATTGACATGGGTGCTGAAGAGAGCCACACCTTGAAGTTAAGCCCAAGCTGAGTGCACCCAGCCTGTGGCTCCTTCCTGAAACCTCAGCCTTAAAAGATGTTTTTCTGAGCAAACAGAAATGCCTGCAGTAATGCTAATAAAAGAGATGAATCTCAGCATGGTGCTTTCAACTGTGCCCTGAGGCTGCATTTGTTCCCTAGGCTGACTGTGGAGGAGCACATCTGGTTCTATGCTCGGCTCAAAGGGCTGCCGGAAAAGAAGGTGAAAGAGGAGATGGAGCAGATGGCAACAGATGTTGGTTTGCCTCACAAACTGAAAGCTAGGACAAGTAGGCTCTCTGGTAGGTTCAGATCTTTTACATTTCTCAGCCCCAGAAACACTCCATTGGCTCTTGCAGAGGCTGTGTTACGGACCTTGATGGGATCCTGTAATCATGTATAGGCTAATATACAATTAAACATTTAAGGAAGTCAGTTATTTATTAAGTACCTAATCAGTAGATCTTAGTAAACATCACAGCCTTGCACAGTCTCAGGCTATCTAATGGCCATAAGAAGTCACTCACTTTCTCTGAGTATTTTGTGTTTGTTTCCATCATAACATAGTTCAGCTGTGTTTGCTGTGTGCTGTCCAAAGCTTACTAATATATTTGGGGTTTATGAGTTTAGGTGAGAGTGGCTTGGACCATAGTCTCCAAGTCTCTTGCTGTTTGTGAAGCATACGTTCATTCCTTATGCTGACTTCTGCCCCTTCAGTTGGTGACCTGGAGTGTCCTTCCCCTTTGTTCAGGAGGGACAGAATCCCTGTATCAGTCTGTACCAGATACTAGAGGGACTAAGACGCCTTTGTCTTACTCAAGTATCGGTACAGATTGCACATTTGACTTTGGGGAGGGACAGCAGATGACCACAGTTGACTTTAGTATTAAGGAATGCAATATAATTCCTTGCTTTTGCCTCGGGAACATTTCCATGGAAGGGCAGTCTCATGGGGACTTATTTCTGCAGCTCAAGCTCTGGAGACCTGTGTTCCAGATCCTCAAATATGCTTAGGCCTCCAGGCTGGTGATTTGCTACTCCTGGTGCTGAGAGAGTACAATTCACTTAAGGAAAGGCAAGCAAGATATGGTTCCCTACAGTAGGAGGCAAGTTAGACTCCACTGAGGACTATCCAGATGAATTATCCCGTTGAGATAGTGGTGGGACCCTGAAGGCTTGAAACAGCAGCAGTACTGGTTCTCCTCAGTCTGCTTTCTTTCAGAGAGCTTATTATCCACCATGCTACAAGTATTGCTGTTCCGCTCATCTCTGCATCAGCCTGAACACCTCTTTCTTCTTGTGCCTGGCAGGTGGCATGCAGAGGAAGCTCTCTGTTGCCTTAGCGTTTGTCGGTGGCTCCAAGGTTGTCATTCTGGATGAGCCTACAGCTGGGGTGGATCCTTATTCTCGCAGAGGAATATGGGAACTGCTTCTGAAGTATCGGCAAGGTATGTCGCCTTTTTCTGTACTCTTAATAAATGCATTGTGGAAGGCAGAGGAAAATCAATCTGATTCATGACTTTCTCAAAATAGCAATGTGTCTTTGCAGATGTATTGTTGCCTGCATTGAGGAATGAACAAAGACAATGCAGGACAAGGATGGTCTGATCTCTGTCTGTATTCCTTTCTCCTATTCACGACAGAATTCATGAACAAACTTTTTTACTGAGTAGGAGAGAGGGCAGGTAAAGTTAGAAAATCACCCTTGGTGTTCAGCAATGTCCTGTTCTGCTCCATGCAACCAGCCTTGCAGACATGAAATTAACCGTGCCTTTGAGCACAAGAGCCAGCAGATAGTGGGGAGAATAAACCCCTGACAGCAGTTGGGAATCTTCTCCATACTTCTAGTCTTGTTCAAAGGAGCCAAACTTGTGGCATCAACCCTGCCCATCCAACTTCATGGCAAGATGGCAGGTGGCATCTTGCCACCAAGGTGCAGTTTGTGGCTCTGGCATGGCAACACAGGTTGGTTTGACTCACCAGCCATGCCTTTCTTGCTCTCTTCCAGGTCGCACTATCATTCTCTCCACGCACCACATGGATGAGGCAGACATTCTGGGTGACAGAATTGCCATTATTTCTCATGGCAAGCTCTGTTGTGTTGGCTCCTCTCTCTTCCTGAAGAACCAGCTGGGAACAGGCTATTATTTGACCCTGGTCAAAAAGGATGTGGATTCCTCTCTGAGCTCCTGCCGAAACAGCAGCAGCACGGTTTCCTATCTGAAGAAGGTACAGCTGGCCTTTTCTACTCCTGTTTATTATTTCTTCATGAAATCTTAGGCTTTTTGGAAGCAGCAGTTAAGATTTTCCATGGTAGAATGTCTCAAAGGAAAATCTCTTGTTCTTTGAAAGATGTATTACCTGTTCTGTGGGTACTGTGCCAGACCATGTCTAGTTAGGCTGTTGTGTGCGACATAAATATCCATTATAGTTTCTTTCAGCACCAGTGGTCCCAAGCTGATTGGAGAGATACAAAATAGGTGAAGCACACTTTTGTAACGCTCACTTATATACCCGTGACCTCTTACTTCTGTTTTAGCCCTTGGCAGTGCTATGTCACCATCTGCAGCATCTGGTTGGACTTATTTAGAGTGGACCGTCTGGTGGGGCCCATTTTGAATAAACAGCAGGAAATAATGTTTGTCTTCTCTTTTGTGACCAGGATGACAGCGTCTCCCAGAGCAGCTCTGATGCTGGCCTTGGCAGTGACCATGAAAGTGACACATTGACAATAGGTGAGGCTTGGAAAAGAATTTAAGATTGAATCCCAGTTGACATTGCTCTGTAGTTCACCTTGGACAGCTGCCTTAATCTTGTAGCTCCAATGTAGCTACAGTTTTGGGACAATTATTACATTCACAGTGATGATATTTTAAACATTGGAATACTTTTCTTGAGTGAGCCATTTTGAATTCAAGCTATCCTGCGAGTTAATAAGCAAATATTATGTAGTTGCTAGGCCTGTTAGCAATATATAATGTTAGTGAGCTGTACATCAATGATTTGCAGGTCTTTCAGTAGCATGTACAAGCTCTCCCAAGTTCTGCACATAAAAAGTATAGCCAAGCTTTGGTCCAGGCTTTTATCCAGGCTTGTGTTAAGTTAAAAAGAAACAAGACTTTTTATGGAAATGAGCTTCTTTCTAGAGAGATCCTGTTTGTCCTCCTTTTCTTCTGGTAGGATTTTTAAGGCTGAGCTCTTTTTTCCACATGATGATCGGTAACCAGAACAGAACTGCTTTTAAATCTGCTTTTAAATCTGCTTTTTCTAGATGTCTCTGCCATTTCAAATCTCATTACAAAACATGTTCCTGAGGCAAGACTGGTGGAGGACATAGGTCATGAATTAACCTATGTCTTGCCATACAAAGCTGCTAAAGAGGGAGCCTTTGTGGAGCTGTTCCATGAAATCGATGACCGTCTTTCTGATCTTGGCATTTCCAGCTATGGCATCTCTGAAACTACTCTGGAGGAGGTTAGTGAGCTGCTGATTCCTGTTTGTCTTAAACTAGGAAAAATTAATCATAACAGAATTAAGAATGAGATGAAGCCTTATTGCTTCCTGTAAAAATTGACAGAACCGGGGAGGTTTGCATTCCTCTCCAGAATGGATTGTCTACTGCCCTGTGTGTGTGCTCATAGAGGTGTGCATTAAAAACTGAAATGTGGTACATACAAGCATGGATAGGGTCTGTGTGCTCATCTGCACTGTGCTGAAATGTCATGTGTAGGTTGGCCCCTGATTTGGCTTCTAATGTCTGTGTTATTTTTAGAGATGCTTTGTGTTGCGTTTAAGTGAAAACATACATTTCAGTACTTGATACATACATTACATAAACAATTTAGACATGTGCCTTTGTCAGGGATTTTTTTATGGTTTCAGGATTTGTTCCATGTGACTGTGTTCCAGCTGCCAATTCTCCATTTTTTCTCACAGAAGTATCATGCACATTATCTCTACGTGGAATCTTTTTTTGTTCATTTTTGAAGAATGACAAGGAAAACTGAATCAGTGGTGGTGTCACTTACTGAGGTTGCCCTCTAGGTCCTTCACAGTTGTGAAGACCTTGGTTGTTATCTGCAGTTTGGATGATTTCTGGTTTAGGAAAGTCTGTGGGTCAAGCTCCATGACAGTGCCTATTCAAGCAAGAGTGAGACCACTGTTAGACATGGGGAAATACAAGATTCACTGAGTTTAGTTACTAGGTCTGTTTCTGTGACACGGGAAAGAGCTCATGTTTGAGATGGCCTGAGAACTAAGACTGGAAAGGGGGAATAGCTGGTAACAGTCTGGCTCTCAAAAACTGGAGAGAAGCCACGAAGTCTGTATCTCTGTCACGCAGAGGATAAACTCAGTATCCTCAGTTCTCTTGTTGCACCTGCCAGTCTCACATGGCATCTTCTGAAGCAGTACCCACAATATCTCTCCTCTTTTGATATTCACTGACACTTATCATTCCTTTTCAGATCTTCCTGAAAGTGGCTGATGATAGTGGTGTGGATGCAGAAACCTCAGGTGGGTATAGTTGTCCCCTACAGAAGTGACACTTGCCAAGGTGTGACAGACCTGTATTGAGACTGAACTGAAGCTCTTCTTCCTAGTATTTTTAATGACCTTAAATGACCTTTAATGCATGATTTATTGCTGTAAAGGTCAATAGACTCAGTAGCATGTTTATTTTGTGATAATGAAGAGTTTCTAGTGTTTGCGTATATTGCAAATTACTTGACTGACACTGTTGTCTGCTCTGAAGAACTTCTGACACATTAGACCACAGCAGGGTCAAAATTACTTACTCTGAGAGTAGATCACTGCACTGAGTGCTCATAACAGCAAATTGCACTTGTAGTCACATGACTGACTATATGTGACTCTCATGTGACTAGTGAGAGTTTTCCTACAATGAGACCAGCCTGCTGTTCCACTGGGGAAAAAAAAATAAGGCATCAGGTGCACTAGAAGAACTTTCTGGGACATCACATGAAGTATGGTGCATAAAACATGACCCATTACAGAATGACAGTCTTTGTTTTGCTTTTACTTGCACTGAAGTAACTCCAGATCAGCACTTCAGTTTGCAAATGGAAGATGTGTAAAATGAAAATTATATTTCTTTGGTTTTTCTGGGGCTAACTGGAGATTAACTGAAGCAGTTCAGCTGACCATAACTGCATTATTTTCAGATGGTACTTTGCCAGCCAGAAGGAACAGACGTGTGTTTGGGGACAGACAGAGCTGCCTTCGTCCATTTACAGAAGATGATGCATTTGACCCTAATGACTCAGACATAGATCCAGGTATTGCTAAAGTTCAAGCCTGTTTTCTTCCTGTGGATGCTCTTTCATATTATAAGTACTGCAGATCTGAAGGCTGAGACTGCCAAAGGAGTGGTGATCTATTTGCCTTCAGGAATAGTGGACAGTGCAGGATGTACAGCCTGCTTAATGCTCTCATTCAAAGTTCAGAGATAAGGGACAAAAACGTTCATGTTAATTTCTGTTGTTATTGCTGCTGCTTCTTGTTTTTTTTGTGAGTTAGAATAGCTACTCCAGCCATCACCTTGTGTCTCAGCACAGAGAACATCTCTGAACTTTTGAATGAGGGTCATTTCTTCTTGCTAGCAGAGTCCAGAGAGACAGACCTTCTCAGTGGCGTGGATGGGAAAGGCTCCTACCAGATGAAGGGCTGGAAGCTCACCCAGCAGCAGTTCATGGCTCTGTTGTGGAAGAGGATGCTCATTGCCAAGAGAAGCCGGAAGGGCTTTTTTGCCCAGGTGAGAGTCTCCAAATGAGCAGAGTTCCTCATCAGGGACAGCTCTGGCCCTTGTATTGTAGTCTGAGTTGATGGTGGGGTAAAAACCTCAAGGGAATGCAGATAGCCAAAACTGAGCATTCATTTCACATGTGGGCAGGACGAGGCCTGTGCAAGTGAAAGGAGTTGCATGATAAACCATGTGGTTACAGTATTCTTGCACAGCAGAATGTAATTTTGCCCTTGAGAACAGCATTTGTGAGCTAAATCCTCTGCATCTCAAGTGAAATCCTTGATTGAATGCCATGATAGATCTTGCACTGGTGTCTAGAACTGCTTAGGAGTAAACAAAAAGGTATTCCTGAGAAACTTTGAAAAAGTTTTGATCCAATAAGTGATTCATACATAACTCCTGATGCCTCTGGAAACATTTGCTTAAAAAAAGGACTTATTTTCTCCTTGGAATTTCAGATTGTGCTGCCAGCTGTCTTTGTGTGTATTGCTCTCATGTTCAGCCTGATTGTTCCTCCTTTTGGGAAGTATCCCAGCCTGGAATTACAACCCTGGATGTATGACGAGCAGTACACTTTTATTAGGTATGTTTTTTGTGGCCTATAAATTATCTTTGCAAACTTGAGTTACTAAGTTCCTTAACAGGTGGTTTTGGGTTTTGTGCTTATCTCAGAAGCACATTTTAAAAGAGAGTCATGGTGTTTTCTTCTTGGACCTTTAAATGCCAATTCTAAGTACAGGCAAGGCCATATTCATTTCTAAATGGTGCTATGACTCTCCCAATACTGTGTACAAAGACTTGGAATGTGTATGTGCTCTTAGGCCAAGCATTCTTCAAGGGCAAATCCCCACCCACATCCTTTCACTGTGTTCTTGGCCTTGCTCTGTTGTTTCTTTTGCTGTGTGCTTGTTACCACACTGACTGATAGTGTTTTTCTGCTGTTCCCATAGCAACGATGCTCCAGAAGATGCAGGCACTCACAAGCTTTTGGACGCCCTTCTTGATAAGCCAGGGTTTGGGACACGGTGTATGCAGGGACATTCCATCCCGTAAGTAGAACTCTGGTCTGGGAACAGGATGCACATCCCTGGTAGCTCTAGCTGACTTTAGGAATGATAGTAGTGCATGGCCAGAGCAGGATTTAAGCCAAAAGAGTTGTAATTACGTTCAGTTTTTCTGCTCAGAACCCTTTTAAAAGTTTGCCAGCCCTCAGTCTGGTGAGGAAGTGAGGTTTGAGTGCAAGCCCATTCTGACAGAGACAGAAAGGAGAGAGCAAATGACTCAAAATTACTGTTCGGTCCTAAACATGGTAAAGGACCTGTTTATGTTGCTGTATGTTGTTTGCTGTAGCTATTCCCACTCCATAATCCTTTGTTTCCAGCTGCATTCGAAACTTGAGTTAGCACCCCACAAACACCAGCAGGAGGAGTGGAGAGCCAGATGACATTTGTGTAGGTTCCTAACTCTGCCACCTGACATGGTGAATGGCCTTGGCAAGTCACTGAAGATCTAGTCTGTGAATGTAGAGGCATACATTTCAAGAGCCCAAGATGCAGGTCCAGAAGACCTGCAGCTCATGTTCACGGGATGATGGGGAGGGAGGCAAGGTGTCTGATATACTGGCCAGTGGTGCAAAGTAAGCTGCATCCTTCATAACAGGCGTGAAAGCTGAGCTATTCCACCCAGAGGGCTGTGGGGAAAAAGCTGCCCACTGCTGCCTTGGGGAAGAGCAGTGTTTTGATGCCTCAAAGGCAGAAATGTTATCCAAGGAGTCATCCAAGAAGATTGTCTGCTGTGATTTTAAAAATCACAGGGTATCTCAAGTTGGAAGAGACCCATGAGAATTATTGAGTCCGACTGTCTCCTCCTTGGAGGACTACTTTGAACTAAACCGTGTGACTAAGAGCATTCTCCAGGTGCTCCCTGAACTCTGGACAGTGTGCCTGCTGGGACTGACTGAAACAAAGCATTTAATTATAATGCAAAGAGGGGAGTGTCTGGCACTACTCAGTGTTGGCCAGCCTCAGTTTATTTGGCTGTGGGATCTGTTAAAAGCTGCAGAGTCTGATATGTTGCTCTGAGCTTCATCTCAGTGAGGTCAAGCTCTTTTAAGAAACACACTACCTCTTTTGGGGCCTGTGGAGTTTGATCTTTAAATGTCTTGTAAGCAAAGGCCATCATATTTGTCTTAAAACCTGCTTTTTTCTTGCCTCTTTTCAAACACAGAGACACTCCTTGCACTGTGGGGCAGAAAGAATGGACCACTGCTTCAGTCCCAGAGTCAGTCTTGGACATCTTCCTGAAAGGCAACTGGAGCATGGAGAATCCTTCCCCATCTTGCGAGTGCAGCAGTGAGAAGATCAAGAAGATGCTGCCTGTGTGCCCCCCTGGTGCAGGTGGCCTGCCACCCCCACAGGTAGGAGGGAGCTCAGTGGTACTGCAGTGAGGAATGCTCACGAGGAGCAGAGTGGCTAGGTGTGGTTCTTGCATGCAGCATTGCACAAGATTTATTTCACTCAGTACCTGTGTTTTCTGATAAATATTTATCTGTGTTTTCACTGGTGACACCAGCGTGAGCAAGACACAGCTGACATCCTCCAGAATCTGACAGGCCGCAATGTATCAGACTACCTGGTGAAGACCTACGCGCAGATCATTGGGAAAAGGTAGCTGTGGAACANAGGTAGCTGTGGAACACTGCCCGTCCCCGCCCGGCAAACACTGCTTGCTCTGTGGGTGATGGGTGATCAGGCAAATAAGCCTGAGCAGCCCAAACCCTTCAGCAGCTCTTCAGAGAGCCCTGATCCTCAGCTGAAGTGATGTTTCTGCTTTGTTAGTGATTCTGTGTGCTGACCCTCATGGACAGATTATGGGGGAAGCCTAGGGATTACACTGAAGAGGAATGGTGGGAGCTTTATCAG
>VXBQ01002822.1:0-19846 GCA_013400175.1 Phainopepla nitens
CCACGCCCCAGCTTTGCCCTTCTGTTCTCCAATGCGGTCTTAAGAAAGACAGTGAAGATTTAAACAATGAACAAGCTGAGATGACAGGAACAGCTTTTTTATTTTTTCCGATTTCAACTTTGCTACCTGTTGGCTCAGCAAGAAGGACCCAAGTCAATAACAGTCCAGAACTATCAGGAAGGGTGAAGAGGAAAGAGATGCCATTATTTAATCACGTGTTTGTCCAACAAACACTACTCATCTACGAGCAGCAGCTTAATAAGTTTTAGTTGGGGAGGAAGAAGTCCTCAGGCAGAGTTGGAGGTCATATCATGAGACGTCTCTTCCTCCACATACTCCTGCCTCTGGAGTTCACTTCTTCCTTTGGTCTTTCCAGCCACTTACAAGCTTTTTCTGATTCTCCGTGACATCCACTCATTCCTGGTCCTGCCAGAATTCAGGGTCCCTTCTGAGCCGCTGTAAAGGCTGTTGTAGGCTGCACTATGCACTGTGACACCCATGACGCTGACTTTTAGAGGACTTCTAGAACTGGACATCACTCCCTCCCTTTTGCAGAATTCTGGAACTAGAACTGACTTGAGCTCAACGAGCCAGCATTCGACCAGGGATGCTTCTAATTAAGTGGAATCCTTTTCATTCCCTTTTCAGATGTAAGGCACTTTTCTTCAACACACTAAAGATGGTGTAAATGAGTCAGGCCACAACACAGGGATCTTTTTCCTCCATTTTTCCTTGAGGTTTTAAAAGAAAGCACTGGATCAAGGCATGCAAGCATTGCCAGAACACATTACAGAGACAGCTCAAGATCTTGGCAAAACCGTGGAGAGAAAGAGGGGCTCATTCTGGGCAGAAGATAAACAAGTTGTTTGCATCCAATGAAATATACAGCTCCCCCACATTTGACTGAAAACTGTGTTTGCCTTAGTTGTATTTTCAGCTCTCAGTGTGGCCTCCTGTGCCAGGCTCCCATGAATGACACACTCAAGAGATGCTTTTTAAGCTCGGGGACAGAAGGATGAGAAGTTACTCTTTCCCTTCTGCACAAGGCACACACCACTAGATGGCATTCAAAGCATGAGTCATAAATTTCACTGATGTCAGGATTTCCTTGACCTCGTTAGTAATGAGTTAAGGGAAGCCATTATGTGCCCAGAAGACCATGATGTTTTATTCAGTGAATCCTTAAATAATTATACTGATGCCTAAAGGTAATCTTGCAACAGAAGTTATCTGGCTAAAGGGCATTTCTCTCTGTATGGTGTTGTGAAAAGCAGGAATTTTGGATGAAGTGAAATATAAAATAACACGGATATGTACTGATGAGAAAAATAAATAATGAAAATGGGTGAAAAAAGTAGAAGTATGTGGAGATGCAAGCTACAAAGCTACAAAGCCACCTTCTAAACACATAACAAGTTTACATATTTTGTGCCTACACATATGCCTTTTTACAGGGCTAAGAACAGAAAGCCTGGATTCCAAAAAAGACCAAGCATGGACAGACATGTGAGGTAAGATTTTTTTAATCTATCTGAAGCTACATTATTGATTCATAGAGAAAATAATTTTTCTTTGAAAAATACAGGCGCCATCATTTAAAAACAGGAAGAATAAGGTCCTAATTACAGTACAATGCAGAAGGACACCCTCTAGTTCCTACTTTCTCTCTTCTCACAGTTTCCTTCTGCTCCTCTTCTTCAGGCTCACACAAATATAAATACATACACCCACAATTAGTTTCAAAGACAACATATATGCAAGAAGCAGCCAGGTCGATGTGTTCAGATGTAGTTTTATGCTACCTTGGTGCATTTCCTTGAAAGACTTAGCAGGACCCCTGGGAAAGCCAGAATAGACACTGCTCCTGATTCCATCTTCCCAAGATTTTTCTTTATTCAGCCTGTGCCAAGAGAACATGGAAAAAGGACTTTATGTCAACTCTTATACCGCCTGTAAATGTGAGTTATTAGACTTTGTATGCAATGAGATATAGCCCTTGTTTTGTACTAGTGAAATCATGGACCAATAAAGTATTAAAATCATCTGTAATCAAAATAGAGAACCTAGTCTGTTATCCAAGAACATGAATAAACTGGTATCTCAGAAACACAAACAAGACAGGGTACAAATTACGGCACAAGTACATGTTTCTGAAGGACGATGAAGACATGGCAGTGGTCATTATGTCCAGTTTGTATTTTATTCAAAATGGTCTTGATTCATCATGGAGCAAAAGCCAGATTGTTAGAGCTGAAGAGAAAAGGTTGAAGTTCAATGTTGGTGGAACATATCACCCTCTGGAGTAAGGAGAAAAATCAAGCAGAGATCAAGGTGAATAAGGAACTAGTCACTAAGGAAGCCAGAATATCTGTTTTGATTTTTCAAAGGTTTAAATTCCTTTACCACGTGAAGTGCTTCAAAAGTAGGCAGCAAATGTTTTCAATGACAGTGAGCTCTCTGGGTTTCCCATGTAAGTCTGACTTCACTGTGGTATGTAACCCTTTCCACAAAAATCAGCATTCACAATTATATTTCATGACCTACTTAAAAGACTGCAAAAATTTTGTTACAATGAAACACATAGAGGCCAAAATATGCAAATAATTCAGATACTTCATGTGCAGCTGATTCTCTGAGCAAAGCACAACAGAAAATTCATTATGCTAATATTTTTACAAATGCTGCAGTCATATGGATAAGTGGATTTCCCATCGAAGTGAATTGATACTTCCACAGCATGGAAACCTTCAGACACATTTTGAAATAATGTATTGTTGAAAAACAAAAGATTCATTGAAACATTCAATATAGCTCAGTGTAGCACAGTGGTCTTTGTAATACACCATTTATATTAACTTTTCTCATCAGCTTCAGGGGCATATGAAATTATACTGGATTTTTTCATTTATTTCAATAAAATGAACACAGGCCGTAGATTGTGACATGTTTTCACTTCAGCTGGATTAGAAGGAGAACACATATAGGAAACCACACTGTTGGTAAAGGAAAATCCATTTGGTTATATAAGCACCATACAGAGAAACCTAACCCTGTCTCTTTTTTTTTTTTTTAACTAAATTTAAAATATTTATTGTTTCCTTACAAGTAGATTTCAAGTGCAAAGATAAATTAGTTAACCTAGAATAGATCTGGTAGGAAGTGCCTAGCTTGTTTTCACCCATTCATGAGGAATCTTATTACAGATTGAGAAATGAAGAAAATAAAAGAAGTTTATAGCCAGATTAAGTTAGCCCAGATGTTGGTTGGTTTTTTCCTGTTTTAATTATGAAGTGATCCAATAAAGTCGCCCAAAGTTGATGGAGCAGCAACAGCTTCCATGCTCTTTGTGTGATCTAAAATAACACCTTGAAACACTTCAGTCCTCACTAAGTCTTGTTCTGATTACAAGACAGTGTGTCAGGCACAATCCACAGAGCAGGTTCTGAGGTGCAGCGTGCACTTCATCCAAGCAGCAGAGGTGTTACCATTCAAGCCATTCCATTCAGGTATTGCAATGAAGAAGCCCAGAGCTGTTCCTCTGGCTGAGTTAATGACTTAACTGATTCAGAGGAGGCTGCTGAGAATGTGTACTTATGAGAGGAATTACTTCATAACTCAGTAGCTGTGCTTTTCTACTTCCCTTCCTGTGCCCCCTGCCAAGCTTAACTGCTCTTTGTTCAGCTTTCCTCTTTGCTCTAACTTTCCCTCGCTCTACCCTTTCCTCTTGGCCTTTTAAGTACTCTCTTTCCCCCTCTGCATTCCCTGACTCTTCTAGAAGACTTTTCACCATGGATCAAACAAGCCTGAACAGTCAAATCCCCTATTAATTGGCAGGGGAGGGGGAAAGTCAGCACATGCAGCTGCACAGATAAGCCCTGAGCCACAGCAGCAGATGCATACTGGTGCTTCTGCAGCTTGGGTATAGTGAAGGCCAAAGAGTTTGCTCTCCTCAGCCTCAAAACATTTCAGGTATTATTGTGCCTTAATACTGAATGTGACTAGGGTTTACCTGTTTATCAGGCCAGGCAGTTCCTTGCAGTTCCCCTACTGCCAAGGAAAGGGGCTGGTGGGTGCTTTGGCCTGGGTAGGTATTGCCACCCAGCAGCAGGACATGGAGTATTTGGCTTTCCTGGCCTGCAGCAGAGGCCAAAAAGGTAAGGCAGTTTTGTTTCCCGTAGCAGCCTGTGGTCCTTGATGGATGCCTCGAGTTAGCCCTGCTCCGTATTAATGAGGCTGCAAATTTTTGAGTGCCAAGAAAATGCCAGAATTAAGGTTATTTTGTGTACACAGTCTGAGACAGCCCTTAGTTACATCTGCCTTGTGTCTGGAGTCCATGCTTGAGTCAACTTTAAAGATGTTGTGACATTCAGTAAATCGCTGGTTTTTTTACTCACTGTCAGAATTCAGGTAATAGACCTTCTGCAGATTGTAAAGCCCTTCCTTCCATCAGAGGAATTATTATGGGCTCTTCTATGAGGTTTTCTTAAAACACTATCCAGACTCCTCACAATACCAATAAACTAATGAAGCACTTGCAAAGTAAGTGCTAGTCTGCTTGTGATACTCAAGAGTTCAGTCTGAGCTCTTAGTCCACTGCACAAACTGCTGCCCCTGGACCAAGCTGAGAAACCGATTCTCTATTAGGATGCTTTGCTTTCTGCAGAAGGTGAGGAAGGATATGATCATGGAATGAACTAGATACTTTGCCTTTGAATTTCACAGACATTTTTTGTCTGTAAAGGAGTAGTGAAACTCAGAGTACATGCTGTCCAGCCTGGTACACAAGCTCTGTATGAACCAGTTCCAGGTCTAGCTGCATCAGCGCAGGAATTTGCACTCCCAGAGCAGCACCACACCAAGGTGGCTGCTGTTCTGGGATCCAAGCTAGTGTTCTGCTGAGAGGTCCACAATGACACAATTGGCATCTGTCAAAGCTCCTGAGTGTCTGAGGTGGAACTGCGCAGCACCAGGCAGGCACATGGACTTGGACACACATATTTTTCTGCTCTCCATCCCTCCCGTTTAACACCTTCTTTTCTGCTTTTTCCACAGTGTCCATCCCAGCTGTGTTCCTAAAGTGCCATTTGCTCTTTGTCCTTTTCCCGTCCCCTTCTCAGTATCTCAGCATCTTCCCTACTCAGATTTCTGCTCCCTCTTCCAGCCAAGAAGTTCTGTAAGAAATTTTGAACACCAGGTGTCATTCTTGCCTTTGTTTGATCCAGATGGCTTCAGGCAAACATCATTCTCTCTGCTTAAATGAGGGTTTAACAGCAGCACACGTACAAATTTTTATGTTTTTTCATGGTCATGTATGTATAAAACATCACTCATCCTCCTTTCCTACAAGAAAGGCTCATTGAGGGTGAGCACCTCCCTTGTGAAAACGTGTCAAAGTGACCAGAAGAAACTTGTCTTTGGATCTTCATAAATGTGATGTTAAAAATTAGTCTTCCAAAGCTTTAAGGTATTCGAATATATGTTACTATTCTGAAAGGAAATAGAATAAGGAGAGAAAAAGAAACAGTAGTTACAGAATCATAGTAAGCACAACTGGGAGGACTCTTGAGAGACTATCTCATCCTCAGTAATTCTTGCAACAAATACCTGTCCAAGACTGCTCCTGTATCTTTTGGTAGTTCCTCTCCCAGCACTTCTGTTCCCATTAGAACATATACAGCTAAAATTTCTCTTGCTTGGATTTAAGCCCATTAACTTTTATCATCCCCATTTTGCACAGGTAGCAAAATGTTTGGGTGTATAGCAACCATTTATTTAGTTTCAGATTATTGTCATGCACCATATGAGTCCTCTTTGGGCCATAGAACACAAGACCCTCTTGTCTTTCCTTATTGGTCATATTTGATCATATTAAATTCTCCAGACTCTTCTAAATTACTTACATCTTTCCTAAGGGCATTACCCAAGCCCGGGACAGACTCCAGCTGAGCCTTACCAGAGCTGCATTGAGCGGAGAGATAAATGGTCTATTATATCACAAATATCCTGTTGTTGCCATGGGCAACAGCAAAAAAGGAATAACCAGTGGCTGAGCCCCCTCCCATTAGTGAGACAAGTTTTGCCATCTAAGCAAATTGAAAGAGATAAGGAAGGTTGTGGAAAGTGGATACAGGAAACAAAATGCACCAATTTAGTCCAGATAAATGAGCAAGTGAAGATAAATGAGTGAAGACAAATGAGGCGAGTGAAGGCAATACCACATGCAAATGAAGAACTGGAAAACTGCAAAGTGGCTGAGCAAATAAAAGGTGAACCTTTTACAGATTGTTTAGCTTAGAGGAGACTGCAGTTGTGCACAGATCCTTCTCCAGGTTGCCAAGCCTCCAGGCTGTGTGGCCAACAACTTTGTGCTGCACATTCACATCTGTGTCCATAACATTTGTGTGTGTGGGGACAGCTGCCCTAGAGACAGCTGCTCAACTGCACGTATTTTTCACCTTTCACCATTCCCATCTGTGCACAGCATGGAATACTGTTTCTCTCACAACAGCACTAAATTTTGGTTCTTTAACTGAAGTTTATCTTGTAGTCTAGTGATCATCAATTTCCTTTCTGAAGGTCTCCTGCCTCAAAACCTTTCTTCATTTTGTGTTAGTGATGACAATTACTTACCTTGCCTTTGCTAATTCTGAATGCCATCCTAAATAGTTTGTTTGTCAAAATAATTTTGATTTCCAAGCTCGCCCTCCATTGTACTCACTGTCCTTTCCATCTTCATTTCAGTGCAGATTAAATAAGCTTCTGCTGTCTATGCAACTCAGTCATTTTCTTTCTTCAGGGTCAGAGTTTGGAACTGGTACCCTTCAAAACAATATTTCGCACCAGGTTCATTCCTCGTTATTTTAGGTCTTGTTTTGTTTCCTCTAGAAGCTAAGGCTGAGAAAGACAGTTTTTCAACAGCAACATTTAAATTTTTGCCCCTGCTCAATTTTTACTATAGATTAAATTTCTAAACAACTTCTGATAATTCTAACCCAAATGGTTAGATATTTTTTATCTAAAAAATCTATTTATGAAAGGAGTGCAGGTCCCAAATAATGCAGATACCTTTTAAAATTTTGCTGTTAAAGAACCACTCCTCAGCTGGGAGGAATGTGAACATTAGGCCGCATGAAGTTTCTTCACCTCCATTTTTGGATCCTATTTCAGATGTTCCTAAAGTCATTACATGACTTTATTTACTGGCACTTCTAGAAGAAGAAAAACTCTCTATTCCTCTCTAGACCAGTTGGTCAGCTAATCTCCCTCTCTTTTGCGATAATGCTGTATTTAGGCACAGGTAAAATATCCTTATAGGCACAGTATTATGAGTGGATTTTTTGCATTGACTGGGCATAAAGATTAAAGAGCCTCTGTAATCTACTGTTGGCTCACAGAAAGTTACAAATTCTCAACATCTTTAAAGATTGGGGCACACTAAAGGACATCTCCTTTACTAGCTCAATCTTGAAAAAATAGTGATAAAGAGCAGTAGCAAAATATTTCCTTTTGGTCAGACCCTTGCAAAGAAAGTTTCAAGTCCACAGGCAAAACCAATTTACATCATCTCTGCTCAGCTTTTTTAGAACACTTGCTTTCTAAAAGTATAACACTTGATTTTCTGAAACTGACATTACTTTTCATTTCTCCATTCTCTTGTAAAATGCTGTTGAGTT
The DNA here is from genome assembly GCA_013400175.1 of Phainopepla nitens. Lineage (NCBI taxonomy): Eukaryota > Metazoa > Chordata > Aves > Passeriformes > Bombycillidae > Phainopepla > Phainopepla nitens. The sequence continues at coordinate 7,674 of VXBQ01002822.1, forward strand.
GCATTACCTTTCACTGGATTTTGAAAACTAAAAGTGGTTTCTGTTATAGAAATGTCTTCCTTTATTGTTTTCATTAATAGGCTCACTAGATTCAGAAAGATGTACTTTTTTTGAAAAATCTAACTCACTTCTGTTTTCTTGACTTTACTTGCATAGACTAAAGCTCAGTTATTACCAACCAGTCTATTCTAGGCCATCTTTTTCTCTTTTTAAAGAAATTATTTTGAAAGATTGCTTTTTCTGCCTTTAAAGTGCTGTGAGGGATCTTACAAATTTTGAAGTCAAATTTTCATTACAAAAAGTTGGGTTTGTAATGTCAAATTTTCTCTATTATGCCTGAAGTTTCTACTAAAAACCTTTTAAAATCCATGAACAATCAGACATTACAGTAAATGCCAGTGTTATTGTAAGTACACTGTGGTCATAATAGTGCTCTTCTATTCAAAATGAGAGAAAATCAAAAGGATTTTTGTAAAAAAAGCTCTTCGGACTGAATTGCATTCATTTGTATCTGATGTAGGAAGTGAAGAACAAATTCCCTCTACTGAGCTGATTCTCCTCTATCTAACATGGAAAATAGCTGCAAATCCATAAATAAGCGTGACATGCCGTAGTGTGGCACTGCTGCAATGTCATTCATTGTAAACATGCTGCAGGCATGTCCTTTTTACCTGCTCCTTTGTTCTTTATTTTTGTTCTAGATAATAAGCAGAGAGGAAATATTCGAAGCTATTTTTGTCTCCATATGTATGGATTTAGTATGCTCTAAAAACACTAAACTAACAACAGTGGAGAGCTAGATTCTTTTCTCCAAGTAGAAAAGGAAGGGCTCAAGCAGAAATAATTCACACATAAGAAAGATTTGATTAGTTGTTTTCCTGCATTTTGTTTCATTTTTACCCTCACTATAAATGGAAAAGATCCAAGAAAAAAGCAAATTATTAGTAGAGTCCCCAGCACTGATCAAGGGTTACTATATTGTCAAATAAATCCCAAAAATTATTTTAAAAAGAAGCTAAATACAATGGCAAGGAACTTTGTCAATGATAGCAAATTTCAGGAGAATCTCATCTAGAGATGGATGGCTGGGTAATAAAATCTTACATGAAATTCAGTGTCAGTCTCCTGCGAAACAATAAACACAATTATAAAATATAATTATAAACACCAAGTGATGAGTAGAGGATAAACTGAAAAATACCATTATATCCCTGTATTAACTCCATCACTCCTGCATTTTGTACACAGAGGTCTGAAGTACATAGTGGAAGAACAAAATGTGGAGGACTCAGTAACAGTGATGATCAAAAGTGTACAACAGTTTTAAGTTTCTGTATCAGGTTAATCCGAGTAGATTTGGACTCTGAAGTCTGGAAAAGTGGAAGAGAAGCCAAGGGAAAGCTGAAGAGTAGACAGTTGATTACTTTTCTGCTTAGCTCAGGCATGGAGGGCACATAATGAAGTTATCAGGCAGCAAGCTTAAAACAAGTAAAAGGGACATAACACAAAGCTAAGCCAGGGAATTAATCATCCTCAAATATCAAGTAGTCAGAGTGGGAGTGGGAATAGAAAAACTGACAGCTGATAAATTCAGGAGTGGCTATTGAACATAACAGGCACAATTCAAAGTCTAGTTCAGGAAGTTCCTTATTCACAGACTGCCAGATACGCCTTACTTCAATGCTACATACTTTCAATATTATTATATCATTTCCTAAGTTACTGTCTGAGATGGGTTACTGGATGGTTTTTGTTTTGACCCAGTTGTGACTACAATCCTGTATTTTTGTGCAGTAAGCACTAAAATATGCTGGGTCTAGGGCTGGAACTGATACAGAACCAGTTCTCATGATATCAATGAGATACAAGCCATTTCTGGCACAAGGAGATCCTTGGGAACAATAAGGAGCATTCCCTGCATTACTATGAGTTTGTGGACTCAAACTATCAATGGCACAACACTGCCAGTTTTAAGGATTACCATTTTTTAACATAAAAAGCCAGAAGCTGAAGTCCAGTGTGGCTGTGAATGAGATTTCCAATTAATTTTGCACAGGCAATGTGCAGACACCAGATGCTAAAGACATGTGGCTGTAACCCAGCCAGGATCAAGTTCTGAGCAGAGCTCCTCTGGTCAGCCCTCATAACCATCAGCAAATTCCCTGACTCAGCCAATGCTTTTGTTTCCGTATTTTTGCAATGGTAGCAAGCCTGACTCTAATTTTGGATGCAAGTAGTGCCACCCTTAGCATTAGGAAATGCATGCCACCAATTAGGTAAGAAAATAAAGGAAAAAGCATCAAAGGCAAAGGTTCAAATTATAATACCATTGGAAAATGGGAAGAAAAAAAAAGAACTCTTCCTATTAGAAGATAAAAGTAAAGAGGAAGCTTATTTTTATGAAGAAATACATGTGTCTTGAGGTTGATCTGACAGGCTACATCATGTTATAGAGCTCTGCAGAAGAAGGTCACCACATTTCTTATTAATGCATTACTTCTCATGCTGCTCACAGCAGTAATCTCTTGCTCATGTTGATCAACAATATTAAAAGGCTACAGATCATGAATTATATCATACTCTAATCTCTTGACAACTTTAACTCATATGTTTCACACTATATTTTAATTTTTTTGTTTTAATTAATTTTCTTTTCATTTACAAAAAAACCCAAATTGTAAGCAACGTAAGCAGCTAGAGTAACCGAAAGATTAAGAGGTCATGATTAAGGAAAGACAAATAAGTAATATAGAAAGATTATGCAGATAAATACCTTTAATAACAGTTCTTTATGCTAATGGCAGAGTTTTTCAAGTGGAATAACTGAGTGCATTGTGTAATCTATCATGATAAGAAATGATGATAAGGAATTTCATGAAGAAAAGGTGATACATTGGACATCTGCCAGTTTCTTGGTTCTTCCTCATCACCCAGTCTTTCCTCCTTTGCTTGAAAGAGTCAGAAGAGCAGCTGTCCAAGGGTATTTAATAGGTTATGCAAACATAGTGTTTATTAGACAATAAATTGCTTCAAAAGTCAACATGTTTACAATGATTCATATTTCTGCGCAGAAAACACTAATCTATCAACAATTCCAAAATACAGTGGTTGCTCTAAAAAGAAAAAGTCAAAAGCTGAAAGAAATGTTTGGTTTCTATCAAAACAGAATGTTCTGTGGTTTTGGGGCTTATTTTTGTTTGGTTTGGGGTTTCTTTAAGTATTTGTATAAAAATGAGGTCTTAATAGAAAATTAAAAGCCTGGACTTCATTCCATTGAGATGAAACTAAATTTTCAGATGTTGGAATTCTCACAGAACAGCAATTACTGTGTACAATCAGCTTTTGAATAAGGCTCCTTCATTTTCATTTGAAAGTTTTCCAGCTTGTTTATCTAAGGGTTGAAGGAATGCAGTGCCTCTGCCACTAAACCCAGACAATAAATTAGTATTTTCAATTAGTTAAAAATATTCTTAGAAGTCATCCTTCTGGTCACTCTAGCCTTCAGATTTTCTCAAGCAGTATCCCTTGATATTTATTCTAGGAAATAGTTCTTGGAAATCAACTTGGTTATTAAGATCTTGGCTGGTCAGCATTCCCCCTCAGGATATTCTACTGACCTACTGAGCTTTCCTGCTAGTTTAACCTCAAACCAGGAAAAACCTTTTGTTGGTAGAAAAATCCTTTCAGTGTGACCTAGTTGCTAGTTACAGCAAGATTCATCTAATACGACCTTTCATTTACAAGCTTTTTTACTGCTGTTACTCTTCAACAACTTGAGGTTATTTTTCCTTCCTTCATGTACACACTTGTGGGATAAATGAATTCAGGTGTCTTCAAGTGACAAATCGATAAAAGATGTTTGAATACACCCTCTTGCTAGGGTGTGTTCAATTTTTCCCCTTTGTTGAATGCAATGATTTTAAAGATTAATTACTCCATTACAATCACACCCCAGACTGATGCGCCTCAAGAGATAGCGTAGCTGCAGACAATCCTTTTATTGAACCTCTAATTTCAGCACAATCCTATTTGCAGCCCTAACAGATAGCAGGTATGTCACCTTGATTCATCCTGTAACTGGACACCAACCTCACAGGAGCACGGCCACGGAGCCCTCACCCTGCTTGGGCAGCACAACCTTTGATCAGAAGGGACACCTCTGACAGTGCCACAGCCTCACACTGCTGCCATGGGGGCTCCTTGCTGTCACTGACAGCAAGGGAGTAACCTCCCATTCCACAAACAGTGTCTGTTCACAGAAAAGGTTTTGTTTGACTTGACAGCAGCTTCTCCCAGAAAATGAGAGAACGAGCTTTTGCAAGGGAGGCAATAACTTGCATGCAAACAAAATTGACAGGCTTTTTTTTTTCCCCCATGAAGCACTAGTTTATGCTAATAATACAAAAAAATTGACGACATCTACAAAGTGTCAACTTGCAATGAAACTATTTTTAATATTTCATGACAGTTGTTTGGCTTTTTTTTCCCTAGGAAAATTTAATCCAGTGAGGGTATAGGAATTCACTAATTTGCATTACACTGCGTAATACAACATAAAGAGGGCAAGAAGGTCTCCTCAGCATAAGCAGAAAGAAAATGTGAAAATTTATGGCTAGGGCCAACATTTAGACATTTTTTCCTCTCACACAAATAATGGACAATTACAGTTATTACAAGAATGGGAAGATATGAAGGAGTGGTAAATAACAACAGGATGAAATATTTAAAGTTCCATACAGTAAGAAAATATGGTATGACACAGAATTTCGGTTTCTGCTGCAAGGCTTACAACCCTCAAGAAGTCAATGGGAACGGGCCAATGCACTACCCTTAGCAGTGCTTTGGCATTAGTTGAGATCCATCCACAACTTTTTAGGGAAAGGGGCTCTAAGCATGAAGCCTTCAATCCTGTGCCCTGGTGCAATGTCTACAGTAATGAAAATTCAAATCCATTAAACAATTGCTCTGCTTTCTCTCTTTGCCACTCAGTTTTCCGTGTAATCTTCTCCTTTACCTTACCTCAATTTACTTCCTTAATACTTCTTTTTCTTTCTTTGGCTAGAAAGCTAACTGGGTAGTATATTGACCCAATTTTACATATAAATATAACATGTACAGACAGCAAAAAATTTAAGGATTCATCTTTTGCTGCACTTATAATTTCAAACTGCATGTGTTTATTTTACGTGCAATAGTGTAACAATGTATTTTCATGCAGAGCAAGTTATGAAAACGGGTTTTTTATTAACACTGCAAATTACTTTCGAGTCAAATAAAATTATATGAGTAAACCAAACAAATAAAACTAATTCCATTGTGAGAAGTTCCAGAAAAAGTCCTCCTTTTTTCTGGCTCCAGAACCAAGATAAAGAGTTACCAATATTATATCGTCAGAAAAGTTCATTTGCTGATCACAACCCTGAGGGAACTATAGTGTTACCTAGCAACTAGTGACATTAGCTTTTTTTAATAAATTAACCCTTGATGAGTGTGAAATGCATAACTGGTCTGTGGGATTCAGAGCTTCCTTGCTGTTCTGAGGCTGTTTCTGACCACATCAGAATGAAGTCCATTTGTTTTGCCGTTGCACATAGCCTATACTTGGGCTCTGAAGACACAAAATTACTGCATATCTTGCTTCATAACCAACTGCTCCCATAAAGATTAATATGTTACATTACATTGCCTCATGTTGCAAACACCCTCAGCCCAGAGGAGACCTCTGTGTGACTTAGGTTTCTACACAGCCCAGCTTTTTCTGAGAAGTCCAAAGTTCCCAGATAGGGAAAAACTATGGAATATCTTTTACACTTTTTCCTGCATTAACCAGCGCAAAAAATTTAAATGTGATGCCACAAGGCATCCTTGAAAATCCTGCATTCATGATACAGCTTCCAATTTGTTCTAAAAACATATGGTTTGAAGTTGTTGCATGGCATGTATGAGAAATAGCTATGAGTTTCTGATAATGGAAGTTTATAAAAAGCAAATATTTAGGCAGTCAACACTTCCAGTGAGTCATGAACTCCAGTTAAGCCCTAAAAACTAAACAGTTTATTATCTGAAATGAACTCCCCAACTGCAGCTATTACCTAAATGCCAGGAGACCGTAACAACCCATCAGCAAGTCTGACTTACTGAATTAGTTTCCTAGAACTGTATTTACAGTGGATGGAATTCCTAAGATCAGTCCTGATGGCAGACATTAAAACGAATCCTGTTCCTAGAGCATCATAAATCTAGGGCAAATCCACTGAAATTGACAGAGCTGTGGTACACATGAAATCAGAGATCCCAGATGTCAATTTTCGACAAAGAAAAAAAAACCTCACCATTTTCAAGGTTTATACTTAAAGATATGTAGTGAATAAACATAGAAACAACAATATCTTAACAGCCTTTATCTGTCTTGACCTCTGCACCTGATCCAGTGGGAGCTGAGAATGCCACATAAACTCATACAGAACTTAATGGAGGTAGCAGCAAAATTCAAAAGAAACAGGATCAGATTCAGGAGGTGAGGGGCACTTGGGATGTGGTGAACAGTGAAAGCAGCTCCTCACATGGCCAGGTCTGGCGGACTTTGAAATCTATGTAAAGCTAAGTGAAACTGAGTTTTTTTCAAGAAATTTCAAAATATATTCCTATGTAAATACAGGCAGGTTGGATTGCAGGTGATAATTTCTTAGTACATCCCCTTGCTACACAGCAAAGATACTTACATGTAACACGACATTTTTTTAACACCAAAATCCCCATATATTGTGGGGCTCTTAAAATGTTAAAAGAAAGATCTTCAATATACCACATAAGTATGGTGGTTGGCCAGGACCTTTTTTTTGGTGGTGTTATGGTCTTTGGAGAAGTCCTTCAGAGAGGTGATTTTTGCTCTGCAATGCAAACACCCATCTAGTTCCATTATCAGAAAGAACACCTTCAGCAGGAAAAGTTGGAAGTCTCAAGAAAGGGGAAATATCTTACTTAAAAAGAAAATGCAGGCAAAAGCAATTGTATTGAATTCCAATGAAAACAAGATAAAACATTAGAAAACTGGTTACAGAAAACTGCTATGAGAAAAACTGTATAATATTTCAAAGCTGGACAGTTTATAGAAAAAGGTTCTGAACTGATTGGTGACAAGCAAAAAATAGAGGTCAGAAAAGCTACACTTGTGTTAATTGGAGTGGAAAACAATTGCTCATGAGGTGATCATCTCTCCCTTTTAGCTCGTTTACTATTTCTCATTCTTCATATATTCTGACCTATTTTATCTCAAAATGCCCTTTTTCAACAATGATTGTCTCTATTGTCTAAACACTTTCAAAAATAGTCAATTTTTGCCTGACAGCTTGACTTTTGATGATGTTTTTTCTGACCTTTTTTATTTTGGTATTCCCTGGGTGTATTTATTAACCTTACTTTGATTTGTTGTGAGCATGCTGACACAGCACTAATTTTGGTTTCAGCTTGTTAGCTGAAGCAGGAGTAACACCTGAGTCCTCTTAATGTCACCAAGAAAATCTAGTTCTCCTGCCTCTGCATCCTGAGTCCTTAAACCTCTGGATAATGTAGCAACCTGTAAAGCACATGCATTCCTACAGGCCGAGCTAAAGAAAAATGTGATCTGTAATTAGGTGTCGTGATTAATACATCTGTTTCTTCTAGATCCTATTTGCTTCAGAAGTACTAATGTTTGATTAATGTGGTCTTCCTTTTGAAATCTCAGCTGAAAATACTAAGTCCTGGGTGAACAGATGGTGAATTAAATTGAATGGTAAGAGGGAAGAAGCTAAAGCACTTTGAACAAGAAATAGGCAGGCACAGAATGGAAATGGCATTTTCATTCCTTAAAGGGGAAATATACAATATGCCTTGCTGACTAGAGGAAGGCCCTCCTAAATATTCAATTTCATTTTTGTTGTTGTCTATTTATTTAATTCTTAATCTTTTTTTTTTTTTTGCACAGTGTTTAACACTGAAAAACACCGAAACACCAGTTTCACCAGAAAAATACTGAAAGTTCCAGTTCTTTCTTGGATAATCCTGTTCATTTCGATGCTATAAGGAGGGCAGATTCCCTCTGCAGAGCTGCCTGTTCAGCCCTGGTAAATATTCTTCCATCCTGGGAAATGCTGGTTTTGTGGGGGTATACTGCACTACCAAGATACCCCATGGACCCCAGAACACCAGAGGCAAAGAGACCAACTGGGAAGGCAGTTTAGTGTCCATTTAGTTGGAGATGAAGGATGGTTCCTTCTCAGCATGAAGAATTCTGTGGCAGAGTACAGGAGAGAGTTCCTGAAGAGATTCTTCATCAGTCTCCACCACTGCAAAGTTGCAGCTGAAAAGACAGGGCAGCTCCTGAAAGTGTTCTGCTTCTGCTGAGCTTCTGTTGCTTGTGTCACTAACATCTGGAGCTTCTGAGCTTACTGTAAGATTATTACATTTCTGGTTTATAGCATCCCATATCTCCAGTGCAGTTTGCTTTACTGAACCACAAATAAATCCAGCAGCAGATGTGTGTGTGCATCTCATCTGTGAAGCTATGCCCAGCTGAGACAGCATTTCACTACTGTATTTTCTACTGCCAGTCCACTTGAAGAGACTTTGTTCTATGGCTGCTAACCCTTCCTCTCCAAATCCCACTGCTTAAAATAAAACCCTTCAATGGGGTATTTACACAGCTTTACACACATAAAAAGCAAGCAGATGTATAGACCATTTTTTAATTCCTCCCTGTATCTTTCTGGGCTGGTTCTTAGAAGATTAGAGAAAACTATTAAGCACACACAAATGTGTTCACTTTGTTTCACACATCTGCTTTTTCAAAGTGGAACTTCTGTGGAGGAATTTCCAAGAATCACATCAAATAAAAGAGCACCACAACACAACTGGCTGGTAAACCAACATCCAGGAAACTGCTGAACTCCAGAGGTTAACCTGAGGGGGGGAAAAGAAGTGTGGAGTTTATCCCAGAGATTGAAATATCCACATCTAATGCTTAGAAGATCTGGTTTGATCCAGATACCCACCCCCACAATACTTGAAGCAAAATATTACACAACCATGATCTTTGAATTACTAACATCATGTTGTGGGTAAAAATGTTACTTGTGTTTCATCTGTCCACTGTTTTCATTTGAATCTTTTTGACTAGTTTGGAGGGCCACTTAGCTGACCACTAAGTCCTGACGGGTTTATGAATACAGTCCTCTTAAGAAAAAAAAGTGGTGCAGATTCTCATCAGACTTGTGTTAGTCATCCATGTACTTTGCCCTTTCCACAGCTTTTATCAACCTTAGGAAAAATAGGTTGGGTGAGCGCAACAAAGCAGAATTAGATATCTCAGAGTGTGTTGTCTTAGACGTGGATTTCGGGGGTACTGAGCTTCAGAACTGAAGCAGTTTGCTATGTATTTTTCAATTCTTTCTAAATGCCTATTTCACCACTGTTACCAAAAAGGGGGATAAAGGCCTGTGTCCTTGGATCAGTTGCAGAAAGAAGAAATTCACTAGTAGGAGCTAAATGTAGCTCCCACTGCAACTTCTCTAACATTTAAAAGCTGAGTGTTCTGCAGATGAAGGAAATAATTTAGAAAGTGTGAGAATAATGTTTGTGTGTGTGTGCACTCTCCAGTCCATTGGATACCAGGAGATCTGAAGGTCAAATCAGAAAATGAGTGAAGATTAAATGTGAATAAAAACGCTTGCGAATATACAGGATTTAAAATACAAACTTGTCTTCTGTATCAGGTGGAGAAGATGTGGAGAGAGACAGTCAACAAAAGGAATCATTACAAATATTTCTTGTTCATTCCCACTGGTGCAACCTATGTGGATGTGCAACAGAAGCAGCTGCATAACCTATTTTTAAGTTTCCTGATACTTGCTGGAGATGAAGTTACTTGCTTTGATATCATGTTACTGGCCACACTGGAGCATGGTGTCATTCCAACTGCTGACAATACATGGTAACAGGGATTTAAAAGTGCTGAATGCTCCCTAATTCTATCTAAATGTAATTGCTGATTTAGCATGCAGCCTATATTTGTTTTACTATTCTTTTCACTAAACAATTAAATACAATGTATAAAACGCAAAAATGCATAAATATCACAGTGCTCAGTGCTTCACATTTGATTGACTACAGGAATTACTGAGATGAGAAATGAGCTGAAGAGAAATGAACTTTAGAATTTAGTTATGATTTAAATAGTACTTCTTAAAAATCTTTTTATTGAATGCATAGTGATACATTTGATAAGAAGGCATTCATAATGCTCCTGCAAGCGCTGGGAGATGTCTCAGTGTCTTCAGTATCCTCTCTGAATTTATTTTTCTTGGCCAAAAAAAAAAATCCATACCCTATATACATTTAAATTTTTCTCAGTACCTCTGCCTCACCTAATCATCTGGGCACCTGCTCCCTAAGTGGGGCCAGGTTTCACCCTGTGAGTGGGTATCACCAGACAGATCCCCTGCAGGGTCTGAGCTGTTTGGCATGCCTAGATCGCAGCACCATCTGTGTGCAGAGTCAGAGGAGAGGCAGGGAAAGTCACTTTTTGTGTAACAGACGTATTGCTAGAGGAGCTGTGCCGGAAGCAGGAGGTTTGGCTTTGTGACTCTCCAGAGCACAAGGGGAGTCAAAACGTCTCTCTGTGGGTTTTTTGAGGGATTTAATTTTATTTTATTGGTTTGGTTTGATTTGGTTTGGGTTTTTATTGGTTGGTTGGTTGGTTTGAGGTTTTGTTGTTTTTTTTCTTTTCTGTTTGTTCATTTTATAGAAGTTCTGATGCCACCTGCAGGTGAAATTTCCGCCGACACCTCCCTTTCTTTTCTGCCCACCTTCCGAACGGGCATGGTCTCACCCACGCCCTTTTATCTCCCCCGGCACTTGCCGGACCCTTCAGAGGCAACACAACAACACCAAAAGATGAAACAACCAACCACCCTCCTTCTGCTGTGGCGGCTTCTGACATGTCAGTGAATTAAATCCGCTTATGGAGGTCTAATTAGGGTAGGGGCCAGCATGAAAGGTGTCGGCACTCAGCAGCGGAACCCTGCTTCTGGCATAGCCAACAAGACTGCCTGTGACAATAGGAGGTGATTTACGGCAAAGCAGTGAGATTTCTGATGGGGCTTTTTTTTCTCGTTTCTGCTCCCAAAGTAGGAATAACAATAGAATGGAATACCCATGCATCTAATCGCTGTGGGATTCTTAGACTAACACTCCATATATTTTGTACCTTTAATCTGAAGAATTGCTTACGTGATCCCTTGTTCATAATAGTCATCAATTTTCACTTTCAAAAACAAAATATTAATGCAAAATTAAAGACTACAAGGAAACATGCTATTTCAAATCTGATCTATTTGGTATGGTTTTTAATAAATGTTTCCTGTGTTCATTACAATTTTGTAATTAAAACTGAAGGCAAACAATCATTTTATACTGACATTACTCTGATGTTAGGGCCATCCCCACCATATACATGTTTAATTCATTCATTATTACATTATTTAATTAGGAAAAAGGAAATGAAGTAAAGTCTCCTTCTCCCTAGGTGGTCAATTAGACTTACCTATTTTTATTTCTCTCCTCTCCTCATTATTAAGATTAAAATGAAATTACATGGTTTAGTTGCTATTTCCATCTGAAAGCAGTCTGTTACAACAGACAATCGAGCTAAAATAGAAAATTTTGGTTGATAAGAAAAGCTAGAGCTCTGCAGTAACTATTTGCTGTAAAACAAGCATTTCAGGGAAAATATTTTTATACTTATTTAAGTACTGATGATTTAATGGTTAGGCAGCAAGAGGACTGAACACTGCAGTGAAGAATCTCAGTTATAATGCTGTTCTCCTTTTCTAATTATTCAGGAGGATGGTTACTTGATCTAATAGAATCATAGAATAGTTGGGCTGGAAGGGACCTTAAAGATCATCTAGTTTCCTGATGAAACCCCCTACCATGGAAAGAGATATATTTCACTAGACCAGGTTACTTAAAGCCCCATTCAGCTTGGCCTTGAACACTTCCAGGGATGAGGCATCCACAGCTTCTGTGGGCAACCTGTGCCTCACCACCCTCACAAAAAAGCATTTCTTCCTAATACCCAATCTAAACCCACTCTCTTTCAATTTGAAGCTATTCCCCCTTGTCCTGTCACTCCA
>VXBQ01002826.1:27448-41316 GCA_013400175.1 Phainopepla nitens
TTAACAAAAAAGGAGGGAGATAAGGCAGAGAATGGTAGAAAGATGCCTTTAGATAATTAGTGTTTTCTACATGGTAGTGAGTGGGAGAGGTTGGAATAAATTTACCTGAAAGAAAAATTTTAAAAAGAAAGAAAAGAAAAGGAAAAAAAAAATAAAATGAACTGTCAGAATCCAAGATTAGGAGGTTGTGTATGTTTTGGTTTTGTTTGGTTTTTTTATTAAAAATGTGTGGCTGAAGTGGCTAGTGCCTATACACTGATCTTGAAGTCTTCATTACTGGACCTTAATAAGAATCTTTTTGATCTTTCCTTTTTTCTGTCGTCAACTTGCTTTTGTTGATCATTTTCTAATAGCTGATATTCTGAACCTTACGTACTATTTTTATTTATTCTTTTTTGGTGGTGGGTTTTTTTTGTTCCGTCTTCTCTGGAATGATCCTTTCTCTACTTGCAGTGGACAGCTAAAATTCCTAGGAAATACACTGCAACTATCTAGATTGCATCTTGATCTAGCGATGATGTGCTTCCTACCAATCTTATTTAGACCTTTTGTGAACACAGTTATATGTAGAGATACACATTAAAAGTATGCAGGTTATGTTTAGTGTGTTTTTATATAAACATGAAACAACATAACTGTTCAGTTTTTCTGAATTATTATTCTAGGATCAAGACAACCTTTAATCCAACAATCTCAGCCTCCACCTTATTCATCACCTAGAGATGTTCCCCCAGACATATTGTTAGATTCTCCAGAAAGAAAGCAAAAGAAACAAAAGAAAATGAAGTTAGGCAAGGATGAAAAAGACCAGACTGAAAAAGCTGCAATGTATGATATCATTAGCTCTCCTTCCAAGGACTCCACTAAGCTTACATTAAGACTGTCTCGTGTAAGATCTTCGGATATGGACCAGCAGGATGATATGCTTTCTGGTTTGGAAAACAGCAGTGTGTCAGAGGGTGATATTCCTTTTAATGTGCAGTACCCAGGACAGACTTCTAAAACACCCGTTACTCCACAGGATGTTAACCGCCCACTAAACACTGCTCAGTGTTTGCCACAGCATGAACAGACAGCTTTCCTTCAGGCACAACAAGTGCCTGTTTTACAACAGAACACTTCAGTTGCTGCAAAACAACCTCAAACTCCTGTGGTACAGACACAGCAACAGGTTTCGCAACAAGGAGCTATAACGTCATATGATGAAGTAGAATTGGATGCATTGGCTGAAATTGAGCGGATAGAACGTGAATCAGCTATTGAAAGGGAGCGATTTTCAAAAGAAGTGCAAGATAAAGGTAAAAGGATTGTGTGTGTGTATATACACTATATATTATATAAATATATATATATGCATATAAACCCCATATATATATATATATTAAAAAATTCCTGTCATTGTCACATAGTTCAATTCTGTTTACTCAGTGTAGGTTCTTCTGCGGCATTCATCTCCATTCCCTTCCAAGAATGAACTGTAATCTTTCATATATGCATATTTTGAATATCTGATATTCTTTATTTGGGGTCTTAATGAATGGAAAGTTAAATTCTTATGTTTCAAAATTTTTTAAAATACTCTTACTTTGAACCATGAGACTGTATGAAGTATGGTTGATGTTGTCTATGGTTTCTAAAATCCCAGCAGTACCATAAATCAAAATTTGTAGAAAGTTTGGATAGTTGTGTTATTAATCCATGTTGCCTAAATTTAAGGAAATGCAGGAAAACTGTTTTATCCCATTTCTGTTCATATCTCCATTTGGATTTAATGTGAAGGAGATGTTAGACTAAAATCACATAATTTCTGTTCCTTTGAAGATAGTGTAATGATTGGGTAATAGATGCAATTATGTTGTCTCTAATGTTTGCTCAATGGATATTAATTATTATATAGGCATTAGAAACTTTAGAGAACTACCGTATGTCTGTATGGTCTGTAGCACAGAACCAAGTGGGCCTCTGAAATGTTTTATCTTCACTTCGGTAGGTGCACTTGTTGTCTTAATGGATTTAATTGAATCTATCATATTTTTAAATTTTGATTTCTCCTTCTTTTTCTGTTGTTAACTAGTTTGAAGGTCTTTGGTTTCAGATGTATTTTATGAATTAGTTAGTAGTAATTTACCATAAGTATTTTTCAGAATCTTCCTCTGCACCATGTTTAACTTCTGAGGAAAAAAATATTTTCAAGCATAATCCTATTTTATTACGTATCTCAAGAAAATTCTTGCAGAACGGAAAATGATGAAAATTCTGATTTTGGAAGTTCATAGGTGGTCCATGTAGACATACTTACATGGAAAGAGTTTACAAACAGTTTGGGTCTTTAACCAGCAGAGAGGGTGCAAATTTTCTTCCTATTCTAAGTGGGTTTTCACTATTTTTAGAGATACCTGAGTGGCGAGGGGAGGAGAGAGTTTGTGCCTGCATGTATGTGTGTGTGTGTGTCTTTGTAAACCTGGTTGCAGTACTAAAATGTTTAACTTTTAGGATGTTTCTTATTTGGTAACTAAATAAAATCCTTTTAGGAAAAACTATTTGTGAATATAAAGAGAAAGGGTGTGCTCACCTCAAAAGAGATCTCTATTGATCTCTACTGTCTTTAATTTTAATTTAATGAGATGGGGATTTTGTTTATTTGCTTAAATCTCATCCATTAATTTTAAATTTATTGTTGAAGAGCTTGTGGTTTGTGGCCCAATATTTCAAAAGGTACACTTATGTCTACGCACTTGAAATAGAATCTCTACCACATTTTATCTGAGAAGCAGCTGAAGAAATGCACAGCAGCTTTCAAACACTTTGTTCAAGGCTAAAAACACACCTTCTGTTGTGTTGTGGCTTTCAGAAAATGTTGCATGTTAGTTGTAAAGATTGTTTACCATAATTACATATCTATGGTCAGAGCCTTGATTTGTTTCTTTTAGGGAAAGGAATGATTTTTATAGACTGTGACTGGTCAATAACTAGCTTTCCAAATAGAGATTCTGATCTTTTGGTTTGCCCTTATCTCCATCCTCTGGTAGGTCTCAGATCTTCCTCAGTTTCTACAATTGCTATAAATCAGGTGCAAGAGTTGCTGCCTTATACTGTGACAGATTACCACTATTTATTCACTTGTGCTAAGTTGCCCCTATGCTAGACAGCAGCGCTTTTCACCTTTTCACTCAGGCTCTTGAGGTTTCAGCCATGACTGCATAGTATTTAGTAGAAAGATTTTTAGCGGTCTTGGAACAGATTTTCTGAAAACATTACCTTGGAAAAATACAGTTCTTATTTTTTTGGTAGTTCTTTTGCCATTGCTTCTAAATTTATGCTGTGTCTAGAAGCTGATACACTCTGGGATTGTTCTAGTTAGAGCTGTTTGATTTTGTGGGGCTGCGGGAGGAAGCATCCTCTATTGTTCCTATAGGAATATGTCTGTTAGAAATATATTCAATAACTTCTAAATATGTCATTCATTTCTGCAAAGCTGCATAGTGTATTTATACAAAAGCCTGGCATTTGTGCCTTTTCCTACATGTTCTCTAACTTCAGATCATATTATGTCAGGAAGAGAGCATGGGTGTAGCAAGGGCTCGGTCTAATTAGAGTGGGAGGGCATAGTGCTAGGTGATGCTTTACAATAGCAAGCATCCTTTTAGAGAACGTACTCAAAATGCTAGCACATGCTAAAACCTGCACGAAAGCATCTTTGCTGCTTTTGTAACAGAGGCATGGGAATGCATATTACAGCTATACTGTGTTTTCTGTGTATACTCACACTGGTTTCCATAAATTACTTGCAGTAAAAGGGTAATCAAAAGTTTTGGTAGTAGATTAGTGGTCTCTTCTGTCCTTTATTTTAGATATGAAATCTCCAGACTCTGTACTTCATATTTAGATATGAAGTCTTCCATACCCTGTGAAAATCACAGATTTTCAAATGCTTTCTTTTTAACAGTAAGGGTTTGGTTGGATAGGACATGTTCTTCTGAGGCTAATAACCAGTAGTGTGAAGGAGTTTATTTCAGAGAAGCAGCAGAGATTTTGGGGGGGCATTCTTGCTAAAAATTATACAACTTGGCTAAGGCAATGCTAAGGTGTGGTTTTGTTTGTTTGGTTTTTTTTTTTTTTAATGCTGAAGTCATTTTATTATATTTGGTACTGGTGGGAAATGGGGATTGGAGCCTTGTGGTAATTATGGTACTTTATGTAATAAATCATTGTTTCTAATAAAGCTGGTAAAATATTTAACTTCCACCAAACAAAGTCTGTCAAAGTGGGAAGCAGTTTGTGTTTCAGAAGAGGAACTAACACAGGTTTTTGCAGAAGTGCCCTCTTCTTTGAAAAGCAGCTTGTCTTTCTGAAATCTGATTTTCATGCTTTTGCTTTATGAAAAAGGAATCTTTAGTGCAAAAATCACTAATGCAAAATCTGACAAATTTGGACCAGTGTGTGTCAGATATGCGTAAAGAGTGATTTTATAGTACAGACTTCCTTCCTCATATCTGAGTGCTTTTTGCAGCTATGTTTTTATAATTCTATCCTTTTGGGCTACTTGGCTCTTGGATTAAGTGGAGCCTATCCTCGTCGTTTACCATGATAGAGAGGTGCGAAGTTTTACAAGTCGGTTTCATCCTTGTCCTCTGTGTAGAAGGGCAGGAGTTCGTCTCCTCTTTCTACTTTATCCATCAAGAAAGTCTCTCTGTTGATTAATTTAACAAGTAATTTTTCTATATCTGTTAGTGAAAGGAGGTTTTGAAGATCTAGACGTTTGGCGCCAGAAGTTATATTCTAGTATATCTCTTACATTTAATAGCTTCAGTACTGCTAAATAGTCCATGGAACATGACATAACTCCGGTCTTCAGTTCCCATTGCTCCCCTCACAATAGCCTCTATACTCTCATCAGCTACACGATGATAATCAATACTAGATCATATCTTCTTCTCTTTTGAAAGAATGTGTAGTACAAAAAATCTAGCTATTATTTATCAAGACTCAGATTATCTGAGCTGAAAAAAAAGTGATTCAAAAGGGATGTTAGAGAAGTGGTTGACTTTTTCCACAACAATTGACAGGTAAACCATTCTCTGCTCTAGCTACATTGTGATATTTTGACGATATAATTTCTTCAGAAGGGTAGTGAAACTTAATTCACACTTTCTTCTCTTCTAACTACTGTCAGTAATCGCACTTCCTGTACTACTTGGTGCTACTGAAGGCTTTTGAAACAAATAGAGGTCTATATTCCAAACTAATTTTGTTCCCTTAACTGAAATTGTGCTTTGTTCACATTCTGAAGTTGACTACTCCAAGAAAGTACAGGAAATCCTATTAAGTTTTGGAAATTGTCCCAGGAATTTCTGTTATTCTCAAGCATCTTTTTTTTCCTTATGGGAGATGGGAATGTTGAGGGGAAATTTCATTTTGGTAACCTCAGTTCTTTGCATTAACTTGTGCTTTGCCACTGTTCAGGTACAAGTGGCTTGTTTTTGTGTATAGTTAAGTAGTTCAAAGTTACTCCATCGCTTTTATACTAAACCTTTCCTAGAACATTACATGAAGTTCTTCTTCTTTTTCAAGATTTAGAACTGGTACGGAATTAATTTGCAGATACAAAGTTTATACATCAAGATCTTTCATGCTTTTCTAAAGCCTCTAAATACTGTGAAAAAAAAATGTTTAACATATTAATGCTAAAAGGAGCTTGGAGTCTTTTAGCAATAGGTAAAGGGAAGATAATCTTTAAAATTACATAAAAATCCCAGAAAATAGCCCATCCTTTTCAGATACTCTTTTGCAAATTGATTTAGCTTTTTTATTTAATTCAGATTTGCTATGTTTTAATCTGAGCTCTTCCATACACAGAATTGTGTGGTTAGGTTTTACGCTTCTTCAAAGATACTTTTGTATAATACGGTTGTCTTAACAGATTTAGGAGTTCTGCTTGTAAAAGGCACTGTATTCTGGCATTTGTGAGAAGAGTGATGAAATCATTAACCATTTCATTGGGAGGCTAATATTTTTTTTTAGACTTGAAAGCATTAGAAGAATTTTTTTAATGAGACAAACCGACTTGTAAATATGTGGTTTTCCCTATATATTTTACCCCTGAGGATCCATTTTACCCACTTCTTTGGAATCTTACTGTGGATTCTTTGAATTAGGAAGAAGTGAAGCTGTAATAACTTTATTTCCAATAATTGGATCAGTTAGGGGGCATTTGGATGCCTGCTGTGGGCCCTTCTTTTTTTGATTCGTTCCAAGCCCTTAGCAGAGACACACATCCCAAGAGTGTGAATCTGCCGGAGCAAAACTCTCAAAACTACAGTTATAGGTAAGTAACCTTTTTCTCTTACCTTTTAAGTTCTTACCCAGCTCCTCTCCCTTTCTCCCCATTACCCATCTCCCCCATAAAATTCCTTAAAGAAGAAACTAATAGAAGAATACTATTAAGAATTAATATATTGTTTGTGTCTAATTTTATGTAGCCAATTAATGAAATGAAGGAATGTGCAATTATAACCAGTACATTAGCATTCATTTCCAAAAATATTTGGGAGAGGGCTTATTTCCTTAAAAATGGAGCTACAAGTAGTAATTTATATAGTAGTCTTGCAGATTACATTCATTTATCCCAGAAGGTGAAGAGATAGTGTGAAAGATAAATAACTGGGTGTCTGTGTAGTAGAATGTGAGACTTAGGTATCATGTGTTTTGTGTATACAAACTTTCATTAGGTCTGCATTTTGTAGTGTGATGTAATGGATGAAACTGGCACCTTATATAGCTCTTCCAAGAAAAACCAACTTTGCAGCCTCTAGATCCTATAAAAGACAGATTTTGTGTTTGTGTGTGTTCAGACATGTTTTAAGAAAAGAAAGGGGAAGAAGTTCCTATTCTATTAGAGGAATCGCAATGAAATGTTGCAGTGTTTACACCTATCTGTAAAAAGTTAGTTCCTTTTACAGTTTTTATAAATACTAAAATACTTAACAAATGAAAAAAGTTCTGTTTTGTTTTTATTTTTTTTTTAAAGGTAGGATCATATAATTAAATAGCATTCTTATTTGTGCTCATATGTAACATGAAATCAAAATTCTCGTATTTATCCCAGGCTGTGCTTTACATAGGATAGTGCAGAAAACTGCTCCTGTTAGAAGATAAAGAAAATAACGAAACAGTAGCAGTTTAGCAAGAAGCCTTCTTTGTTTCAGTCTACACTGTCAACTAAGACTAGAAAATTCAATATAAATTGCATGCAATGTATACCCATGGTTGTACCTGTTGGATGAGAAGATTTGTGATACCATTAACCCAGTAACGTCTTACATTCTGGGACAGTAATTTCTCTATAATGGATTTAAATCTTGATGAAGAACTGGCATGAGTAGTTAATAAACGCTATTAAGAGCTTAATCCCAGCATTTCTGTAGTTTACAGTCACTAAGTTCATGCTGACTTCAACCTAAGAAGACACAAATGTTTTTTCATTGTCATGGAATATAAATGTTACTGATCTAGTTAATTGATAATATTTTTGAGTGCACGGCAGAACAAAATCAACAGTTGGAAGGGAGAAGTGAAAGTAACTGCTTATTTCTAAAGTTTCCTCTCTATACAAATGAATTAAAATCTAACTGGATATGTTAGCTGTGATTCTTAAGTAGTTTTCATTAAGTCTGATGTTAGTGTGTTGCATTTGTCTTGTGGAGTTAGATGCTGTACTGGGTATTTCAAACTAAGTGCACTTCAGGTTTTGCTCAGATATTTTGAGTTTACAAAATGTAATTTTGCACAAAATCACATAGATAAAGCCCAGTGTTTATGCTGAAAAATCTATCTCATAAATAAATTAAATTCACATGGTTTCTGAAAGCAATATTAAATTCAGGGAGCTGAAGTTACAGTTTCCAATCTCTAAACAAACATAGATATTTGATAATACTTTTCTGCAGTTCAGGTTTTTTTATTTCCTGGTGTAGTATTTCCTTTGTATTACTGTAATTGACAGAGAATCAGACATCCATCAGAGTAACCAGACATCCTTAAGTAGAAAAATTCATAAGATGCTATGATGATTGTGTTATTGCTATCTTTAAGAAAACAAACAAAACTTCAGAATCTTCATTTTGATAAAGTCTACGACACTTTAAGGTGTGTCAGGAGTCACTGTAGCCTTTTTGTGTTTTGAACTGAGTTCAGACATCCCTTCTAATGAGGTTTTCCTTTTTGGACAATGACCAGAAGTTTGGAGTCTTTTAACAGGTTGCTAAAGATGAGCAGGTGTTTCTGTTCTGAGTCTTGCAAGTCCCTTTCTTTGAACTGCAGCAGCTGAAAGCCTTCTGGTCTCTTCAGAGGTTTTTGGAATTATGTACCATTCTGTGAAGCTTCCTATGCAAGGTTCATGACCATACTTTCCTGATTTCTTCTGTAAGGGAGGAAGCAGTGAGAATAAAATCTTCACCCTGTCTTGGCTGAATCTCTCCTTCAATGGTAGGAGCTAGTAGCGTGGAAATCTCTTCTACTGATTCCAGCTCCAACAGGAAGGGTTCTCTTTGGTTGTTCAGTTCTTTTTTTCAGATGGCATACAACTTTGAGGGGAGGTCAGATGGGAACAACTCTTATGGGTTGTCAAGGGTGTGCATACAGGAAGGAGCAAAAAAGAACGGATATTTGCCCTCACTCCACTGATAGGTAATCCATTGATGCCATTGAAGTAATTTGAGAGATTCCATGTATGCAGATTAGATTATTGTGGTCTACAGAGCACTGTTGCTTGTGGGGACAGGGCACTTAGGTAACTTTGAAGAGATCTGTGAAAAATAACTAAGGAGAGGAAACAGTTGACAGTAGACATATGTTTGTTATTTGGACGTTCACGTATGTATCATTTGTCGAAAATTTCTAATCTTGATTGCTACCTTAAATAAGATAAGCTTATAATTGCCCTCTATCTGACTTGCTTCTGATGTTGTTAAAAAATAGAAGGTTTGACAATGTGTAGTAACCTCTTAGGACTTGTATATTTGAGTTAAATTTGTTAATTAATGATGTAATTAAATAAATTATATTTCAAATGAGTGGAAGCATACTCCAGTAATCTCATATTGAGAAATTAGAAGAGTTAGAGGTTTAAAGACGTAAAACCCTTAAAGGTTATCCTTAATAAAAAGAAAATTTAGACTTTCAATTACTGTTTAAATGGTTCATCTAGAATTCAGCATTAGAGGATCAATCTTTTTTGTGTCTGAAGAGGATCACATTCATATTTAACCATTTTGAATATGAAGTCTCCCACTGAGTCCCGTGCAAGGTGTAAACAGGGAAGCAAAAATTTGTCTGTTACATCTATTTATAAATATACCAAACAATATTAATAGAGGGAAGTGTTACCATTCTGCTAAAAGGAGGCTTAGCAACCATGCTCATGGTTATCATTTAGACTTGTTACCTTTTCATAGATACTTCTGAAAGGCTCATTTCAGTTTGCTAGGCCAAGCAGTTCTAGGACTGAATATCATCTGGTTATACTCAGTGGTTCAAAGAGTTTATTCTGGGATTTAAGGCAACTATCAGACTTGCAGGGAGCAGCAACATAGAAGTTTTCAGCGCTGATATCTTGACTGTTGCTTTGGAAAGATTCCAGGGTGAGTAAAAGAATAGATATACATTTATAGTACAGCTTCCTCATCCACCTGCTGCTTCTAACACTTCCTCAGCTTCCAGGCAGATCTGTTTTCAGGATAAATGTTCTTCAAATCATAATTGCCTTGTAGTTTCAGCAGAAATGTATCTTAAGATGTCTGTGGTTATTCCAGTGCAATGTGGTTTTTTGCACAAAGGTTCCACAGTAATTAATTAATTTCTAAATCCTAAAGTACTGATAACTTTGATACATAGATATTTCCAAGGGTGAAGGCCATAACCTGTCACCAGGAATACTAAGAGGATTGGTGAGAGTTTAACACTTGGAACTCCAGCTATTTTTTTTCCCCATGTCAAGCTTTTAGTTCCAGTAATGTTTGTTTCTTGTGCGACAGTAAGTAATTTCATTTGATAGAACAGTAAATCTACTATTTTTTAGTATACTGTAGTTTATCATCTTGCTTTGATAGCAAGGTACTGCCTTTTAGTGAGCATGTTGCAGGGTAAAGAGAACATTCTTAGAAATTTGCCAAGTCAAAATGATTCATACATAGAGTAACTGTTCTCTGAACTACCATAAATTTGTTAAAGGAATTGGGAAAAATGTAGGTATATTTTGAATATATTCATACCTCATAGAAGAGTGGAGGAGTGAATAATGGTTTTGAAAAGAATCTGAAAACAACGAACTTGTAGACCAAAGCATTAATATAGTCAGAAAGCTCTTCTGTAACTTAATACATGTTCCTTTTTACTATGAAAACTGTTACAAAGATGGAAGCAAAACCATCCTGATCACCCTCTAGTGGACTAAAGAGATTGTGAGCCAACATATTTGGAACTGCAACAAGCTTTAGATCTAGGTCTGTAAGATTTCAAAGACTTTAGTCTGATATTTTGGTGAAGTCCTAGATCCCTATATTAAAAATAAATACTACTGTCTATGGAATGAAGTGAATGAAGCTTGAATTCTGATGCCTTGAATGATATGAAGTATATTTCAATGGATATTGTAAAAGTTCATCTGTTTATTTTGGGACTCATGACTTCATGAAGCAGCTATATGCAAACTTGCATATATTTGACTATAAAAGAGAAGATCTGAAGACATCTGTTTTTAGAGGTTCATTACTCTCTTCTCACCTTGCTAATTCTAATTCTTGTATTGCTGAAAGTGAGTTCAAGATTTTATAAAGCCCTCAAAACCCGATGGTATTTTTCAGCTTTCAAATTTTTGCAGCTATTACGTCAACTTCAAAAAGTTTTTGTACTTATTCAATGGAGCTTTTTCATTAAGTTCTTTCACTGCTTTAAGGCAGTAGTGCTGTATATTCATCCTACCTTTTTTGCCCTAGTTCAACTGGATATTTTCTTATACTCAGAACAGTTTTTTTTTGTCCTGATCTAGAATTCTTGTAGAGGCAAAACAGTAATGATCAAGTCTATTTTTGAGGCTCACTTTCAAGATGCACTGGAAATAAGAAGAAATCTGTAAATGATCTGTCACTCTGTCTGCAATCACCTTGCCACCTGAGAAAATAAAACTATGAAGGTGTCCCCTTCTTCTCAGGCAAGATGTCAAGTTACTAAAACATCAGTATTTTAATGTCAAGAGAAATGAAGAATGTGCCCCAGAAGAGCTATGTATTTAGAGGGAATATGTGTGCCAAGCTGTGATGTGATCATCTGCTCATGTGTTCTCAACTTAAAATTTGACATTTTGGAAGATGAAGAACAGCAGCATGTTGAGCCTGGTCACTTACCGAAGTCCATGCAAGAAAATTTGCCTAACTTGAATTGTTTTGGTTGTTTGTTCTTGGTGCCTTCAGCATGAGGGCTCTGAAAGGTGAGTTTTGGTTGATCCAGCTACAGCTGTTTAAAGCATCACAGCTTGTGGTCATCTGCTCCTATAATAGGCATAAGAGAGGAAAGCATTTTCTTGCTTAAAACTGAATCATGCAGCCTGGTAGGTTAATCTAAACCACCTTCATAGTGCCTTACGGCGATGCATTAGACAGTGAAATATAGTTGTGGAAGTATGGGTGTGTGTTCCCTTCTGCTACAGATGATAACTCCAGTTAAGGAAATGGGGCAGATAATGAATAACAGTAACGTGTTAAAGACTACTGTTAGATCCACCATCAGAGCTTTTCAGGACTTTTTCAGTGTGCCTAGCATTTCTGGACTGAAATGTCAAGGCTGACCAAGACTGACCTGACTTTCTTGCAAGAATGCAAGTTTCTGAACTTACATTTCAAAATTTAAAGAGTTTTAATTGAGAAGTAAGGAAGTGATGTGTGTGGATATATGTATATTTGTTCTAATCCATAGTGAAGAAAAATGCATCTATGTAAGTCCTCATACAAATCTAGCAGTTACTGTAGCACAGAAAAAGCAAAAATCTCCATGCTAAAAAGCTCCATCTTTGATTTGGAAAATTTATTTTGCCTCACATGTCTATCATAAAGTTGGCATTCATTCCTACAGGCTTCTATTGAGCTTTGCAAAGTTCTTGATTTGCAGTTGATCAGTTTCTGCATGGAGTTTGTTATATCCGTCTTTACTGTCTTCCAGCCATTAAATGGTGTACAAAATCTTTGGGTTTTAGAAAGTTAGAGATATCCAAATAGATTTGAGGATGCAAATGATGGGGAAAAAAGCCTGTTCACATCACTGGAGTTGACCATGTTACTGCTTGCTATTGTGGCCTGATTTTAATTTTGGAGGTGATCCTTCAAAGTGTTTCTAAATAAGAATCTTTTACAAATTTACAAGAAATTAGAATTCACATGCTGTAATTCTGGCTTACAATTCCAGAGGACTGTGTGGGTCTTTTCATTGACATTTATTTCCCTATTTCTTGACTGCATCCTCATTACTATTCATTCACCTGCTCTGAGCAGGAGATCTGGTTCATTGCATCTGGTGATAATGCACCACAAACCTAGGCACAAAGTATGGTATTTTTCTTACTTTGCATTTGTGGTCTAGGCATTTCGACTATAGATCTATGTTTAGTAAATCCTTAGACTTACAATCATATTCCCTGATTACATAGAAAGTAATTTCTTTTGGACAAATTACACAGTGATAGTTGAGAAATGAGAATATAAGTCTTAGTGCAGGTAGGTAGGGCATCTAGTTTTCACGGCAGAAATTATTTTTAGTTTTGAGTTCTGTGTTGGTAATACAAACGAGTTGTAGTTTTATATGGGTAGAACACTCATTTGGATACTTCCATGTGCTTCTTATTTCTATGAATTCTACCAAATTACGGGGTGTGTTGTTGACTCAATTTTTCTGTATTCTGCTCCTAATGATTTTTTAGTGTAAACTGATAGGCTTGCCACAGAGTCAGGTTCTTGACAGAAGATTATCACCATACTTTTTGTTTCATCTGTAAAAAACATTATGATTACAAAGGGAAAATTACTCAAGTTTTTAAGTGTGTAGTGGCCCCCCACCTAATATGCTTTGTGTTAAGGTAGAGACTCTAACCCTTGGTGTACCACTTTGCTTCAGCGCGAAGCATGGAGTGGTGGAATAGTTACTTTGTCAGGTTTGTTCATTTCTTGCGTGTTCCCTGACTAAAATATATGTGAAGTCCAGCTGATCCACTGAACCAAGTAGGGAAAACCTCTGTCAAAATCATTGCAGATCCTTGCTTAGTACATTGTAATAAAGCAGGCTGAATCTGCAGATGCCGTCTTTTATAGTAATATTCCTCAAAAACTACTTGTGGAGCTGCACCTTAACTTTGACTTTTCAGACTTCTGCTTCAAGGGTAATTGACTAGTTTGGGGGTTTGGGTTTTTTTTTTTTAAATGAGGTGGAGTTTTTTGGTCCTTATGTATTGCAGCTACTTGATTAGGTGGTTCTCTTGGGATTACACAGGGCCTTTGATTTCAAAAGTTTTGAGGGAGGGTTTTTTAATTATTAACTGGCATTTGTAGGAGACTGACAATGAATGATAGTCTGAATACATGAAAAAGTATTAGTTAGAGAAGTCCTATTCTTGCTTCTAAATACAGTGGATTTTGTTGTGTGTGCACATCCATGCTGAGAAGGATTAATTGTGGGAGTGGAAGGGAATGGACATTCTTCCTTGGACGTCTATCAGTTTTTATATATAATCCGTGATTTTTTTCTCTTTTAACTTGCAGATAAGCCTCTGAAGAAGCGAAAACAAGAAAATAAACCACCAGAGGCTGGAGGTGCTACTGGAGGAAATA
>VXBQ01002827.1:1037-30383 GCA_013400175.1 Phainopepla nitens
TGTTTCTCCCCCTTCCCGGTGTTGTTTCTCCCCCTTCCCGGTGTTGTTTCTCCCCCTTCCCGGTGTTGTTTCTCCCCCTTCCCGGGACAAAGCAGCGCCAGCGCAGTGAGGGTTCGCCAGGGGTTTCATTTACAGTTCACCTCCTTCAGCAAAAGTGGTTTTGTGTGTTCTGGATCTCGTGCTTAACCATGACATCTCTAAGATATTTTTTTAGGTATCCTAACCGCTTTGGTCTTATTTGCCCAGATACCAAATACTGTTTTCTGTCATCTTTAATGTTTTCCTTGCAGTCTTTCTTGTAGCACATCGGTCTGCTACTTTTAGTTTTAGCCCAGGGTTTGCTTCACTCCGTACACCGTGCATGCGTACAGTAAGGTGGTGAAGCTTTTTTTGGACAGTCTTTTGACATTTGTACCAACGAAACGATATTATAGACTGTGCAAATTAAAGTATTTATCTTAATTTCTCCAGCTGTGAGCAAAATCTCAGAACATCCTTCCCCCAAGACCAAAAACAATGCTCTCACAAAAACCAAACCAACCAAGCCCCACCTCCCCAAAAAAAAAAAAAAAACAAAGAAAACAAAAAACCCAGAAAACCCCAGACAACCTTGATTTAGGTGAAAGAACTTATTTTAAGTTGCCTTGCTCTTGTTTTTCCCACAGATTTTCTTTAGTCAAAACTGTTGCAGATCTGTGCTGAAAACGAAGGCCATTCTGGACACAATGAAAATAATTGTAGGGCTTGACTAGGTGTGAAACCTCAAAAGTATGTGAGGTTCAGAGGGGACTGAGTAATTATATATCCCTAAAGGAGCTGAAGTATTTTGGGTTTGTGGAGTTGCTTATTTTTAATATGGACAGGTATCCAAACTGCCTAATTTTGGTTGTGGTGGCCATTCAGAAGCAATCCTGTTTTATGCTTTGATGATCTCTAGCTGAATTTCTGGTGTCTCAGTGTTCTGTGCATTTCATGTAGCAGCACGCTCTATTTGGCACCTATATTAATGCTGTTATTTTGTTATTTTTACAGCGTGTTCTTCTTCTTGTTGCTTCAGACGTTGATGCATTATGTGCTTGTAAAATACTCCAAGTAAGTCTTGGTTCATTCTCACTGCAGGCTGGCAGTATGAGAAAATGAGTGTGCCCTGGGATCCTAGAAATGGGTGTGAACTGGGGAAAGGGGGAAGCTTTCACCTGCCTTTGTGACTTCGTTTCCATGAGTTATGGCTCTGCAAACTGTGAGTGGTAGTGTCAGAGTTCATGTGGATTTGTGGTGTGGGATGTCTTCATTTTAAGGATTGGTATGGGATAGGATCCTGGCCTGGTGCAGCACTGCAGGAGAGGCTGTTTCCCCTCCCCTTTGCTCACAGCTGTTGCTTCCCTGCAGGCTTTGTTTCAGTGTGACCACGTGCAATACACACTCGTGCCAGTGGCTGGGTGGCAAGAACTAGAAACTGCCTTTCTGGAGCATAAAGATCAGGTGAAAAAATACTGGAAAATTTTTACGCTGTAACTCATCTCTTGTAAAGACAAAATTCTTCCCATCCTCGATTTGAAATGTCAGCACTTCAACTCATTGTTCTTAGTGCTTATGTCAAAACTGTGGTTACATTTTAACATTCCAGTAATAGATTTGTCAAGTTTTAAACATCACCTCCAACAAATGTGCTAAAATGTTGATAGGGTCCAATGAAATTTGCACACATATTGAGGTATAAAGGTGTTGTTATTGGATGTCCAACATCCCTGAATTGTGTGTTTTGCCTTAAAAAAAAATTCTGTCTCAGAGACATGAAATATCATAAAGTAAACACAAGTTTTGGCAATGATGAGTGCTTTGGAGATTTTGTAAACATGTTTTCAGTGTTTCCTGTTTCTAGACAATTTCAGTAACAAGCTTCTTCTTTTTTTCTGCTTTTGTTTGCAGTTCAAATACTTTGTTCTTATTAATTGTGGTGCCAATGTTGACCTCCTGGAAATCTTGCAGCCTGAAGAAGACACTTTTTTTTTTGTATGTGACAGCCACAGACCGATCAATGTAGTGAATGTTTACAATGACACACAGGTAAAAGCTTTTCTTTCATGATAAACACCTCCCACAGTGTGGGGGTGAGCAGTGCAGCGCTTTTCTGTGCTTGCAAAACTGGTTAGAACATTAGCTTGTAGGTTAGAAAGCAGCATTAATAAATAAATATTTGCAGTAGTAATGTACATGACTAATAAAAATCCTTTTTCCAGTAGAAGAATCTCTAATGTTAGCAATGTGGTAGTTGTCAGTAGTAAGCACCTGTTAATCTTGTTGCTATAAATCGAGCTGCCATAAATCAGAGGATAAACATCTTCCAGAATGTAACATGTATTATCTCTCAGCATCTAGCAGCAGCTAGAATTTGAAGTATTAAGCACAAATCATTTTATTTTAACAAGCATTAAATGATAATTTTCAGTAATGCTCTAACAAAGGAATATGGATTCTTACTCTTATTTTCTATAAATCAATATAGCATTTGTATTAAAAAGCAATGTTTTGTTATGCCAGACAGCCTAAATGATTTTTTAATTTCTTTTACTAAGGAAGAGTGCATTTTGATCACTAAATAAGATACTTACTCTAAAATATCATTTTCTTTTTGCTAGATTAGGCTTTTAGTCAAGCAAGACGATGATCTCGATGTTCCTGCTTATGATGACATCTTCAGAGATGAGGAGGATGAGGAAGAGGACTCAGAGAATGAAAGTGAGGGCTCAGAGCCCTCAGAGAAGCGCAGACGTTTTGAGGAGGTTTGTTTTGCGGCTGTGTTAGGAGAGAAAAGCAACGCTGCTGTTACATATATTTTACATCATAATAATATTTGAGTTTAAAAATTATGTTCCATTAGATCACAAATCCAAGTGCAAGATTTAAAAATAATCTACTACAACAAGTAGTTTCACATAAACAAAATATTTATTTATCTGAACTACACAAAATATTTTCTCCAAATTAAAAAAAAAAACCCTGGTTTGAATTTACTTTTGTGTAGTTCTTTGTATAATCAGTGAACTGGAGAAATCTGTCTCCTAATATGTGCTGTGAGCTTGGCAGTCTAGCAACAGAACTTGTTTAGCTATTAACTCCTTTTACAAAAAAAGTGTTTGAGAAGATACAAACTCACAAATAGTTTAACACTGCATTTTGTCTGTGCTTGTAGCAGTAAACTAACAAGTATATTAAGTGTACATATGAAATTAAATTTGCCATTTTACTTGTAGCATATTTTCTATTTATATTATAGAAGCAAGCAAAGGCATGAGACTAGCAACATTAAGGGACAACTAAATATAAAGACATCCTTAGATTTAATAAATATTTCATGTTATCTTTCTTATCTTCCCATTAGCATTGTGCTTTTATTTCTATAAAACTATAGAAAGTACTATAAAAATGGCACTGTCTTAGCCAAAGAAGCTACACAATTCAAAGGAAAATTACAAATACCCAAAAGCTTTTCTCAGATCTGTTAAATATTTCACAAAGATCTTGTGTGTGTTCTTGGAAATATTTTTGTTAATACTTTTCTCATTAGATGTTAAGGGCAGTAATTTTTTTTAAGAAAAATAAATATTTTTAATGGAAAATTTAATTACATTTTTAAAATTAAAATTTAATAATTGAGGTATCTAGATGGTAACCTATTAGAATATTTTTTCTAGCTTTTTAACATCCTGGAAATTAATTTACAGGAGGTAATAGAGAGGACAATGAAAAGGCGAGAAAGGCGAGAATGGGAAGCACGCAGGTGTGTAAATGGCTTTTTCTTATGTTGCTTCTCTTTTTCTTTCATTGTTTGATTCAAATTTTGTTAAGAATACAAACACAAATACCGAGCTGTGATTTGCAAGATGCTTTAGTTATAATTTTGTTAAGAAAGTTGAGAGAGATATTTAGTATGTAAAAATAAAATGTTTAAATGGGGAGAATTGTAAATAGTAATTTAAAATTTGAATACCAATAGACATTGGCTCACTTCAAATAGCTGTAATATTCTTATCTTGTCTATCTTGAGGTTAAATTTGTCCTTCTGTTTTCTGCTTTTGAAATTTCACTGTAGTCAATAGGAATGAGCAAGAAAAAATCAGATAAAATGGGATTTAAAGAATAGTGATGTAAAAATTTTTTTTGCTTTGAGTACGTTTCAGTGGTTTCCATGTTATTACTAAAGTCTAATTGCCTTGTAGATAAACAATTTCTAGCCCAAGTTTAATATTTTTAATTGCTTAAATGAAATTTAAATATTACTCACCATTTCTGGCTTATATTTTAATTGGCTCCCATGACCAGTTCACCACTTAGTCAAATGTGGGTTTTTTCCCCCATTTTAGACGAGAAATTCTTTTTGATTATGAACAATATGAATACCATGGGACCTCAGTAAGTATAAACTCTGTTTGCCATTAAACTTCAGTGTGTAATTGGATAATATCTGATGTTATGATTATATATTACAATTATAGAATTATCTAATAATACTATTCAATATAATATTATTGCATCTCACTAGTTTTGTATTCTATTGTTATGTATATATAAACTGCTTCATATATATACAAGTAGTTTAACTTAGTTTAATGTTTTATGGCTTTTTTTTTTTTTTTACATCTTTGCAAGGGTATCTATCTATTTCCAGTACTGTCACAAAAAGACTTGAGCATGTAGGGAGGTTGTTTGTCTTTCAAAGTGTCAGATCCCAAACATAACACTTAGGACAGCAAACTGCTCTTGCTGTCATTTGGCCTCTCTGATTATTTGTATTTTATTAAGTGTTTACTTTACACATAATGCAGATTTACAGAGCTCTCTAGAATATTTTTCTTTCTACTTAATATCTTAGGAAGAAGCTGGCAGATTGTCAGACTCCAGGGTGATTTCTAGGGCTTTAGTAACATGTGCTGGTACTTGGCAGATTGAACTGTTCTGTTTTTTTAGTGAATTGTGTCTTGTGTTCATTTGTCTTTTTGCTTCTCCCTCTTCTAGTCTGCAATGATAATGTTTGATCTGGCATGGATAATGTCTAAGGACTTGAATGACATGTTGTGGTAAGTTTCCATTAGCATTTTTTGTAGAGATTGGAAGCTTAAACTTGTCTCAAAGACAACCAAAATTTCCCAAATTTATTTGGTTTCACTATGAGATTCCAGTTTCTTTTGGGAGTGGATGCTTCTGTTCAGCTAGAGGATGCAGCTGTGTAAATTAATTAAAAGCAGCAACAGATTTTGCATGGAAAAAGGGAGAGTGGTACTATATGTGTATGTCTGCAAAAGAGGGAATAATACTAGAGAAATCTGTTATTAACTTTTCTCTACTGCTGGTAAACAGTGCTTCTGATTTGTTCTCTTACATACTTAGAGGATTAAATATAATATACTCTATTGGAATATTTGTTGATGTAACCTTTTTCTATTTCTTTTTTTTTTCAAAAAAAAATTTAGGTGGGCTGTTGTTGGCTTAACAGATCAATGGGTCCAAGATAAAATCACTCAGTAAGAAAGTTTCTTTTTTTTAAATTGTCTTTTTTATTATTATTTTTTCTTGTTTATTTGTCTGTCTTTTAAAATGTTTTTGGGAATAACTAGCAGCCATTAGTAGAGATCAGGAAACATAAGGGTATTATTATAACAGATATAAGTAATAAATGGTGATATTAAATATATTAATGCTGGAATGTGAGCTGTTGCCTTCCAAAACCAGGAATATATATCTTTAAAAAAATATTTTCTATGTTTTAGAAATTTTAAGCTCACTTTGTTTTTCACAAAATTATAAATCAGTAGGTTCTGATCTGGGAGGAAATTGTATTTAATGGTAGTTTACCTAAGCATGAACTTGATACAATTTTATTTAAGGAAGAAACTTTTGTGTGTTCTGTATCCTCCATGTTCTTTTACAGTTTTAGTTAACAAGTTTCAGATATTTTTTTCCTCTTTTTTTGTTATTTCCTACTAGATATGATCAGAATTCTAGTATTAGACGTGTAGACTTAAATTCTGGTGTTATATTTTGACTAATACATGGACATTCTAAAAGAGAAAAAAGTAATAAGTAACTGATTTCATTGATCAGCCTATTGTCTGGGGTTTTTTTTTGTTTTAATTGCCTGGGTAAAAAGAAGAAAATTGAAAAAATGTTATATAATGAGTTGGGAGGGTTTAAAAATATATCTACAGTTTTCATGCTGCTGACTTTAGGAAGCATTGTTTTTTTCTTGCAATCAAGAACAAAAATTCCCAGGCAGAAAGTGAGGTGGCAAACTTGTTTTGGTTTCAGAATGAAGTACGTGACTGACATTGGAGTCCTGCAGCGCCACGTGTCTCGCCACAACCACCGCAACGAGGACGAGGAGAACTCCCTGTCCATTGACTGCATGAGAATTGCATTTGAATACGAGTATCCTTAAGGAAGGTCTGGGGGAAGTGCACACTTACCCCTCTGGGGTTTTTATCTGGGGGGAAAAAAAATCCCAGCCCCATCTCTGCCGAGAATGGAAATAAAATAAAGGGAAATCTGAATGTTTTGTTGTGCATGAATCCCTCTTTCAAGGAGGCTCCTGGGGCTTCAGTTCAGCTTAACCTCTCAGAACTGGTTGCAAGTCAACGTTGCTACTCTTGTGTTGCATCACCTGAGCTTCTCACTGCATTTTATGCAGCAGGGACATGCAATGTGTAAGAGCAGCTGAATCCTGTGCAGTCTGTGGGGCCAGAGGAGGGTATGTGTGTTTGCAGTCATTTGCCATAACTCCTGCTCAGCCTGCGCCTGGCGCTGTACCAGCACTGGTCTCTCTACGAAAGCCTCTGTAACACCTCCTACACCTCTGCCAGCCTCAAGCTCTGGTCTGTACAAGGGCAGAAGAGGCTCCAGGAGTTTTTGGCTGACATGGGGTGAGTTATAAAAATCTGGATCGTTTTTTTCAAGGACTTACAGGAAAATATTCAGAATATAGCTTGCAAGTACTCAAGCTGTTGGTTTCTAAATGTGGTTGTGGGGCTCTGAATAGGTGGCACTGTCTGAGTTACACAACTTGTGTATTGGTTTACAAGGAACACTTGCTGTATGCCTTAATGGAATGGCAGCTGAGTAAAGTAACCTTTGCTTCCTTGCACCCACTTTTTAATAACTGAAAAATGAGTGCATATAAGTTTAGTCAGACTTAACCTTGTTAAATGATCTAATAATTTTTAAAGTCCTATGAGAAAAGGCAAAATACTTGTTTCTTCTGGCGCAACTGTCAATGAATTTTTTCCTTCTGTTCTAAGTTTGCCCTTGAAGCAAGTGAAACAGAAGTTTAATTCCATGGACATGTCTTTGAAAGAAAATCTTCGGGAAATGATTGAAGAATCTGCAAACAAATTTGGGTAAATTGTTTTAAATACAAAGGTTTTATCTGAAAAGGATTTTCAATGAAGTTCAGATATTTTCATAAGAAGATCTAATAATTTAAAAAAAAAATTCTTAGATTGACAAAGTAAACCTAGATTCCATGCAAATGTTAGGATAAGGTTTTTCTTCATGTTCTTAACTTTAACATACTGGGGAGACAGCTGGTCAGTGTTGATAATGTTAATAAACTTCCCTGGATTTATTTCATTTTGCAGAATGAAAGATTTACGAGTTCAGACTTTCAGCATTCACTTTGGCTTTAAGAACAAGTTCTCAGCAAGTGACATAGTTTATGCAACAACTTCTCTCATGGAGAACATAGAGAAAGAGGGGCCTGAAACAACTAATTTCATTAAGGCTTTGGACAGTCTCTCCAGGTACTGAAAATACGCCTCTTCAAGTGTTTTATAATTTTAATTTGGGAAATGTATTGGGATTATGGATCCAAAATATAAATTGTTGCTTCATAAGCTATTGAAGAAAAAATAAAATATCCCTGTGAATAGTGTTTAGATACAATTTTTATGTGAAAAACTTTATTTTATTAAGAAAGTGTCTATTTTTACTCTTTTTGTTGCAGAGGTAACCTGGACAAGTTGCACCAAGGACTGGACCTAGCCAAAAAGCAGTTACGTGCCATTCAGCAGACAGTGGCCAGCTGTATTTGCACCAACCTTGTCATTTCTCAGGGGCCATTTCTCTACTGCTCCCTCATGGAGGTCAGAATTGTGTATTTGGGTTCTCATTTGACCCTCCTTTTTGACTGTATCATCCTTGAATAACAGTTTCCCTAAGTGCTTGGCACTCAGGGAAATT
The DNA here is from genome assembly GCA_013400175.1 of Phainopepla nitens. NCBI lineage: Eukaryota > Metazoa > Chordata > Aves > Passeriformes > Bombycillidae > Phainopepla > Phainopepla nitens. Next base: position 9,270 of record VXBQ01002827.1, read on the forward strand.
CTTAGCAAGAATTACTCTGTAAGAAGGAATTGTTTGTACTGAGCTGTCCTCTGATGGGTCAGTACTGACATTGCTCTGAACTTCCCAAAGGCACAATCAGCCTTCACAAAGGGGAGAGGGCTCTGCTGAGCTCAGCCTCCTGTACTGTAATGGGTCTTGTCAGTGTTCTTTGAGCCACACAAAGCTTCTAGACTTGTCAGTAGATAATAAAACTAAGTGTAATGATCATCCTGGGTTCTAATTGCAATTATTCTTCTTTTCCTAGGGCACACCAGATGTGAAACTGTTTTCCAAACCAGTGTCTCTAAGTCTGCTTAGTAAATACTTACTGAAATCATTTGTTTGCTCTGTAAGTAAATCAAAAGCATTTGACTCACAAACTTCTGATTGGTGTAGTACTTATTGTTCTGTCAGATACTTGCAGTTGATTAATAAAAGCAATATAGGAAACTATTAATAATGTTTTTCTGCTTAAAATCATTAACTGGATCATTTTAGCATATTTATAAATGCTGCTCTAGGGAAGATACCTATTTGGAGACTTCATAGCATTGAGTTTTCATTACTAAGGTAATTACAATCTAAACACTTGTGTAATTTTATAAGTTTTCAGGGAGTACATCACTGAAATTTCTATTAGTCCTTTAAGTGACTTTTACTGTAAGGAACAAGTGGATTAAGAGATCCTGTAAAGAAACCACCTCTGTTGAAAACTGCAGAATATCTGTATCCTTCGGTGGCTATTTGTAATGCTATCTCATATGAAGAACTGATATTAATTTGCTTTCTGAGCCTTGTGTAACAAAGAGGCTTTCTGACTTGCAGACAAAAAACAAGCGTTGCAAGCTGCTGCCCCTGGTCATGGCTGCACCCATGGATGTTGAACAGGGAACTGTGATCATGGTGGGGATTCCTCCAGAGACAGAAAGCTCGGACAAAAAAAAGTAAGTAAAGTGTTTACAAGTTCTAAACCTGTTCTGAAGCAAATATATTTTTCCTGTACCTATTTAACCTTGATTATGTTGACTTGAATTGTATTCTCAAAAACACACCTTCTGCATACAGTGTGCATGAGATACTTTGAGAGAGGATACTGATCTTCAAGACCTTCCTTGCGAGGTTTCTTTTTTCCTTCCCTCTTAAAAGAGGGAAATAGTTCACTATATGGCCCATGACTTCATTTTTAAAAGCCTCCAATGTAATGATTTTTGCACATGAATAAGCGAGCTGTGTGTTGAATACACGGCACCTGTACAAACATCTGGAAACTATTTTCACCTCTCAGCCAGGAAAAAGTTCCTTGCTTCTACCTTAGTAAACATCCTTTCCTGTGAGGCTCATTCGTATTTCTGCTCCTGCCTCAGCTTTTTTGGAAGAGCCTTCGAGAAGGCTGCGGAGAGCACCAACTCCCGGACGCTGCACAACCACTTCGAGATGTCCAGTGAGTAGTGGGGCCTGCAGGGGGCGGTGCTGCCGCGGCTCCCTGCCCGGTCCGTGCTGCGAGACAGCGCCTCTGGGCTGGGCCCGGGCTCACAGCACGGCAGGCACTGCAGCTCTGGGCTGGGCCCGGGCTCCCAGCACTGCAGGCACTGCAGGCACAGCGCCTCTGGGCTGGGCCCGGGCTCCCAGCACGGCAGGCACTGCAGCTCTGGGCTGGGCCCGGGCTCCCAGCACTGCAGGCACTGCAGGCACAGCGCCTCTGGGCTGGGCCCGGGCTCCCAGCACGGCAGGCACTGCAGCTCTGGGCTGGGCCCGGGCTCCCAGCNCAGCACTGCAGGCACAGCGGCTCTGGGCTGGGCTCTGGCTCCCAGCACTGCAGGCACAGCGGCCCTGGGCTGGGATCTGGCTCCCAGCACTGCAGGTACAGCAGCTCTGGGCTGGGATCTGGCTCCCAGCACTGCAGGCACAGCAGCTCTGGGCTCAGCCCGAGCTCACAGCGCTGCAGCTCAGGGCTCAGCCCGGGCTCCCAGTGCTGCCTCCTGCTGCACAAACCACGAACCACCCAGCTGAGCTTTCTGACACGCTCTGCATTTTGCACACACGAACGGTTTGCACATGTGCACTTCATTTTACAGTCCCTGATGTTATGTGTGAAGGCTTTAAATTTAGCAGCCAAGCAAAGCATGGTATTGATGAGATACTCAGGCAGTGAAGTAAGCCTATCCTGAGACAGATTTTTTTTTAACAATATCTGTTTATCTATGCGTGTTGAACATACACAGAAATATTCTTTGATTTAAGAAGTGCTTGCTGTATTGTGGAGTAAGCACCTACAAATTAGTTTGCTAAGACTTAACCACAAAATAAACAATATCCTTTGCATTTTGTCCAAGAAGGCTTCTCCTTCTTAAAGGTGAGTAAGAATATAAATTGGTATACTCAGGCTTAGTATCCTTCAAGAGTTATAGCTGGTATATTTTTCAGTTATTGGAACCTGTAATAAAATATTTCATATTTTAGTAATCGAATTGAAAACAGAAGATCGGAGCAAATTTCTGGATGCACTCATTTCTCTCTTGTCTTAAAGGTAAGACACTGTAAGGATAAATTTCAAAATTATTACAAATCAAGCAACCTGCTGCTATCTGTAGAATATTTTTAAAAAATGTGGCAACTTTTAGTGATAATATAAACTGAAGCTTAGAGTTTCTTACAAAGACAATCATCTTCCTTTGGAGGAGGAGGCAAACAATGTGAAAGCAAAATTTTTTCCTCCTAAAGAGGTTTATTTAAGTTTCATCCTCCACGAGCTTCTCTGTCATTGTTCCTAACTTTTTGTGGCTTTTTAACTTAGGATGGAAAAGGAGCATCTATTTGTGTTGTGAGAGAAATGGCAAGTTAACTAGTTGTAGCTGATCCTCTGTTAATGACATTTAATTCTGATGGCTTGAGTTTGAGCTCAGGATGGAATTTCGGTCACAGCAATGCCAGTGACTTTAATGTTAATGCAGAATTTGCATTTTTCTTTCCCAGTGTTAGGATTGTAGCCTAGGTTGGTGTGTAGTTCTTACCTGGGACAGAGATGGGGATATAGGACTTTATTTGTGGTTGTGAAGTAGCTGCACACGAGTTCAAGGCTGCTTGTTAGACAGGAGAGGCATGCATGGCTCACAGAATTCCTACATCCATTTGTTTCTTTCTTTACACTTTGACTACTGATTGTTTTGTCTTCTGCTCTTGTTATGCAGTGTTGCCTTTTGGCTCCTTTTGCTGGAAGCTGAGGATGAGACCCTCTGAAATTATTTTGGATGTTCCAAAGTTCATGGTGCTGCAGTTCTGGTGTATCTTAGGTACTGGTACAGGCCTGGACTGGTGTTTTTATGCCTTTTTTCTGCCCTTTGGGAGGCCAAAAGGATTTTGATCTCAGCACAGATATATTGAGCACTTCTTTTTCTAAACATCCCACCCTGGTAATGGCAAAAGCAGTCACCTGGTATTTGTACATTGGATTTCTATTTATCAAGCCTGCTTTTATTAGTAGACATATTCTTGTGATGTTCAGTTGTTGACTGATAACAAAAAATCCATTTTGAAGTTCCATATTTATATTACTGTTCAGTTGTACTTTTAAAGTTGTCTTTAAAGTTTTTTATTTTTTTAAACAAACTATTTGAAGCTCTCCTTGAAGTTCTAGAATGTTGAAAATGTTTTTTAGTATTACCAGGTTGACGTCTTGTAGTTTAATTGAAAGACTTGTTTTGAGAGAGGAGTTTTAAGATTTTAGGGTTTTTAAAATCCAAATACTGAGTAACTGCCAAATAGCAAATGAAAAATCCAGGGAATGCCAGTGTCAATAAAGCCTTTTTAATCATGCTTTGTGATACTGTATTGTCACTTGTAGCTTGACTCTGGGAATAATTTTCCTGGAAGGAGGCTGAAATACTATGATAATTCTGTGTAGACTGTAGCACTGTAAATAGTTACAGAGTAGCTTATCCTGTTCCATAGCAGATTTCCTTTTACTTTGGTCCATATGAAATGGCTCCTTGGCCTTACCCTGCTGAGCATTGGTGGCTGTGTAAATGTGTACATGTGGAATGCTTTCCTACTTGAAGTGTTTGCTTGAATTCACTGTGACTTCAATGTTTTCATGTATTATAACAAATACATAGAGGTTATGTATCATTGCATCATTCTTTGTACATATTTTAATACAGACTAATTTAACATTAAATGTGATTTAAATGTAGCTAACAGAAATCTAATTAAACTATTTTTATTCAAAAAAAAAGTTGATTTGGGTTTTTAAAAAGAATTTTATATGTTGTCCCCTTATCTGAATAAAATCCTTGTGCCAAGCTGGGATGGCCAAAAGATTGTGCTTCCTAAGATAAAGCAATGCTGCCTTTTGGTTTTGCATGCTTACTAGGTAGTATTGGCAATAAATTATATTGCCCCTTACCAGCACATTTGGGGTTTTACACAGCATGTAGAAATTCCATCATTTTCTGAACTACCTTGCTGGGCTTTAGGTCTCTGGAAACGGAAACACAGAATTTTCTGCTGTATTTTGAACAAGTAGTGGCAGGCCAATTAAGATGTAAATGGTACGAGTCTCTGTGACACTGAAGTGCACTTCTAAATATTTTCACTTTATCTTTCATTTGCAAACTGCTGGGTGAATTAAATTAAATAAGATAAATGTAGGAAATTATTTGTCACAGAAGAATCACTGCCATTTCTGCAGTATTTAATGACTAACTAGTTCAGCCCTATCATGTATTTAAGACTTCTTTTACTAAGTGACTGTCATGTTTTGAAAAATGGACAAACTTTCAGGCACAAGCCTTCAGCATGTTGTGTCATACTGGGAGGATGAGAAGTGGGAGCTAGTTTTTATGCTGGGATGTGTTGGTAATTGATTTACTGCCAGGTTCTTCAACCAAACCTGTGTAGCATAAAACACAAACTCTCCTTGTCCCTCCTTTATTGCTTTTTTGGTTGGTTGATTTTTGCTGGTTTTTAAGGTTCAGTTTTTCCCAAGATCTGCTGGAAGTGCCCAGAATGCTTTTGGCAAATTTTAGATTTGATTAGCTGTTGTACTGATTCCCAGGTCATCCAAATGTGGCCATAAATCAGTCAGGAGTGTGGAATGCTGTGTAAAAAGAAAGTTATTAAATCTGTATGGACACCTGAAGAAGTCTTTGCCAACAGATAAAAATTTTGCATTTTACAGTGTGGGCAGTAGAATCTGATGCTCCTTATGTAGTTTATTTTAGGTTACAGTATTTGTCAATTAATATATTAGTACTGCCTGGAGAATAGTTGTATGAGGAAGTTGTGGAGCAGTTTCATTCAGCAGCAGTAACTTGGTGGTTTGAGTGGCCCATTGAAATTTGTGTAGGTTGGGTAAAATGGTCATTTGACATCTCTGCCTGAAGAGATAATTATGCTTTTGATTGATTATCCCAAACAGAAATTGTGGCTCTAATGAGTCATTTTAAAATAAATAGAGCACTGAGAAATCAGCTTAGCCTCTGAAATGTGCAGTCATATTCCACCTAGCCGTGTCTGAATGCAAATAGAAACATTCCCTAAGGATTATATTGAAGCTGCAGTAACTCTTCCAATGTTTGCTTACTGTAATAGCAGCTTCCTAATCAGTTCTTTAAATATTTCTGCTGCTGCTAATCTGAGAACAATAGCAGTATGAAACAAATCCTTTAAAATGTTTTAGTATTTTTTTAACAAAATAAAATGTTGAAAATCCTTAAATACCAAAGTATTGAAGTAGCTGAATAAGCTGATTTATGCCAGTCCTGCTCAGTGATTCATGGCTGTTTTCTTTATGGAGTGATAAATTTAAACATAATTGAAATTGCACAGTAAGGACCTGATTTGATTTGAATTGAAGTGAATCCACGTCCACAAAAGAATTGTGGTGACCTCATAGACTTGTACTTAGCAATTTCAAGGTTGCATAGTGGGTAAGAATTAATTCTTGCCTCCTTTCCTATTTCTCTTTAGGGGGAAAAAAAAATAAAAAAATTAAGGAATGTTACAGCTTCCTTGTGTGAAAGACCTCCACGGTCTGTGCCAGTCTGGCTGTGGCAATGACAGCCACAGGGGGAGGCCAGTGGGCTTTGGTCAGTTCCTGGCCCCTCCAATGCCAGAAGCAGGTGCTGGGGAAAGGCAGACAAAAAAAGCAGTTGCATTTGGTGCTCCCTTCCAAAAACAAACAAGTGCCGTCCCAGTCCTTGTGCTCAAGGCCATCCAGGTGTGGTTTCTGTGTGTTTGGTCATTGTCAGTGGTTTTCTGGGAATCTGGATTACTTCCTCCTGGATCCTTGCAAAATTCTAGCCTGTGCAGTGTTCTGTGATGAGTACATCTGCAGCCTAGCTGGATACTGTATGAAAAACTACAACCCTATGGAGCAGTGTAATAGTGCTGATTGCTCTTCCTAATGGAAGTTAAAATCACTACAATGATTTCTAAGCAAATTATTTTGCAATTGTTCATTATTTTTATTTGCTATTGTAAAGCCTTTTATAGTTAAGGACTGAAAATATTCCTGGGTTGAATACTAGGAGATATTAGGGGGTTTTGCCTTGATCTACAAGATGTTTATCATCATTCTGTCTTTTATGCTTCAGTACTTAGATGGAAATATAGTTGATACTACAACAGCAGGAGCTCTAGTTCATGGGCCATATCAAATTTAGCTACAGTATCTGCTATTTTTCCCACTATTCCTTGTGACTACTCTCTTAGAGCCTACTGCTCTGCTTTTATGGCAGAAGCAATAAATCAGAGGTGTTTCAGAATCTGATGGTTTTAGCTGCTCCATCAACAATTTGAGTTTATATTAGTAGATTGCAATCACTTGTTAACCTTACAGAATCTGAGAGCCATTGCAGTCTTAAAATGCTGAATGGTTTGCAGAAGAGCTATTTGATTGCTTACTGAAATCCCATGTACTCTAGAGAACTCAGGAAGGAAAAATACCTTAGAATTGTCATGTGTGACCATCTTTTATGCTTCAGTTTCACTTTTTCCACTCCTGTTTTCAGGACATTTCCAGTGCTCACCTGTCCAGAAATATAAGAGAAATAAAACTTTATATCACTCTGATCATTAGCCTGAAGTACCCCAGTTGTAAAGTCCAGGAGAGGAAGTTTTAAAATCAGTCTATTTTTGTACAGGAGTTCTTAGAAGACAGTTTTGTTGTGTTGAATTGGCCTCTTAGGGTTTGCTAACTTGTAAAGAGGGGAGTAGTACAGAGCAGTACTTATTAAAAGGGAAATGGAGTAATCATAGTTGAGGAGCAATCAAAACATAAAACACCAGGGCTCTTCTCACAGCAATAAACAGCATCATCTGTTGATTTTTTGCATACATCTGTCAATCAATGATTTTGATGATTTTGATTCCCTCATAGAAGCAATATTCTTGAAAACATTCCTCTGAAAGTTCCTTTGTGAGTAAGTCTGTCTTGAGGGAAAGAAAGCAGTGAAGTGTTTGTTTCTTTAAATGGAAAAATTGAAATTCCTCTTGGCACTCGTGTACCATTGTTGGCTTCAAGGTGGTACTAAAAGTTCCCTTGGAGCAGATTCAAGAACTGAAAAATATGCTGCCCAGGGTGGAGTTCAAAAATACCACCTTTATGTACAAGCGTTTGGGTTATAAACACACACTTAGCAGGAAATATTGCAGAACATTCACTAGGGAAAGAAAATTGTGGGAGCTTTTTATTTCAGACTGGACACCATTCTCTTAAAGCATTTGAGTTTTGGTTTTTGTCATTCAGAAGGTGGCAGAATTAGAGAAGAAACTCGAAGTTCAAACATGTTGAAAATAGGCAAGAGATCCCTAACTTCATGGTACCTAGACTCATGACTTCCCTGGGTCTGACAGAGCACAAAATGTGGGTTTCCCAGTCAATGCTGCTGTGTGATAGAATTTTTACTTCTTCTGCCCCTCAAGGCAGTTGTGGCTGCTGGGTTGTTATCCTGGCATGTGTTACCTTGACTTGCTGTCTGTTCCTGTGGTGTTTGTCTGGGTAGTACATTAAGATTTCAATAACCAGAGATGAAGATTTGTCTGCTAATTTGCTACCACAACAAGCATTTAGCAGAGCTGCTGATGCATGCTGTTCTCAGTGAGCTGAAGGCTCACAAGTCATTCTTAAATCAGAATTAGAACCAATCTCATAGGAATTTATGGGCAAGCCTAATCATACCTCATGAACTAAACTAAGGTAAAATGTATACACAATATAGTTCCTTCCAGTGCTGGATCTGGGTTTATTTTAAGAGATCTGGGGATTTTTTAATTCCTTGGTTCAACAACATCCTTCTCTAAAGTCTTTGCCACTTGCTTAAGGACTGTAGATGACTTCTCTGGGTATTCCTTCATGTTAATGACTAGGTTGCCTGTTTTAGATAAGTACCATGACATTCTGGGTCCTTTGTTTTCTTTTCAAAACCAGTTTTAATTGAGATGATTCCTTTCTGGCCCTTGCAAAAGAGATAATACTCCCTTACAACAAAAGGGTGCTGTCTTTTATGGCACTTAGAGTCACCTCTTCTCATTGCTGCAGCTTGTCTGTGTTTCCAGTCCCTGTGGTGTTGGTGTCTCTTTCCACTGTTTAGCTCAGTGGAATTTACTTTCATTTAATCATTCATTTGCAGCATGTCAGTGGAAAATCAGAGGTACCTGCCATTGAATTGGAAGGAATTCACAGAGACAGTCAGCTCTTAGTATGTTTTTATTTGCTGAAAGGAGTCACCAAGGGGTTCTCAGAATAAATATGCCATTAGTAATGATCTACTGTCTGATCTGAAAGTCTAACTGGATCAGTAGCCTAGAAGGAAGGGGCATGTAAAATGGGGTTTTCTTTGAGCACTGGTGTTGTCAATGTAGTAATTCAGGACTCAGATATCAAGAATACAGCATGCCCTGGATCAAGCATGCTCTGAAGTCTGAGATGACCTTCTTGGGCCCTGGCTAAGTTCTTCTGAGACCATGAACTGACCAAAATGTCACCTCCCTAATGTACAGGATGACATTCATCTTTAAAAAAATTAGCTTTATGAATTTTTTCCTGAGGCTGCTGTGCTTCCTCCAGGGAAGTGTCTTTTAACTGGAAATGGTTTTGTTATATCATATGGAAGCTGTTAAAATTAATAAATAAAAATTTAAAAGAAAAGAGATGCTCTCCAAACAGTTCTGGGCTTTTCCAGTGGTAACTGCCAAGTTCAAAGAAACTGAAAAGAATCTTTGGCTATGTCCAACTAATCACTTGTGTGGGGACAGACTGTATTGGGAGCTTTTTTTTAACAGGATCTCAAATTTGAAAAGCTGTTGCCCTACAATGGAAACAAGATCGCAACAGCTGCAGAACTACTGATGTAATATAATTCTGCAACCTGATCCTTTAGCTGAGAACTGTGGTGGTTCATGGTTCTATTTGATATGTGCCATACTGCTCAAATAATTACTTTCTAGTGAGAGCCAGGGCTTGTTTAGTATTTATTTACACTGTCCATGTTTGCCTCAATTGCACAGTCATTGCTCACAAGGTTAAATCAATATCCAGTTTTCAGATATATCCATATTTCTAGAAATCCAATTTTGTCCATAATTGAGAAGTCAGATAACTATCTAGTACCAGACCAGGTTACCACCCACCACTGATTATGGTATTTTCTTTGGGAAGTTTAAGGTGTTGTCTGTCATCTCAAGCTTTACTTTCTCACTTGACGAAATCTTCATGCCTGAAAACATTTTCTACTTTAAAAATATAAAACCTGGTGTGCTCTTCATTATTTATAGCTCTTGTCAGTAAAATGCATTACCCTCCGGGGTTAATGGCTCTGCAAGTGTGTGCTATCACAACAGCACCATTTCTGGACTGTGTAAAAGTTACATTTTGAAAAATTAAGCACAATCCTTTAAAGACCTGTATACACATATTGTAAAGCACTTGTGGAATTTCTCAGACATGTCTGTTCTAGGGAGGAAAATACTGTCCCCTTACAACATTCTGAGGAAAAGCCAAACCACTCTGCAGTTTTTCCCTCTCTGCCTGCCTCTTTTCTCTCCTTGTGGGATTTTTCTGCCTTTGTGTTATCTGCCTCTAACATTAAGCAAAACTGCCTCCCGTTCTTCCTACCAAAGGACTGCATCTCTCTCCAGTGTTTAGGTTTCTTTATCCTGTTATTGGGCTGCAGTTTGTTCACACTCACAAAAACAGCATACATGGGTGTTGGATTTGGTTACCTGCTTTGCAAACCCGGTGTGTGCTGTTTCATGAGCATGAAGAAGGGGAAGAGTATTGTTATTTCAGCTGGTTCCACTTGCTGTGTAGCCATGTAAGTAGATTAGCTGATATCAGTGTTAAGGACAGAGTAGTTAAAACAATAACTTAATAAACACATCCTTTTTATGAGACTTTTCCTTGCAAAAGTTACTGAATTCTGACTCATTTTTCTGACTCATACTGAATTGCTGGCTCCTATTGTAGAATATCCCCTTAGAAAAGTCTCTGAGCATAGCACACTGTGTCAAAGGGACAGAGCTTTCCAACTGTTGCATACAAAACTGAGAAGGGGACCTGAAAAGGACTGAAAATGACAGGGTGAAGTACAAAAATAGAAAATAAAGAACTAAGAGGAAAAGAGAGACTGTGTAACAATAGAGAGTGAGCAGTAAATCCGGTTTGCCTTTCTAGCTCAGGAAAGTGTCTTGGGATCTGTATTTCAGGGCACCCACTGGGTGGTCACCAGAGCTCTTTGAGTGTGTGAAATGAAATGGAAAACAATAGCTCAGCAGCAATTGCTTTTTTCCCTCTGATGAGGTGTTCCTTGAATTGCCAGCATGACTCCTGCTTGATTTAGCAGTGAATACAGCCAGGCATTTCCTGACAGCACTACATGGCACTATTAGAAATGCTAAGTGAAAGGTTCTGCTGTGAATAACAAGGGAAAGGGAATAGGATACAGGAGTGTGTCCCACTAAACTGTCTGTGCAACAAAAGGGAGAATGAAATGTAGCACAGCTGCACAGGGGTCATCTACCCAGCCTGAAAACCCTCATCTCATTCCACAAGTAGGTGATAGGAGCCAACAAGATCTGTTTGGAAGAGATATACCTTTCTGGAATGGTTAGAAGCTAAAGCCAGCATTGTTCTCTTACTAACTTGTCTTCTTTTTATTTAAAGTCATATTGTCTAATAAACTGTCAGCTATCTTAATTCTCATGGGGAATTTTTGCCAGTAAATGTAGATATTGTTTGTGTTCTGGGCCCATATCCCATTCTGGCTGGTCTTTGTGTATGTATATATCTGCTTACTCATCTGTTCCACTATCTCCAAATAACCAATAAATGATTCCTTTCAGGAAGGGTATCTTCTCTGAGCCTTTCAAAGATACGAATACAGTGTATGCCTCCAAGAGTACTGCACTGACTTGGCAGAAACTATTCAAGAATCACTGCTACCCCTCCTCCTCCCTGATTACAGCCCTTAGGAAAGAAATGTGATGACTCCTCATTTTTTTGTTATTCAGCACATTTTTGTGGCCTTTTCTTTCATTAAATGTTGTATTTCCACTTTGCCTCACCTTCTTCCTTCATCAGGATAGATGTTAGAGAGCGCCTCATGCAAAGGGAGACCCAAAAGGACATTACTGTGGCAGATTAATTAGTTATCAGCTAAGCAGTATCTAGTCTCATCTCATGCCTTTATATTTAGTCACTTGTGCTGTTTTTTATCCAGCGTCCAATCACTCATGTTAGTTCTCTCCCTTTGTTTTTATGACAAAAAAGAAACTTGTACATTGCTGAGATAAGTTTTAAACCCTCCCACTGTCCAGGGCATTCACCACCTTACCTACATATATGTTGTATGTACTATTTTCTACTCTGTTTAAAAAATCCATTCCTTTCCTTTCCTACTTTCAACTTGGGTACAATCTGAAACAAAGTTAATTGTAGTTCTACATTGACCTTTTAAGTTAATTGAGCTCTTTAGTTTTTGCTTCTGCCCTGCATATGTTCATTTCCGTTTCCAGGCTCTCGTTCCTGTTAACTGTTTATCAGTGTGCAGTGTCTGTGCTGTCACTGTCACCTCAGACACTCAGTCTGGTGCCTACAGCAGTGTGGGGTCTTACCCTGCTTGCTCATTATAAAACAGTAACATTATGTCTTTCCTTTTTCTTCCTTTGAGTTAAGACCCTTCTGTTTGAGTCAAACTTCCTTGCAGGGTCACAAAGTGAAGTTTCACAGCAGTTTAAGAGCTCCTGAATCCTGCCTGCCCATGTTTTGAGGACAGGACAGACCTAAGACCTTTTGGTTCAGGAGGATTGCAGTTTGCCCTTTCCTTCACAATCCGAATTCCTGTGTAGCAACAGGTGCTAAAACTGAAATTCTTTATTTCTTATCGTGACATGACTCAGATTTCAGTAACTCTGTTAAGGGAAAAAACTTGGTCTTGCAATTTAGCGCCCGCTCCCCCCCTGTCTTTAAAGTGGGCTTGTGTTCTACACACCAGTGGAGTTCAAACTTGCACTGCAATCTGCCAGAAGCCATTTCTGCAAGGCTGTGAATATGTTTTGCAGACAGAAAGCAAAAAAAATCTCCAATCTTATGAGAGAGGCAGGAGAAAAGGGGATTGCTCTTCCCACCACCAATGATCAGCCTTTAGGACAGATGTCAATAACGACTTCAGAGTGTGAAATGGACCCATACAGCATCCAGGTATGAGGTCAGGATTGCTGTACTGAACTAAAAGTGCAGGTTCTAAAGAATGTAATCAGCTCTGCAGGAATGTGGGCAGGATGCCATGGATAATAGCTTTCCTTTTAGGAGGGACACTATAATGATGATATGGATGTCTTAAATAGTTGTGGTCATTAATAACCCCAGGTAGACAAGAAGTCTCTTTTCGTATTACCCAAACAACAGCATTTTACCCCTAGAGTCTCAGTATGATATTGGCTTCTGGGAATATCCACTATCTATAGTTACAGAATAACTGCTTTAATGATCTCTTTGTTTAGTTTCTTCCTAATGGAATTCCCATTCAATGGAACTCTCTCCAAACTGCTGCCCAATCCACATTGTTACAGTAGATAAAGATTATATTATATATATGTATGTATTATAGATATATAAATATACGTATTTATTATATTTAAAATAGTTCCATATGTCTGAAAAGGGACATTACTGTGTCTTATACCTTTCTGAAAAACTGCAACTCCTCTTCCATGGCACAAGCTGTGGGAGTTAAGATTTTATAAAATTGACAGGTATTTAGGTGCATAGATATTCTCAACTGTGCAAGACAAGAAATTCAGGAGAAAATGGGACAGCCTAAAAATAATTTAAGGGTTCAAGAACATGATGGAATTCAAGTAGATGTTAAATTTTTAAAACTTGCCTTCCATGTCAACATTTTGAAATGTCAACAGTATTACAAAAATAAAGTAGATGTAAACAGTGAAATGTATTATGTTGTTCAGATCTTGGCAGTCACTTCCAATGAAATAATAGCAGGAAATTATAGAGGAAAAAAATGGTGAAATCATTCTGTAGTCATTGGGTATTCATGGGAGTCTTCTGTGTCGAGATAACACTTGGGTTTATTTGTGTTATAGAATGAAAGATTGCTGTTATAATTGGAAACTGTTAAAGGTTTTGTTGCTCAAGCTAAAGGTTATCCAGGCTGCTGCAGCAGATATCCTAATTCTAACAAAATATATACAGTAAGGACAGAACATTATAACTGGAAGAGTAATCTAAAAATATACATAGTGCAAGAATTCTGCTGTGCTAGGCACTTGTTAGAGCTGATGAGAATTGGTGATCATTATTTTTTGTCCCAGTCATTCAAATACATGAAGATATATTGAAACTGAATCCTACCATTTTGAGATTTCACATATGTTCTTGTCAAGCACTGCCTATTTTTCTTTCCTGAGTGATCTTTTATGCCCAAGCCTAAATTCTCTTAAGGTTTAACCTTCTGGGGAAGTGTTCTGATAACAAACACAGTTAATGCTAATGAGTTATGAGTGTAACAGAGGGGAATCAATTCAGCTCAGAATGTGTTTGAGAGTGGGAACAGAGCCCAGAGGTACCTACATATGGTTAGGTTAACTCAGAGTACCTGGCATGGGATCAAGAGGAATGTCACTCAGAGCTCTGTCAGCTAACCTGCTTCATTGAAACTTCAGGAACATACACAGCTGAAACCCAACATGCATTTAACACTGCAAACTATCTTTGCTACCAGATTAAAATTGTTGTTGTGCGATCTGGTTTCGTGCATCTCCTAGCTTTTAGTGCATTTGTTCAACCCATAAAAATCTGCTTATCTTAAAAAACCCAAAAATGTTCCACAGCTGCCACAGCTGGAGCTAAAGACCTAAAATGTGCACATGTGTAACTTACCTCCCTGCAATGAGAAATGCACAGGATGATACAACTGGCACAGAGTTCACAGCTTGCTTACTGGATCAGAGTCATTTTGAGAGGGTTATCTATTGTTTGCCTGGAAAATCAGCTATTTTAAACATTTACTTTTGTTCTCCACTGTAAATAAACATGAACAGGCTTCATCTGATCTGTTTTGTTTGTGTACACCAGAGCACCTCCCTGAGCCATCCAAACTCTCTGCCTGGTGCAGCCTGGGGGATCCACCAGAAGGGAATATCCCTGGATTTGGAGCTGAGGTGTAGTAAGGAATGGATCCACTGCTATTGCTGCACATAATAGCATTGAGGCACCGTATCATGCCTAAACTAAGGCTATTTTTTCAAAAAAAGGAGTAAATTTTGTGAATGACACATCAGCTGGCCTTTAGGAACACCTTGTACCTGCTATGAATACCCTGCCAGCTGCTGCCAGGGCTTTAGTCAATGTGAATGGCTTTTGCCATTCAAGATGCTCTAAGGAGGATCAGAGTAAAAGATGCAGCTTATTTTATTTTCTGCCTGGTTTTCTAGATGGTCAAAGTCCTTCTGTATCTGAGGTGGTCTTGTTGTTTACTCTCCATTATTAATGTAACGAGATTTGTGTCCCTTGTTGAAAAGGCTGTGGCTTGTGGAGTGAGGTGTGTTTCCCTTTTTTTATTTTTTTCCTTTTGTAGCCTGAGACTAAAACAGCTGGATAGTAGTCTCAAGGCTCATTCTTTTGCTTTAATCAGTGCTGTATGTACAGTACCCCTTGCTGTATGATTCTATTGTTCTCAAATCAAAAAGCTAAAGCCAGTATTTCAGTTAATGCACCAGTTAATTCTTGTCAGGATGGTTGACATCCAGACTCATTCATATATTCATTTTCCTGTATTACTCTTAAAGCAGATTCTGATGCTGATGAGTATTTTCACATTTTAAGTGGTAAGGTTTGTGTGATTTGATCCCCCATTATCCTGAGCTTATTTGGGTACGGTGACCAGCAACCCAAACCATAGGTGCCAGTTTTAGAGAGGCAAAGCTTTTCCTCAGGGCAGCAGATGAGTGGCCAAGGTGCAGCTGGGCTCAAGCATGATGAGAAGACTGGCACAAGCCCTGGGCAGATGCCCTCAGCCCAACACTTTTGTCTCCATGCTGAGTCCTACTACTCCTTACTTTCTCTCTGATTTTGGGTTGAATCCACACCGTGAGCTCTGGAAGGAGGGGGAAGCTCAGTGTTGTAAACAAAATCCCCAGATGCCACAGACAAGGGACACTGCTAAATTGATTCATGATGTCTCAATCTGTACTTAAGAAAAAGGTGAAGCAAGTCTTGTGTATCCAAGCAACTGTGAAGCCTTCACTGTGTTTTATCAGTGACACAGTGGTTGAAGTTCTCCTTTTCTTCTAACTGGGGGTTGTAGTAAATGGAAAGAGATTTCTAGACAGAGAGCTTATTGCTGCAGAGAGTCAGCAAGGAGCACACACACACACAGACACAAAGGTCTGATCAAAATAAAAATGATAGAAGTCAGTCGTATCCAAAATATAAATATAAGAACCTCTTGAGGCTTTGGTTTTGGAATGATTTGTCTTATCACAATAAGGCTAAAAGTAAAATAAATGCAGTATTTGACCTGAAAAGAGAATTCACCTTTTCTCACACAATTAATCTAATACAGCAGGAATATTTGTTATGTCTTACCAAGCAGACTTACAAAAGCAAATCCTCAAACACGTGTCCTTAATTAATGATTTTCTTCTTCGGTGCACACACAAAAAGAGATGCATTGTGGGTACCATCTGATGCTGAATACTTCATTAATATATTGTTCAATATATGCACGGATATGGCACTTACATGTGGCATATGGCTCCTGATAGGCAGGACTATCTTTTAGCATTACAGATATATGGATGAGTTGGAGGAGACCTGCATTCGGGGTTTGAAAGATGGCCAAGGAAAAAGAACAAATAGCTTGCAGAGTATTTGATCAGAGAATAGATTTTAAGTAAAAATCTGAAGTTACACTGCTTTCTCACTTCAAGAGTAAAATGTTTTGTATGTTTCAAAGAGCAGATGCCTAACAAACATCTTTGTTCAGGAAAAGGAAATATTTCCTTAAACATCCTGCAGCAAACGTGACTGATTGAGCTTCCTTTTCCCTCTGCCTGGTGCATTTCCCTTCTTTGCACAGACAGGATCTAACCAGATTTGCAGGCTATGAACTGCAGGTTACTTTCAAATTCATAACTATGAAATGGTTCGTTTAGCAGGACAAAGGCCAAGCCGACAGACACCCTTTTTCCAGCTCAGCATGTGCATAGCAATGGGAGGGTGGCAAGGAGCTTTTGTTAATCTGGCAAGTATGCTGCAAAATGAAGGCTTTGAAGATGTTTTTTTCTTCATTTTTAAAGCAACAGTTTGTTAGAATGAAAATCCTGCAAAAAAAAAAAAAATCTGTAAAATATTGAATGTCCTCCCTAACAGTCATATAACTTATGTAAATTTTTCCACTAGCAATTAGTCTGTAGAGTTTACTTTACCAGCCTTTACTGGTTTGAGGGAGTTTTTTTTTAGGTTCTGTTCTGCTGCATCTGTGAAAATGTTTTTCCCCAGCTTGAATGCACTTTTGAAAAAAAGTAAATGGTTGGCAGAAGGAGTTAGGGTATCAGGTCAGGCTGGGGCTGATCCAAGCAGTGGGATTTTTTTCCTTTCAGTTTAAATGTGTAAAAATTGAAAGCTGTAAAAGCTTCATGCTTAGAGCTGTTCCCAAAATAGCTGGGACTCACACTCCACTTCCTAATGTGCTCACATCACAAGACCAGCTGCTGCTACTTGCTCTCTTTTGTCTGAGGCTTCAGTGGAGAGCTGAGATGCTGCCTGCTCTGCTCTGCAAGAGAGCAGCCCTTCCTTCTTCCCCAGAGGTGACCCAGCTCTCCTCCCCAAAGGTAACCCAGGTAGTTTCCCTCTGGGCACCAATACCACACCCCACCTTCCTGAGCCCAAACTATCCAGTGGCTTTCACAAAACACAGCGACCCTGTTCAGGGATTGGTTTAAATGTTTTTATTTTTATGCGAAATCATAAATACAAAATAAAAATAATAAACAAGTGCTATAGATTTATCTTTTCATTGGGATGAGGTTCAGGCCTGATCCTGAGCACTTCCAAGGTTTTAAGTTCAGGATTAGATCTTTGTTCTTAGAAAACATCATAGCAAAAACCAACAGACTTTTACCCTGAAGCCAGTGACGTCAGTAACAGCATTCTCTCAGGTTATCTTTTAAAGCACAGCAACAACTAAGGATAACGAAGGATGAGATTATATAAAAACATTTTTAAAAATGGGCCCCACTTCTTGCAGGTATTGTTGGGTACTGCCCCACTGATGTCAGCCACAAGTTACAGTTTTGGCAGGATGGTGCTACATTTAGTAGCACATGCACAGTTAGCACTGACTTCTTCCAAGAGGTTTTCCTGTGTAATTTTTTCAGATTTTGGTTATAAGAGGATCCAGCCCTGCCTTGATACAAGAAATTTGGCTTGTTAAAATTCCCTTCTAAGGCATGGGTTTCCCTCCCTCTCCCAAAGACACCAGTTTTGATTTGAAATGCAAGTGATGCATTGTTCAGAAAGATTTCAACTTTTGGTCAGATCCCAAATTCTGCAGCACTTCTGAAGGCTCTACTGTTTAGAGACATGCAGACACTTTTGTCAGTGGGGTTTAGTTCTTTAACTTGAGACAAAAGGGAGTGAGGTCTAGGATTTGGGCCAATATCTGTGGATCAGAGAGCTGAGTGAGGGTGAGTGACAAATACAATTGGCTGTTACAATTTAAAATAGTCATGAAACAAATAAAGGCACCCAACCATATAACAAACCAACTTTGGTGGATTTCTTGCAAAATATATGCATTTAAATACATTTACAGTTTACAAGGTTACACTGTTTTTAAAAAGTTGCAATGATGAAATACAGAATATTTTACTCTTGTACCAAAAATACGTATCACATCATAAAAATAATATTACAGCTTTTATTTAAATGGAGACAGTATTAGAACTGCACCTCTTTATAGAGCAGAAGCAGTTGTAGACATACTGCTCTGATTTTGTATTCTCTGATGAGCTCAGACCCTGCCGTTCATGTGTTTAAAAAACAAAAGCAGTTATCTTCAAAACAGTAAACCATGTGCTTAATATTCAACATCAAAATTTGCAGGGGCAAGGCTTTAGTCTCTTATTCCAGTTTATGAACTGCTGATACCTCCAGGGTTTTAGGTTTGCTAAGCAAGGCAAGAACAGAGTCAGCGTAAATCTGCCAGACCCACCAGTTCTGGTTTGTCAGTAAGTTTGATGTCAGAAAGCTGTAAGAGTTAATGCTCAGGCCAGGTGTGCACTGTACTGCTACATGATTGTGAGGACCTATGAGGTTGTAGCGTTGATCTCTGAGGAGCATAAACAGAACATTTCCTCCCTAACTCTTGGCAGAAATCTCCTTATGGCAATGCAGATGCTGCCACAGTCAGTAGCATAATCCTGTGTGGATTTACAAGTAATTAGATTGGAGGAGTATCACACCATCCCCTTAAGCCCCTCCCTTAACAAAGTTTGTCTCTGCTGTGTAAAATGAAAAAGTGTAAGCTAGTATTTTACTGTGCTGAAGTTCAGGAGGTGTTGACCTCAGGAAAATTAGAGTTGTGTTGCCCAAACCATCTCTTCCTTCCAGTCTGCAGAGTGTTACTAGGGCAATGCAGAGGAGCTGAGAGCTGTGAGACTCATGACTTCACAACTGATCACCTGGCATAAAGTCTCAGTCAAGATATTTTTGGTAAAATTCTTCTAGCAATTTTTTGCTTGATTTGGTAAATGAAGGAAAGCATGTGTTAACAAAACCATGGTGGGGAGCCAACCAAGCACACGTCCAACTGAACACACATTGAAAAACTGGCAGCAAGCAGAGCTTGGCAAGAAGGCCACAAAGACATCATTCCCCCTAGCCATCAGTGTCTGGGGCAATTTTTGTTTCCAGTCTCCTGTAGTGCAGAGGAGAGGAGCAGAGGCCCTGCTGGAGCCAAGACATACAGTGATCTGCTAGATTTCTTAATCTAGTCCTCAAAAAATTCTGGCAATGAGTTCATATTCAAGTAAAAAAAGAACATAAGCTGAAGAAGAAGAGATGAAGAACCTCAAGAGACAACCTAGCGTTATCTGATTTGTACTCCACTAAAGGACAGCAACTACCTGAAATCTCTTTCAAGGTTTCAAATATGCACAGACCAATACACTTCACTCAGGGACTGAAACAGCTGAAGAAAGTCAAATAACTTTCTTCAAACAGTTACTGCTTGTGGGATTAAGGACCGAGGTTAGTGTCAAGCTTTGGACAGGATCCCTATTTTAATTGACCAAATAGATCAACCCCCCCTCCCCTTATCAGTTCAGCAGGAGCTGCCCCACGCAGCCTTTTGGGAGAGATGACGAAGATGGGAAGCTGCTTCTGGCGACGGTGCGCCCCCGACGCCCGGTTGCAGCAGGCAGGCGGTGCCCCGAGGCACCGGCAGCGACACGGGCGGTGGAGTACTCACAGGTGTCACGGTAACGCCGGGGAAGGGCCGGGGCTGCGGCAGGAGCCGGCCGGGCAGGCGGCGGCGGCGAAGCCCGGACGGGGCGGCCCGGTAAAGGTCGCCGCGACTCGCGCGGGCTCCTCGGTTTCCCCGGCCGGCCCTGGCCGCGGAGACGCTGCTCCGCCCGCTCTGGGCGGCCGCGGAGGGCTCTGCTCGGCGCCGGGGAGCCGGGCTGGAGGGCAGCGGGGCGCTGCCCTGCCTAGGGCCGCCGCTTCACGGGGGTCCCCGTTAAGAAAAGCCTCCAGGCAGGGGAGCGCTGGAGCTCCCCGCAGACGCTCCCAGCCCGCGGCCGTCTGTCCGTGCCCCGCGGGGCAGCGGAGCGGGCCAGCCCCGCTCAGACGTAGTTCTTCTTGTCGTACTCGCCGTTGGACGTGGGCCGCCGCGGCGCCGAGTACTTGACGGGGAAGGAGGTCTCGTCGCGCTGGGAGCAGGAGCAGCAGCAGATGAGGCAGCCCCCGAAGAGCAGCAGGGCCGTGGCCGCCCAGCCGATATAGAGCGCGGCCCCCATCTCCCGCTTCTGGGACGACGGCACGGTGGGGTCGTAGAAGTCGCTGATGACGATGTTGGCGAACCAGCAGAGCGGAATGAGGACCAGGACCCCGCAGAGGATGTAGATGGCCCCGCCGGCGATCACGATGCGGGACTTCATCTTGCCGGGCCGGATGCAGTTGGTGCACTGCGCGCCCACCACGGTCACCATCAGCGCCACCAGCCCCAACAGTGCCACGATGACGGTGAGAGCCCGGCCCGCCTGCACCTCGGGCGGCAGAGCCAGGATCGAGTCGTACACCTTGCACTGCATCTGCCCCGTGCTCTGCACCACGCAGTTCATCCACAGCCCCTCCCAGATGGTCTGCGCCACCACGATGTTCACGTCGATGAAGGCCGACACCTGCCACATGGGCAACCCGCAGGCCAGGATCACCCCCACCCAGCCCAGGATGCCCAGTCCCAGCCCCAAAATTTCCACGGCCGCCGAAGTCATGGTGCTGCCAGCGCTGTCCCACGGGCTCCGCAGGAAGGAAGGCGCGGCGGGTGTGCTCCGCTGCCCCGGGCGGCTGCCCAGCCGGCTCTGCGCGCCGCGGCC
>VXBQ01002835.1:2982-15222 GCA_013400175.1 Phainopepla nitens
GGATCAGGGCGGGAAGTGAAGGATTTGGCACTCAGGAATGCCCAAAGGTGTGGGATCAGGGCGGGGAGTGAAGGATCCGGCACTCAGGATGCCCAAAGCTGTGGGATCAGGACCGGGAGTGAAGGATCCGGCACTCAGGAATATCCAAGGATGAGCCAAGGAGAGGCCGCTCCTCTCCCGGGATCCCGCACCTCTGGAAGGCGGGAACGAGCTGTAAAAAGCTGATTTACAGAGCAAATTCCCGGGAAGAACGCGGCGAGCAACGGAGATCCCGACAGAGATGGAGAGGGAGAAACTCCGGAGGCTCCGGGGCTGGAGCTGGGAATTCCCGCAGGCTGGAAAAGGCCGAGCCGGCAGCGAGAGCGGCCACAGAGGGATTTCCATCCCGGGGAACGGCTGGGGACGGAAAACAAGCGGCAAACCACGGGGATTTTGCAGCGGGAGGAGCTCCCAGCACCTGTCCCCACCCCGAGCTGCTGGGGACAGCGACTCGGCAAAATCCGCGAAGCCAGCGCTGCTCCCGGTGCGGTTCCTCCTCTCCTCACCCTCCGCTTGCTTCCAGCCTCTCTCCGCAGCGATTCGGGGTTATTCCAGCCTCATCCCATTCCCCCGGCACGGGGAAGGAGCATTCCCAGCCCGGCAGCGTCGGGAAGAGGCTTTTCCAGGCTGGCAGGAGGGGAGCTGCAGGTGATGCTCCGGCAGCCAGGAGGGGCTCAGCAAACCCACGCAAGGATTAATCCGAGGAAAGGTGCCAAAGCTGGAAAACCTCCCACTCCCATACACCCTCCCACGTGTTTGCTGCCGACCTGGTTGGGTTCAGCCAGGGACAAGATTTCAGGGAAATTTGGAGCGAGTGAATCCTCACCTTGCCGAGTCCCGCCAGAGCAGGGCACGGATCCCGCGGGGAAGAGTTTGGGATGCTCAGAGCAGCTCGCCCCAAAAAGCAGCACAGAAATCTCCCAAAGGATTTTATCCTCGTGGAATCACGGAATATCCTGAGCTGGAAGGGACCTGCAAGGACTGAGTTCAACCCCTGGGTCTGCACAGCCCCGAAATTCCCACTCCTGGGAGGGAGCTCCGGCAGCCTCGGGGCTGGGACTATTCCCTGGGGAGCTTGGGCAGTGCCAAAACTCTCTAGGGGAAGAATCTTTCCCTGATTCCCAACCTAAACCTCCTCTGACACATCTCCAGCCATTCCTGGGGTCCTTCCCTGCCCCTCCTGAAGAAGCTGTAGATCCCTTTCCCTAAAAAATTGTTTTATTTATCACCTAAAACCGCGGTTTTAAAATCATCTTTCCAAAAGCGAGGCTCCAGAGCTTTAAACACTGATAAATATTTTGGTTCCAGCCTTCCAGCTGTGTTGCTCCTATGAGAAAACAAGGTTTGTCCTCAGCTTGGGATCAGGGAACAGCTCATGGCAAAATCCAGGATCCCAAACACGCCTAGCTTTGTTCTGAGGGGGCTGAGTGGGGCCAGGACAGAAATTTTGGGAAGTTGTTGGATCAGGAATGTTGGAGATGTTCCCGTGTGCTGCCATCAGGTTCTGCTGAAGTGTTTTTTTACCAGGAATTCCCTGTCAAAAAATCTGTGCCAGGGTCAGGAGCCAGGAATGAGGCAGGAGGGCCTTGCTGTTCGATATTCAAAGATGTTTATTATTTCTTTATCACAATTCAGAGCCTTAGATGACAACAGAAAACATGCACAGCCAGACCTGGACCCTTCAAGGCCATGTACCAGACAGACACAAAATGGACAATTTCAAGGCTACTTATACAGATATAAGTTATTCAATTAAGTCATCCAATTAAGTTTTACAACATATCTAACATGTAGTATGTTTTTATTTTTCTATCAATTCCTAATTATTTGTCAGCCACGTAACAGCTGCATTGTGACTTTGTCTAACTAATCACTGTGCTGCCAAAACTGCAGAAAATGGAGTAGATGGAAAAGAAGGAAGAAACTGAGTCAACACCCAAAATCCTCCATCTTGTCTTTATCTACTTTCCACACTAAAACCCCAAACCTACTTTTTCACCCTGTGATAAACTACAATGTTATCTTCTATAGACATTAACAAAAACTCAACTTCTCACGAACTCCTGGAAGCTTTTTCCATAGCCAAAGATTCAAAGCTGTGTTCTTCTGAGGAATAAAACCTCCCAGGACAGGCACAGGAGATATTCCTGTGTCCTGGATTCCCATACTGAAGGACTTTTGCAGTTTTCTGGTGCTTTTTTTCAGCCTGGATTTCCTCTGCCCTCCTCCAGCAGCAAGTTCCTCGCTATCCCTTGGAATCCCAGAATCCCAGAGTGGTTTGGCTTGGAAGGACCTTAAGGATCATCTCATCCCACCCCCTTCCACGGGCAGGGACACCTTCCACAGCCCCAGGGTGCTCCAAGACCCATCCTTGGACATTTCCAGGCCTGGAGCAGCCCCAGCTTCCCTGGGAAATCCATTCCAGCCCCTCACCACACTCCCAGGGAAGAATTCCTTCCCCAAAATCCCGCCTAACCCTCCTCTCACTTCCTGCTGCTCGAGGATCACTTCTTTTTCTCATCTTTAAATTCCCCTCCTCCTGAATTTGAGCGCAGGCTGTTCTGCCTCTGGGGGAAATCCGTGGAATTCTGGCGGAAGGGCAGCTCTGCTTCACCCCCTCGTGGTGTCAGAAACCTCGACCACGTCCCAGCTCCTCTCCCAGCTGGAATCTGGGGACTTTGGGCTCCTCAGGCAGCTGCTCCAGCCCCTTGCTGTCCCCGGGATGGGCACGGACAGGGGGAATTTTCCGTCTGAAGGAGCAGATCGGACGCTTTGGGCGAGACACGGGAGTCATTAATTACGGGAGAGGCAAATTATTTCGGGGCTGGCAGCACATCCAGCCGGGATGGGAGCGGTCCGAGCCCCCCGGGCCGCCCCCGCCGTGGCAAACGGGGATTTGCAGCCTCCTAAGCCCGGCTCAGGACTCCGCACTTCAAGAGGTCGGGTTTTGATCATTTTTAAGCCCGATTTCACAGCCCGAATTCCTCCCCAAAAAAACTGCTTTGCGCTGGGATTTCACAGGAGTTATCCGTGGCCAGAGCTGAGTCCTGGGAGGAGGGAGAGGAGGGAGGAGAGGGGAGGGAGGAAGGAGGAGAGAGAAGGGAGAAAGAGAAACGAGGAGAGGAAGGGTGAGAAAAAAGAGAGAAAAGAGAGAAAAGAGAAAAAAGAGAAAAAAGAAAAAAGAGAGAAAAGAAAGAGAGAAAAGAGAAGAAAAAAGGAGAGAAGAGGTATGAGAGAGGAGGGAGAAGAGAGAGGAGAGGAAAAAGAAGAGAGAAAAGAGGTAAACAGGGGAACAAAGAAGAGAGGATGAGAGAAGAAGAAGAAGAAGGGAAAGGAGAAGAATGAGAGAGGACGGATTTCATTTTGCAAGTACAGTAAATGCCAACGTGTCGCCTCTCCTGAGATATTTGCTCCACTCCCTTCCCTTCTCCCCGAGCTGGGCGCTGCCCCACCCTCTCCAGAGCAGCCAGGGCTGCCCTCCTCACCAGAATTCCCATTCCTGCTCCAGCCATTCCTCTGCCAGCTGCACCAGACACCATCCACTCCCCGTGCTTCCTCTGGATCTGCTTCCCCCGGCTCTGAATTGGATGCAATCTGCCGTTCTATGCACGAGCATCACGGGACCCTCTTCAGCTCCTTGCATTCAGCCCCTGATTTGCCTCTCCTGAATCGTTTTTATCGCTACAAATATTCCAGATCTCTATTCACAGCCCTCCCTGAGTGCTCTGAGTGGCCTGAATGCCATCAGAGCCCCCTGCACGCTGCCAGAGCCTCCAGACTCCTGCAAACAGACAGGGCCTGCCCCTTCATCCCTTCAAAATCACCTTTCTGGAGGTCAGGGATGTGGGAATCTGCTCAAAATGTGCCAGTCCTCATGTAAAATGTGGCTGCTCCATCCCTGGAAGTGTCCCAAGCCAGGCTGGACGGGGCTTGGAGCAAACTGGGATGGTGGGAGAGGTTCCTGACCAGGAGTGGGATGGGATTTCAGGTCCTTTCCCACCCAAACCATTCTGGGATTCCCTGGGTTTGGAGGGAGCTGCAAATCACCCCAAGCCACCCCTGCCCTGCCAATTGCCAATTTAACCAACACAGACACCCACGGGAAGAATGGTTTTATTTCTCTGTGGATATAAAGGCAGCATGAAAGGAAAACAATACATCAAATAAAACTATTTATTTTATTCATTCTGCTTTATTGACAAGCAGAAATAAGCAAGGTAATGCACCTGATCACTACAGTACAAGAGAAAGGATAGGGATTGAGAAAGATACTGGTGGCTTTTTGGGCTACCTAAAAACAGGCCAGACAAAATTAAGAAAATAAAAAGAGATTATATTTCTTGAAGGGCCTTCAGGTGCATTTAGGGCAGACAAAGCTCTCCAGGGGCTAAAACTAAAATGGACAATGGGTTTTCACAATTATAAATAAGTTTGGTCCATTTGCATATTGAGGGTTAATTTTCCAATTACAGCTTCAGGTAATGAAGGCATTTACCCCAAATTTGCTCCCCCAAACTCACTTTTATTTAGATTTCCTGGGGCCTGAGGCAGTGAGGTGTCCTTGATTCCCACTCCCAGAGAGGAATTGTTGTGTCTCACCAAAATGGGAGAGCACTAACTGACACTCCATATGGAGTTTAGAATTCTACACCAAAGAATTGCAGGATTACGAATATATAAAAAACCACAAAAGCTACAACCCTAAAGCATCCTTCCATCACCAATTGCCTGAATACTCCACCATCACCCAGAGCCTGCGATGGCTGGGGAGCCCCATTTCACAGCAGGGACCTGGAGAACATTTCCTGGGCTGGGAGATTCCCACACCCATAGCTGAGGCCTCCAAATTCACCCCAAAAGTGAGTCCAGCTCTTACAGGCCCAAATCAGCAAGTCAAAGTGACTTGCTGATATTTTTGGCACAGAAACTCCTGGATCTGATGGCACACATCCCAACCAGCAGGGCCAGGGCTTGGCCAGAGCCCAGACCTGAAATGGGAGGGTTTTCCCCTAAAACACCCTACAAACAAGCCTCTATTCATGGCAGTAGGGAGAGTTTCTTAAAAGGATACTTTTCTTGAAAACACAAGGTTATAAAGACCCAGCAGAGGAGTCTTTGTTGTTTATTTTTAGCCAAATAATACTGATGGTGTTGATCACACAGTGCCCAAGGTTCATCTCACAGGTCAGCTTTGGCTGAGACCTGCTCAAGCCCCACTCAGGGACTGGATTTGGATTGGGATTTGGATTCCCCTCTGAGCTCCCACATTTTTTTTCTCCAGGAATAATCCATAAAACCCCAAATAAATCTCTTCCCTTCCCCCCAGCTCTTCATTCCAGCAGCCATTAAAGGTCTCCCACACCGCTGCTTCCAACAGTTGGAATTTCAAACTCTGCTTCCCAAACCAGGCTAGGACCTCTCTCACCCCCTGACATCCCATCC
Source organism: Phainopepla nitens (assembly GCA_013400175.1). Taxonomy (NCBI): domain Eukaryota; kingdom Metazoa; phylum Chordata; class Aves; order Passeriformes; family Bombycillidae; genus Phainopepla; species Phainopepla nitens. The sequence continues at coordinate 8,464 of VXBQ01002835.1, forward strand.
CTCCATCCCACAAGGGTTGGTTTGGGCAGGAAAGCACCAATCTGAAGATGAAGCTCTTCATCTTCACCCCTGGGTTCCTCCCCCTGGCCTTGGGGTGATTGTCCAGCCCTGCAGGAATCCCCAACCTCGGGGAGGTTTAAAAGCCACCTAAATGTGGCACTTGGGGACATGGGTCAGTGATGGCAGCAATGGGGTGGACTCGGTGACTTCAGAGGGCTTTTCCAACCTCCAGGATTGCTCCAAAAGTTCCTCAACACTTGGGTTTGAGGGTCCCTCAGCCCGTGTCCCCCTGCACAGGGACACGGGGGTGGCCCTGGGAGCAGCAGCTGCTCCAGGGGCCTGGCTGGGCTCTGTCCCCTCCCTGCCCCTGGGTCTCACATCTCGGGACTCAGCTGCCTGCATTTGTCTCTAAAAATTGTCCTCATCAAAGGACTTGTAACCTCTGAGTGCGGCGACAGGGAGGGAATGAGAACAAAACCTCGCTGGGAGCAGGGGAAGCTCAGCCCGGTGTCCCTGCGGGGTCACTCTGTCCTTCAGCCTCCAGCCAGCAGCAATTCCTGCTCCCAGAGCCCCTGCTGCAGCTCCATCAGCTCTTCCCTGGCTCCATCCCCTGGGAATTTCCAGCCCCTCGATCCCCAGGATCTCCATCTTCTCGATCCCTGGGATTTCCTGCTCCAATCCCTGGGAATTTCCATCCCCTCGATCCCTGGGATCTCCATCCCCAGGGAATTTCCATCCCCTCAATCCCCAGGATCTCCATCTCCTGGGAATTTCCATCCCCTCGATCCCCAGGATCTCCATCTCCTGGGAATTTCCATCCCCTCGATCCCCAGGATCTCCATCTCCTGGGAATTTCCATCCCCTCGATCCCCAGGANTCACCCCTGGGTTCCTCCCCCTGGCCTTGGGGTGATTGTCCAGCCCTGCAGGAATCCCCAACCTCGGGGAGGTTTAAAAGCCACCTAAATGTGGCACTTGGGGACATGGGTCAGTGATGGCAGCAATGGGGTGGACTCGGTGACTTCAGAGGGCTTTTCCAACCTCCAGGATTGCTCCAAAAGTTCCTCAACACTTGGGTTTGAGGGTCCCTCAGCCCGTGTCCCCCTGCACAGGGACACGGGGGTGGCCCTGGGAGCAGCAGCTGCTCCAGGGGCCTGGCTGGGCTCTGTCCCCTCCCTGCCCCTGGGTCTCACATCTCGGGACTCAGCTGCCTGCATTTGTCTCTAAAAATTGTCCTCATCAAAGGACTTGTAACCTCTGAGTGCGGCGACAGGGAGGGAATGAGAACAAAACCTCGCTGGGAGCAGGGGAAGCTCAGCCCGGTGTCCCTGCGGGGTCACTCTGTCCTTCAGCCTCCAGCCAGCAGCAATTCCTGCTCCCAGAGCCCCTGCTGCAGCTCCATCAGCTCTTCCCTGGCTCCATCCCCTGGGAATTTCCAGCCCCTCGATCCCCAGGATCTCCATCTCCTGGCAATGCTGCTCCCTTTAATTTCCTTTTAACCAGCTTCCTCTTTTTATGTCATTTCAAGACGTTTGCAGATTCCTGCTGCTGCTGCAGTCAACTTTTCTTGGCTCCTTCCCCTCCCAAGGATGTTGGATTTGAGTACATTAGGCTCAGTGTATAAATATATATTAAAAAAAAAAAGAAGCATCTCTTTGATAGTGAAATATTGATCCAGGCCCTGTTTATTACCTGGAATAAATCAAAAGTTACTTCTCCCTGTAAGGACTTTCCCCAGCTGCCTCACCAGTTGTCATTTACAGTGTTTAAAACTCATTTTCTGCCCCCACAGCAGCTCCTTCAGCTCCAAATTTTACCCAGTTGTTCAGGGCATTTTCCCTGGAATAACAAAAATCTCATTTTCAGAGCTGAGGACGGCAAACCTGGATCTATAAAACGTCGATGTTTCATGGATTAAACCAGTTTAACCAAGAATTTCACTTAGGACACACTCAGGGAATAACCAGGAGTTCCTGGGGCTGAAGTTACCTCTAAACAAGGTTCTGAATTGTGCTCTGAAGTGTGAGAGTTACCAAGGAGAAAGTTCTGCTGCATTTATCTTTTTGTTTTTCTGTTAATTTTCCTGCCAGCTTTTCAAAGCCCATTTTCTTTCGGCCTGGGTTTTTTTCCTCGGTTTGTTTGTAGCTATTTCCATGCTCTGTTTTGACATCACACGTGCTCACATATCAAATACACCATTAATTGGGATGGATTTCATTCCTTTGCAAAACTGAGACCCTCCAGGATCAATTCCTGCATTAATTGCAACGTTTTTACACCAAATATCTGCAAACCCAGAGCTCAAATTGACGTGGGACCACAGTGGGGGGGGTTTGGAGCCATCGAAGCTCCTCTGTTTTTGTCCCATCAGGGAAAACTCTGCACGACCCTCACGGTGCAAATTCCCAGCCAGGATTTGGAGCTGTGAGCCAGGAGCTGATAAATGTCACTGAGCCGGCCCAGAGAGGATTAGAAATGTCCATTTGGATCTTGGCTGCCAGCCCCGACACCGCTCCCAGCTCCTGCTGACCCTGGGAAAAGTTCCTTTGGGAATTTCAAACTTACCTGAGTGGGTTCAGCTGCCTCAGGGAGTCACTCCAATGGTCAGGACTTCCCTCCAAGCCCCAGGGGTTTTCTGCCACGGAATCCTGCTCCTCCAGGCTCCAGAGTTGCTCCCAGAGTGAGATTTTTTGCCGGGTGCCAAGGCTGAGTAAGCCCTTAATGCTCTTAGAAATTCAACAGTCAAAGGAGATAAAGGTTATCTGATACTCCAGTGACCTCCAAGCCCTCTCTGGTCACCGTGTCTGGGAGCAGCACCATCCATCACTCGTTCCTCAGTGCCACGTTCAGCCTCCTTAAAGCATCACCCGAGCTCCAGCTCGCAGCAGCAGCCACGCTGTCCCCTGTCCCCTGATTTGGGGACAAACCTTGGCCGTAGCCAGGCAGGTTATTCCTGTACCCACACAAGATGCCGAGTGTAAGGTCTGGGAGTCGCAGAAATAAACGTGCTGGGAAGCTGAGAGGGAGGTGAGGGAGGTGTGGAGGGAGGTGTGGAGGGTTTGTTGTCACTTCAGGGCCGGGTGGGAGTCGGGTTGGACCCACCACACACAGCCCCGCTGAATTTGGGGCTCTGTACTCCCCCCTGCTCCTGCCTGCTCTGCTGCTGCCTGCCAGGACTGGGTCCTGCAGGGTGGAAATGGCTTCGAGGGAGATGAGAGCCCCTAAAAGAGAGCCCGGTTCAGGGAGGAATCCCCGAGCACAAGCATCAGGTTCTGGCTCCTGACTCACAGCAACGTGACTCAGGAGGAGCTACCAAACCTCAACAGAAGCAAATCAAGGACAAGATATTTCTGTACAGAAGAATTCTGTGAGTTCAGCTCGGCTGCGAGTTCAGGAGTTCGAGAAGAGCCTGCTCTGATCTGGAAGCAGCACCACAAAGAGCCGGGCACGGTGCAGAGCGGATTTGATAGGGAAGGAGGTACAGGAATCGGGTAAACACCAAAACATCTGGCTGGCAGCTCCAGTGAGCTGCGGGGAGCAGCCAAAAACCCAGCCAGAACCACACTCCCTGCACCCCAGGGCTGCGGGGCGGTCCGGGCTCCCAGCGAGGATGGGAGGGATCGAAACGCCACGAGGCTCCGGCAATGAGGTGACGGGAATTAGGGACAAGAACCGCCCCCACGCCAGCACGGTGGGACACAGCTTGGAGCAGCTCCACGTCCCACACACTTCCCGGAGCAAGGGGAGGAGCGGGGAGGCCGCTCCTGGCTCGGTTTTTGGTGGAATTTGGGAATTCAAGGCGCTGGATGCTGCGGAAGAGCAGCCCTTGCTCAGCTCAGGGAATCCAGGGCCGAGGAGCGGCACCAGACGGGAGCAAACACTCAAACCCAGCGTGGGGCTAATGAAGGGCTTTTTGAAGAGCAAAATCAGCCGAGGTATAAAAACAAACAGGGCTGAGCGTGTCAGAGAGGCAGCAGGAAGGCGCGGGGCTCTCGGAGAGCCGGAGGTTAAAGGAAGTGATTCTGGGCACCGAGGATCTCGCAGGGAGGCTGCAAGCCTCCGTTCCTTCTGGCTCCCACAGCTTCCCTGGAGATTTCTGTGCCTCTGCAGAGCCTCCAGGGAGATGCCATCCGTGCCTGGGGTGGCAGCAAACACGGTTGTTTAAAGGGAAATATGTTATGGAGCCCGTTTGATGACTTGGAAGGATTTGTTCCATCTTCCAGCCTCAATGCCAGAGACAGCAGCCCCTGGGGGGACTGCAAAGGAGAGGCAGGAGCTTCTGGTCTGATCCTAAAAGTCAGGAGTTGGGGGGTAAGACAACAGTTAATAAATTCAGATAATCAGAGAGGAAATTCTCCAGAGCTGTGACAGAAGAATGGTCAAACAGACACAATTTTTAAGATCTAGTGAAGATCACACCTGGCTTTGCCCAGGGATTTTGGGAAGTGTTTTAGCTCCACATTCCAGCTGGGCCTGGGTGGAAAACGAACCTCAGGGTGGCTAAATCCTTCCCCTGAGGCATTAATGTCAGCTGCAGCCAGGACAGGGGTTGGGATGTGTCACAGGTGCCCAGGGCTGGCAGCTCTCACATCGATGGCAGCAGGAGGCCACTGAGACCCGGTGGCCTCTGCTCTCTGTTCCTCCATGAAAACACACCCGGGTGTATCCCCACACCTGGCACAGCCCTGCCCACCCGGCCGAGGGATGCTCCAGACGCATGGGAGGGTCAGAGCAGCTCCAGGGAGCTCCCAGAGAGCAAGGAGGTGACACGGCTTTGATTCCTGCAGCCACCTGCGCTGTCACACCGAGGGAGAACCAGAGCCACTGAGGCCGGCGGGGGCTGGGGAAACGGGAGCTGAGGAGCTCCATCCTCCCCGGGCATCCTCCCGTTCCCGGGAGCTCCGGGACGCCTCGGCAGAGCGGCTGCGTGACACCGGCTCCCCCGGCTCGTTACCGCTCGCTGCCAGATGCTCCGCGGCTGAATCACAGCGATTTGTTGTGGCGAGCGTCGCCTCGGCACCTGCTGCACGCTGAACACCTCCTCTCCCTCCTCTTCCTCCTCTCCCTCTGCCTCCACTGCGCGGCCCGAGTGATGAGGAGTGGGCGCTGCACCCACGGGAGTCGGGGACAGCCGCCCGCGGGCTCCTGCAGGAGGCAGGGAAAGGGTTAAAAGCCGTGCCTGGAGTCTTCGGGTGTGACAGTGAGAGGGGACAGGATGGGGAATGCTCTGGGAGGGGGCTCAGAGCTCGTCTGGAGCCTCGGGGTGTGACAGTGAGAGGGGACAGGCTGGGGAATGCTCCGGGAGGGGGCTCAGAGCTCGTCTGGAGCCCCGGGGGTGTGACAGTGAGAGGGGACAGGATGGGGAATGCTCTGGGAGGGGGCTCAGAGCTCACAGCCCGCAGGGACACGACCCCCACGCAGCCTCCTGGAGCACGGGCATGCCAGGGGGGCTGGGGGGTCACAGAAAGCCCCAGGAGAGCCGGTGTCACTCGAGACCCTCTTTTTCCAGAGGAAGCGCCNCAGAGGAAGCGCCCCCCCGGGCCCCACCCGGCCCGGCCCCATCCCACGGGACCCTGCCCGTGCCTCCAGGAGCCGAGCTCGGACTCCCTCAGCCGCTCTCACATCTTCCAGAGCCCTTCTCCAACCGCGCGAGGAGCGAAAGCCCGGGAAGAGCCTCACCCGGGCCCCTCCTGCCCCCCAAATTCGCCCCCACGGCGAGGTGGCAGCGGCAGTGTCACCTCCGGGGCCGCGTCCGGCCGCTCGGGATGGAGCTGGAGGCAGCGGGGGATCGGCTGTGACCGGCACCGAGCTGTTCCTCCCACGGGCGCTTCCCACGGGGACTGTGACTCAGGGAGCCGTCCCTGGCGCAGCTTCGGTGCAGGAGCCTCGCAGCAGCTCCTCAGGAACGCACGTGAGGGGAAGGGCTGCACAAAAAGGGTTAATTCTCCTCGGGAAACGGGCTGGGAATGTTTCCTCGGAGCCCTGAAATCCTCCAGAGCTGGAAACGGCCGGGCTGGCGTGAGCCAGAAGCGGGGGATGGATGAGAGCATGGATGGGTGAGGGTGGATAAAGGAGTTGCCTGGGAGATGCCAGGGGACAGCCAGGGCTGGACAGTGACTTTTGGGGACCGGGACAGAGCAGGCTCCACTCCAAATGAGGTCCAGCGGCAAGGACCAGTCCTGGGACTGGGTGGTACAAGCTCAGAGCCAGAGGCAGGCTGGGCCACGCTGGCTAGCACAGGTGACAGCCCAGCACAGGTGACAAGCCAGCACAGGTGACATCCTAGCAAGGATGGCATCCCAGCACAGGTGACACTCAAACACAGGTGACACTCAAACACAAGTGACAGCCCAGCACAGGTGACACTCAAACACAGGTGACAGCCCAGCACAGGTGACATCCCAGCAAGGGTGACATCCCGTTGAGAGCAACACCCCAGCACAAGTGACACCCCAGCACGGGTGACATCCTAGCAAGGATGGCCTCCCAGCACAGGTGGCACTCCAGTGGGAGTGACACCTCAGCACAGGTGGCACCCTGGCATAGGTGACATCCCAGTACGGGTGCCAGCCCAGCACAGGTGACACCCCGGCACAGGTGACACCCCAGCAGAGGTGACACCCCGGCGCAGGTGACACCCCTGCACAGGTGACACCCTGGCACAGGTGACATCCCAGCACAGGTGACACCCCGGCACAGGTGACATCCTAGCGCAGGTGACATCCCAGCACAGGTGACACCCTGGCATAGGTGACATCCC
>VXBQ01002848.1:0-13118 GCA_013400175.1 Phainopepla nitens
GCTGACCATGAGCCAGCAAGGGCCTAGGGGGCCGAGAAGAGTAAGGACATCCTGGCTTGTGTCAGACACAGTGTGGGCAGCAGGAGCAGGGCAGTGACTGTACCCTACACTCAGCACTGCTGAGGCCACACCTCAAATCCTGTGCTCAGTTTTGGGCCCCTCACAACCACAACGACACTGAGGCCTTGGAGCAAGACCCGAGAAGGGCCATGGAACTGGGGAAGGGTCTGGAGTACAAGTTTGATGAGGAGAAGCTGAAGGAGCTGTGGGGCTCAGCCTGGAGAAAAGGAGGCTCACAGGGAACCTTCTGACTCTCTACAACTGCCTGAGAGAAGGTTGTGGTCAAGCAGGGGATGGTCTCTTCTCAAGGTTAACTAGTGACAGGATAAGAAGATCTAGCTTCAGGCTCTGCCAGGGAAAAGTTCAGGACGGACCTCAAGAGGAATTTTATCATGGAATTGGAATGGGCTGCCCTTCCTGGGCAGTGTGTGGTAGAGTCATCATCCCTGGAGATTTTCAAGAAATGACTGTATGTGGCCCTTAGGGCCATCTACCAATCAACATGTGATCAAAGGTTGGACCAGATGATCTCAGAGGTCTTTTCCAACCTAAATGAGGTAAATAAGATTGCTAACCATGCTGTTTAAGAGCTAGGAAACAGGAGGACAAATTACATTACAATTAACAGATTATATGAGCAGTGCAGAGATTAATTCAAATCTTAAGATTTGTAAGTGACATCATACTGGGATAGAAGAAACAGAGCTAGAGCAAACCTCCTGTGTTGCCAAGAAGAAAACCAGAGTGGGTTCTTTGATTCTAAACAAAGCCAATTTAGAAATATTTCATCAACATGGCCAGCTCCACCACCTCAACACGTCTCAGTTCTTAACGCAGCTGTACTTCTGGTATGGCTGTTGAGAACTTCATGTCTGATACCAGAAATCTTTTTACAGCTTAAGCTGATAGACAGCAATTCCATCCCCTCAGTTGTACTTTGATAGATTCAACAAGCCCAGCTCTTTTCGCCCCCTTGAGTAAGACAGGCTTTGTTTCCTGGATGATCCTAGCAGCTCTGTTCACGTACAAAATTAATTTTTCTTGAATGGAAGATCCCACACAAGTGTATGTGAACACAACGATCAGAACTGTACAGAGTAATCCAAATAAAGTTCTACACTGGTATCCTATCCAAGAGGATTAATATTTCCCTCTCTCTTCACTAGAAAAATTTCACATAATACATCCTAGGAGCTCATTTACCTTTTTCACAGCTGTGTTAAGAGTGATGGCTCACAGTAATTCTATGTTGAACTCAAATCTTTCTTCCCTTGCATCAAGATGAAGAGCTACAATCCTAAGATTTGTTTCCTCGTTTTTTTATCTGAATGCATACATTCACTAACAAAACTTGCCATCAAATTTGCATTTCATAGATCATTTTGTGGACAGAAATTAACCTGATCTGCACTATTTGGGAATGTCCAACTCTGTTAAACTGAAAGAATATGCTTTGGTAAAGAACTGTGACAGTTAATCCAAGCAGGGCAGTCATATGCAACTAGCAGTTTTTAACTCATGCTAAGACAAGAGGAGGCTGGCAAAGTTACTAGATGAACCATACCATGCTAAAAAAAATCCAAAATCAGGCGGAAGCTTAAACCAAGTATTTACCTATCTTTTTTACTCTTCCCTCTTTGCTTCCCTGCAAGAATCCGCAGTTCTTCTTCAGTGGGATGTTGATACCACCGTAAGCTAAAGAAAAAGAAAATCTCAAGTAAAACAATACCATTATTAGCAATTTAGAGCATGGCTTTCAAAAAACTGTATCACAACACAGATTTATACACTTACTAAGACACCTGTCATTTGTCATTCCTAAGCAAGGCACCTTTGTGTGCCAGTACCAACCCTGCCTGAACTGAACAACAGCTAGAGTTCAGTTCTTTTCAGGAAATGAGGCATTTATACATAGTTAGAAAGCTTTGCCCCTTTGTCTTTCACGTGAAAGCCCTTTAGTTCTCAAAACATCAACTTTTAAAGATATCATCAAAAACAGCAAACACAGTCATACAAAGTGGGAAAGTTCACTAGAATAATTAATTATACTACTACAATTACACATCAGAACCATATTCTAAACAACCTAATAAAGTGTATCATTATCCCCTTCAAACCCAACAATTTTCCAGAATCTGAAATAGGTATTAACTAATAATCATTACCAGTGTTTTTTTCTTAAGCAGAGCAAATGGTAACATCAACATCCCTTTTGTTAAACACCTCCTCAGTGATATCTTTAACTTCTACTAGAAAAAGTGCTATTTAAAAAAAATCACTAGTTTACACATAGTTTACCTGCAAGTTTTTCTACTTTCACAGATCAATTACTGCTAATTAATTTAAATGGCAAGAAATGGCATGGAAATTCTGAAGAGGACAAACACAGATGGTTAAGTGTCTAAGATGGTATATTTTACCTAAATTTCTAAGTACAGAAAAAACCTTAGTAGGGCCTTTTCCTCATTCAACAAGGGAAGGTTACTGTCCAGATGCAGGAAGGATGTCACTATGATCTCCACTCTGAAAGGCTGAGGCAAAGGAGGCCAAGTATTAACAAGAAAAGACTTCAGAAATGTGTGTGGAAGTAGAAGGCCACTAACTGCCACCCATGGTGACACAGGTCAACACAGAGATGACAAAGGAATCCACAACCACCGCCTCACATTAAGAAAACTTCACCAAGTAGGACCATTTAAATCCACGCTGGTGAATTAGAGATCATGTCAGATACGATTTCAAAAAGTTAGCAAAGGCAAATTTGGAAGGCATCAAAACTCAAATAACCTCAAGCCATTTGATAACACATCATTCCCAGCTCTGTTTTAGAAAGGCTTCCTTCATCTTGGGAATTCTTGAAGTGAAAAGAATGCTAGTACCAGCCAACAACCTAAAAACCATTGCACAATTCCTTTGAAGGAATTCACTGCCAGTTCCAAAGCTGAAAATGGCAAATATTACAAATTTTGCATGAACGCGAATCTTTTTTTGGATAGAAAAAAAGGAACTGAATTTTGTATAAGTAAGAGTGAAAGTTACTTAATTTTTTTTTATTATTATGTGTGGTGCAGTTGAGCAATATGTGATTTGCAAACTTTGCTGCAAAAGAGACTTTAAAACTGAGACACAAATAAACTAGAGAAACAAGCTTTTCATCCAAGAAGTCAAAACTACTCTGGAGATGTTAACGCCTATCCTTCATATGACCCCAAGCAACTGTGAAAAAGCAGAGATATATTCTCCTGTTTTGTCATTTACCACATCATCCTGATCTGAACTTGGGATGCCAATGATGAAAGCCACCTATGCAGTAAAGAAATTTTTCAAAATCTTTCCTGCACAGACAGAGAAACAGCACCTAATGCAGCAGAAGAGAAAAAATTCTTGTTCTGTGTAGCATGCTAACACAAATCAAACCAGAAATTAGACCACAATTTGCTCTTAATTATACTACAAAATGACGTTGCAAGTGATACCTAATGATAGTAAGATAAAGAGTTTTGGTATTTTTCAGTTGATAAACCCTACATACCTTGCAACTAAAATCTCAAAACCAAGAGAATTAAACAAACATTTTCATAAACACGGAGCTAATAAAAAGTAGTTTACATCTGTTTTAGCTTACATATGCTTAAAACTGAAATCCCACAACTGATTACCTTGTGGTTTTGACACATCCAAGTGAGTCTAAACAGCAACAGACACACAGATATGCCACAGTTAATTTGAATAAAGGTCGTTAATGAATCCACAAAAAAACATCAATTTTCTCCTGTCCTCCTGACATGACCTGAAAACATAGTAACTGAAATAGCTGAGCAACTTAAAAGCAATGTTTTGGTAGAGAATGTATTATTAGTTAAAAAAAAATGCAAGGCTTATGCAGATATTGAGGCTGTCAAATATCCCAATAAATTTATTTTGTTGCATTCAAGCTCTGAAAATAGCACTGATTGAAAAAGCTTGTATTTCTTAAAAATTTATGTAAATTGCTTCTCAAGAGTCAATGATAGCTAGTTATTCCATTAAGAAGTAATTACCTTAAGTCTGTTTATCTTAATAATTCCTTCAGATTTTGAAAAGTCTTTGTTTACTTTTAACAGACTTTTTATAAACACATACAGGCATCTTTAAACAAATTGGTCACTTACTGCTTCTGTCTTGTCTGATAACATGTTTATCCTCCTTCCCATTTAGCAAGGGCTATCTACAGACATTTCAGATCTGTCTTGCCTGCCAATCCTTCTGAAGCAGGACATTCAAACAAAGTCACTAAAAAACCACTGTAGGATGCCAAAGACTAGCTGAAGTCTACTAACAAAGGTAAGGAGGAGCAAGTGGTAATTTTTGCTTAGACAGCTGGACTGCTTTAGGAGTGTGCCTGTACCTGCACACTTACATGTATAAAGCCCTCTAGTGCCCCACCCACACAGGTCTGTCAAATGCCACTGGAAAAAAGACAGCACTAAGGAGAAATGGGTTAAAGATAAAAGTTTATCAGGTTAACTAAGAAAAAAACTGCTTTTCTTTCTGCCATTAAAATTCAGATTCTTGCTGCAGTGAATCTGCTGATTTATCTTTATTTCTAGAACTTAGGATTACTTCTGACTCTTTATACAATTCCTGTATTCAAGGAATTATTCAGAGTGCCTGAAATTGCAATGCACTAAAATAGTTACCAGATAAACAAAAGAAAACTGAGAAGCAAAAACGAGTTTTTCCAGGCTACTAACATGGAAGGCAATAATGAGACTACCACTGACTTCAGTAAGAGCAGAATTACCTAAACACAAGTGCTGAAATCCTGCTTGACATATTTATCAATCTGCAGACGTGCAATGCTGAACTGAGAAATGGATTTGAAAAATATTTGAACAGCAAACTTCTTCCTACCACTGGCACATGGCATGCCTTAAAACAAGGATACAGTAAGTGGAAACTTCCCAAGAATGAAGAACATGGGTGTAATATTGACAAATTATTTTACAAGAGCAATTAGGTGTTTAAATTTTCAAATGGAAGTTTAAATCAACCTTAGACATAAGAGGTACAATATGTCATTTGGACAATTGCTGATAAAAAAGACTCTCATGGTGACACTTTAAACATAAACGGTAGGCAGTTTCATATTCATTAGTGTGATGTTCTTTTTAGAGTACAAGAAAAGGATCAACACCCCACCAACATGGTTAACAGCGAAACTTCACACAACAATTAAGAGTATGACTCCTGTTTGTGTTATCCACCTGACAATGACTGTTTTCTGTTATACCTAACACACATCTAAACAACATTTACAGTCATTTCTCATTAGCGACTTGATCAGTGATGAAATCTGTAAGATTAAAAAGGAACAAGTCGATAATTATGAGATGCAGAGTAAAAAAAGCCAATGGAAAGACTTGCTAATATTCCTATGGAGTATACTATTTTTCAAGGATACTCCTTCAGAAAGCAGGCAGTATTTATTTGATATTCTCAAAATTTTAACAGTTACAAAAGACAGCGCACTACCTGCTAATCATAGAAAGTGTTCTTACCAAATGAAAAAACACAGTATCTATGATTCCTTTTATTATTTAACATACTGATTTATATTCAAAACAGCTGCTGTTTTTCATTGTTATTATGGATACAGCCACACAGGGAATGCTCCCCTTGCAACTCATTATGTCTGTTTGATCTATTGTTACAAGGAAGTAGTGTACTGAAATTTATAGTAACCCTGTCCTCTGACATATTGAAAAGGAATAGAATTTTTAATAAATACCTAAGCACTCTTCATATGCAAGGCTAATCAGGAGGTAGATTATCAACAATACAGAGACAGCGTAGAGGAAAAGCCTTTTATTCTTCAGTATCTTGTATTCAATTTGGCTTTTTAATATTAAAGGATGCCCCTTGTACCTTTAATATAAGAGCTGAACAACAATTAACAGTTAATTTTAAGACTGATACAATACACAAGCAACAAACAAGTATGTTCTTTTACAGCAATACTGTCTTTTTGCCTTGAGCCCACAAATCAGGTGTAACAACGCTATGGTAATAAATTTAACAAAAGTCAATTACTTAAAAAAAAAAAAAAACCAAACTAAATCAGTATGTTTTACTGTTACTACTCTGATGCATAATTGCATTACCATATTCACACTTATCTTCCCTGCCACTACAGAGAAGCCAACGAGCAAGAGAATAGTGAGGTATGATCTTCTGTATGACACTAGCCATTACCATGGTAACCACCAACTGTACACCTATCACACCCTGTAGAGAAGTAAGTTAATAACAAGTCAGTATGTGTTTTAGAAAAGCGGTGAAGTATCTTTAAAAAAAAATTAATAACACTCTGCATAACAGGCATGATACACTGGGGAGGAATAGGGGGAAGGAGGGGGCAAAATACTGCAGTTTAAAAAAAAAAATTCTCTGAAACTTGCTACAATCACTTACAAACTTCATCACAGGGAAAAGGCATTGTCAGTCACCACAACTAACCTTCCAGAGCGGTCTAAGAGCTACCCCTCATAATGCTGGTCTCATTATCTATGTACAGATATCTCCTCTTTGTTAACCTAGACGTGCTGGTTTCTGTCTTCTCTGATTAGTCATTTTCAAGGACTCCTCTCCACATCATCCTCATCCTTAGCTTACCAGCTCAGTCCACCACCCTTTCCTCTCGATTTGAGGGTCATCACCTCTATCCTCTCTAAGTCCCAGTCCAAATACCAGTTTGGCCAGACTACTGGAAAAGATGCCCTTGTCCCACTTGGTCAGGGGGATACTGTTCCATCTCAGCAGTCCTTGCACCTCAAGAGAGAGTCCTGTGGTCATGCAAGCCAAGTCCCTGCTATCAACACCTGCTAATGCAATGAGTTGCTCAACTGCCACTCTTCAGCAACCTGCCCCCTCCCTAGCAGCAGTATCATCTTTCATCCTAAATCATGCACTAAGGAAAGTGCATGAACTCTATTCTTCCTTCACTGCTTTCTCCTTTAGTAAATTGTGTCAGTACTGCTTTTATTAAAACACATAAGCAGATGAAATGTTTTTGGATATATATTATCATCTGTAATTTAACATGATTGAGGGAGACTGAGACAGCACGAATTATCCCTTAAGTATTTACAAACATTTCAATATGTTACCACAAGTGCCATGTATCAGTTAGAAGTAACACCTTTGGAGGGGGTCAGATACCACCAGGTTCCTTTGATGCTTCAGAGTTCTCTTTGCCTTCTCCCTCAGTTTTGTTTCTATTCCCTCGCACTGATATCAGGATCAAGAGCGGTACATGTTTTAACACTCAGCCTTTATTAAGGATTACGCACGGTTCTGTGTGCAGATTACTCAAATCAATTCCACCAGTCCCCTAGCCAAGGGAAGTGTACTTCTAATGAAAGAAAACGTTACCAGCTGCATGCATAACATATATCTGATACTTACACTACTAAATTGCTAAAGAAGTACATACTCTTTGGGTACAAAATAAACCATTTTAAAATAAAATCTTTATTCTGACCATCTCACACTAAGCCCTAACCACTTCCACCCAAAGTAACAGAGAAATCACTGTCCCTTCATATAGCCTCTCTATTGAGCCATTATTCCCAGAATTCACTCTCTCAGGGTGAACTTACATTAATATTTCTCTAGAATAATGTTTTTATTAGAACCACAGCCTAATCAGGTTCCAGTATGTATCTTCATTTACTCCTAGAGCTTCCTATCTGTAAGGGAAAGAAATTGCCTTAAGACAATGAGAGGGAAAAATATGCAAATGGAGGCAGCTATTTTTATATAGGGCAGCAGGACCACTAGCTGAGCTAAAATATTGAAAATTCAAGAGACTACTTAAAAGTTCAGCAAAAGAAACTCATTTCCTTACTCAAGCAAAGGCTGCATGTAACAGAACCCATTAGGAACAATTTTTATTAGCCACTGAATGTCTTTCTGCACCCTATCTACCCCTTTCCTACAGAAACTTATAGTCCTCATTCCCATAAATTACTATTGTATTTGATAAAAATACCTACAAACCTTTCAGTGTACAAATGAAAACAACCTAGCAAGTTTTAAGTCACTTGAAAAGAAAAAACAACCAAAGTTAAATCCCCAGTGATATATCTAAATTTAATTTTGACTTTGAGGAGGAAATATCCTCATATCCTTCTGGTATTTTTCTACGCTTAAAGTAATATAAAAAAAAAATATGTCATACATGGGCATTTTTCTTGATTCCTGAAGGTTAGTAATCAATCACAAGCACTGTGCTACCAGAGAAAAGATGTCTAAATCTAAAAAGAAAAAAATCCACTGCATTAATCTTCCTGCAGCTTGCCAAGAACACTAGCCACAGGAACACGGTAGACGATACAGTGAGTCAAAATAACATGCTACATGCACAGCACCACTTTTTGCCAACTCTACCTTTTTGTCTGGATGTGTTTACACTCTACTTGTATGTTTACTAACGCACTCCAGAAAAACCTAAAACACCTCAAACTACCCCATATTACAACACTAGAACACATTTTCCCTCCATCCCCAAATACAGGGCTCAATTCAGGCGCTGTTTAGATCCACTCTCCCCCATAGTTCCGAGTCTTCACTTTACACTAATGTCAGTTTAAATTCAAAACCACCCATTTCAGAAACATAAATGAAGATCAGGTGTTGGTTTCCACTAATATCTTACATCCTCTACTTGCACACTCTAAATCAGAGGACATAAGGTTTAGATTTTAGTCAAAAATCTACAACCTTAAAAATCTAGAGTTTGAGAAATAGAGTGGTAAGTGTTTGAGGGAGGCGATGCTCCATGGCAAAGCTGACACCACAGGGGGTTTTGAGGACCTCGGGTAAACAAACCCCAGAACCCACCACCTGATCTGGGCTGAAGTCATGAGCACACAATCAGTGAGCAGGCTGACTCAAAACTAAGAGAACTACTACTCACCTACTAAGAAATGAGGGACTGCTGCACAGATTAAATAAAGTGTCTGCAGTTATACAATAGTTTGTGGAACTGAAACCATTTCATAAGGCATTCAACACTGATTCCACACACACCCATGTCCCTATCATGCTTCAGCTTTGCAGCTTGGAACTTGAAATCCAAGTTCAAGACGCTAGAGAGAGAGAGACCAGTATTCTGCTATCAGAGACATTTCTGTCAATCTCTCTAATGCTAGGAAGCATGTGGATCAAAGCTGACAGCCTAAGTCAGTTTTTCTGCAAATCACAGGTGGGCAAGCAACCTCCTGGTCAAAAACGAGACTGAAATGGTTCAGCCATGCAGCAACAACACGGTCTTAATAAACTGCAGTCTGGCTGTGTTTCTGCCACAGAGGAAGATCTTTGATGAGAGGTGTCTCAGAAGTCTTGAGCACTGTGTTCACTTCCTGATCCTCCAGCAACCATGCCATTCCTACCTTTGTTTGAGTAACATAGCACACTTTACCTAAAAGCTCTAAATAAAACGTAACAAAGAACACATTAAGTCGTCCACAAGAATAATTTCAGCAGCTACATTAAAATTGACAGATTTCTCAAAATTGGTAGGAAAAAAATGGCAGGTCAAAAAGGCAAAAGTGGAAGGTTGAATAAAGTATAACCTGTACTTTGGTTTTCACAGTCTTTTATACTACGTATCTGGAGACAGAGTTGCTGATTACTAGAAGGACAAAAACTAAAAATAAGCAATTAAGATAAAGTTACAATACCCTTATCTACATAGTAAGTGTACTTACAGCTATCTCAGGGTAACAAAAAAAAAAAAAACCAACAAATTTTTAAAAGTACATCTACCTAAGGAACATTTTTCTTTCCATCATTAAATAATTCATAGAACTTGAAGTACAAAGATAGACAAGGCTGATTGTATTATGGAAAGACACCACTCCAGTCTCCTTATTTTGACCTTGCCCAAGGTTATTCCTCCTTACCTGTAGTAAAAGGGCAGGGGTTTCTTCCCTTTACCACCTATCTAGATATTACAAATAATTCAAATACCCAGCTTTACACAGGACTTTGAAACTACCTGTTCTCTGACAGTAACCATCTCCTCCACTGCAAGATGAGGGCCTTGAGCTGAAGCCAACTGCTGTATGCACCAGGACTTCAGCAGGGACACAAGTGCATGACTGAAAAACAGCTGGTAAGATCCCATTCACAATTTCACCTTCACAAATTTAATGCCCACTGCTTACTTTCTGAAGCGACAAATCTTGTAAAAACAAGATTTTAACACAACCCTACTTGAGTATTCTACAGCTGTTAATACAGGGCATAACAATATCTTTCAATGGTACCACACAAATATACTAACACGGCTGTGACTTTCCAAGTAAGAAATTGTAAAAGTACTGTAACAGTAGCGGCCACCAAGATTTGTAGGAGAATATAACCAATACTCCTACCTCCTGCAATTTTAACAGTGCAACGGTATTTATGGAGTCTGGAAGAAAAATACAAACCAATACAACTGCTTTGAAATGCCATTTAACAGCTGACACATTGCTGCTTTTGCTGTAAATGAGACTTTTACCCATATAAATTTTTCTTCATAGGCAAATTTTTTCTCCGTATGTTTACGTCCATGCTAAAGCCCCAGATTGCAAAAGCAAGATAGATAGTGCTCATATAGACATAAATGCAATTCAAAATTGTTTCATAAACTGTAGGAAATATTATATAGGATGGTGAAAGAAAAGTCAGCTTGCTAGGCAACATCTTAAAATTAACGTTTCCCGTGAAAAGGTCTACTTTCACAGAATACCTATGGTCGTTACGATAGCCAGCAATCTGGGCAGTTCAAATTCTTTGACTTGTAAAAATCAGACATTCATAGAGGCAATTTTGGAAAAGAAATCTACGCCACGAGAACTCTTAAAAAAAATTCAGATTTTTACTTTTTTTCCCTATTCTCATGACCAAGGCTTCCCTGAATCAGAATTTTCATGCGCCTACCATTGTTTACAACAAAAGATGCATAAAGGGGCATGAAGAATATACGAGGTGTTCAATACTACCACCCAACTGCTCACCCTCACAGCGTCTTTCGCACCCAGAAGTCACTTCTCTCTTGACCAGTGTCCCTCCACAGAGCCAAAGAAGAGCCATAAACTGCTGCGTGGAAGGACTCAGATGTGTGTGACTCCCTTTGAAACAACAGGGTTTGTTTGAAACCAAAATTATGCTTTGGCCAGTGAACAGCATTTTATCTGACAGACTTGCTTCATTGCCACTGAGGCTCTCCAAGCACAAAGATTACAGAACTAGTGGTCATTAGGGAAATCAAGTTATTGCTACAGCAATCTCATGGACAGAACAAGGGCATTTATAAAAGTGCAAATTTGTCATTGTTACTGAGGAGGCAATACAAAATACCTGTTGCAGTGAACGTCAATATATATGGAATATATTATTAAATTATAAGTAAAACTAGTTCAGAGAAATTATGTACTACACAGGGAAAAGGAGGTTATATTCCATTATCGCTTTTCCAAGATTTTCAAAATTTAGTTTGCCCAGTATTTCCACAAATAAAACAAGTAGGAACTACAGAAGTTCCCACTCTCTAGAAAACTTGCTTTTTTAAGAAGAGGCTCTGCCATTACAGGAATCATTCCAGGTATAAAAAGTGGAAAGCATTTAATGCCTCTGCTGAACCACAGTCTTACAAAGTATTAAGAGACTTGTGCAGAGCTGCAAGTCATGGCCTAACTGGTATTGCAAGTGCACAGGTGAGTCCTGACATCCCAGCCCAGACCGTGCTGATGTTTACAACTTGACTTCTAAGCCTCTTGGTACCAAAGAGGCTGAAGAACGTTTCATTCTCCTGTTGTTTTGGAACTGGAGAATACAGCTTCCAAACAGCACAGAAGCAGACTACCATCTTCTGCCTTTGCTTATGTCATGGAATCACACACAAATAGTATTTGCCCACACTGCCAGCAACCAGCAAAGAAATAAGGACCTGATCTTTCAACCCCATTAGCCAACACAAGCAAGCACTCAATTAGTTTAAATAAGGACCTACACTGAAAGGAACAACTTTTTTGCTTGCAATTTTCCAAACGTGGCTTCCAATACCAAACCACAGTATTCACGGACTCCTACAAATGAGAGGAGCATCTCAAGGCCTTTTGAATTAATATTCTAATCCCTGCTGAAAACAAATTTAAAAAAAAAGAAAAAATAAGAAAAATACTTCATGAGAAAAATACGCAATTCCTTTCATAAGTGAGATTTTACACTGTAGAAGGTAATTTAGTGATATAACATGATTAAACTTTTAAGTATGAGAACAGTTAAAAGACAGATTTTTATCAAAAATATACTTGCAAAATGCATTTCTTAAGACATAGATCAATGAATAAACACTGGTGCCATAGTAAAAACTACATAGTTGACACTTACATTCATACAGTCATGTGGAAGAGAAATATAATACATTAATGGCACATACAAAACATGTTTTTGTACCTCCAGACCCTGTTCCTTGTATCTCAAAAATAAGTACATTAAAAGCTAAGACAACAAACTCCAGTGTTTTACACGGTAACTAAGACCTAAATACAAAATTCAGCATACCTCTATAGAGATCTATCTTTACATAATTAATTATTCGCTAAATACTTAGGCTGCTCTGTTGAAGCAACACGTATCCAACGAGGTTACATCGCCAGCAGGAGTTACACCAAACCGCCTTCTTCTCCTACCGAGCTACAAGGTCACTTACTGCGCACTACATTCAGCCCAACAAATTGCAGCTATGCCGAAACACTTGCTGTGAAAAGCAATTTGAGGTGGGACTTTCTTTTTCAGGAGATCCCCTCCAGCCCCAGACGCTCCGTGACTCCAGGGCGCTCAGGTGCCGCCGCAGCACACAGGGCAGCCGAGACACGACCCAGAGCGCCGCCCGCGAACGAGCGCAAGGACAACGAACCGTCTGCCAAAGGTGTCAGGATATGCCCAAGATCACACACCCGCTCCGTTTACAGGGGATTTAAGGAGACTCACAAAGACAGTTATAGAATCACTGCTGCGAAAGA
>VXBQ01002853.1:18133-31689 GCA_013400175.1 Phainopepla nitens
ATTATTTCAGTCCCTGCAGTCATTTTGAAGTAATGGCCATCTGTATTGGTGCTAGTATTGATCCACAGATTTCATCTGGATCTTTTAAATTTCTTCTTTTGAGGTAGTAGATAAATTCCATTGAATTTACAAAAGAAGAGAAAATAATTAGTGACACCAGTCAAACATTTCAAAACAAAACAGTTTAATCCTGCTGACAGTGTATGCATATGTGTAATGTACATATATATTATATATTAAATATATAATATATATGAAGGTATGAAATATGGAATCTTTATTTTNTCATCATCTTTTGCCACTTTAATCTGTGCTAACTTGACCATATAATGATAATTAATATATCTTGGCTTCAGAAATAGATTTTCTGTATAATAAAACAGCTATGGAATAAGAAAAAGAGCAAAGTATTAACTTTACAATTTTTGCTTAACTGGAGAGATAAATTCCAATCAAAGTTATTGACAGTTTTTCAGATGTTTTGTGTATTTGCAAAACAGGAATGGGGATTTATATGCAGTAGCTTTTTTAAACAGTTAATATTACACTTCGCAGAGGTCAGTGGGTTTTCTAACTAATACTAGCTCTTTTTATGTTATGTTCTTTTTCTCTTGAATTTGTGTACAGCTTTGGCATATAATAAGCATTTATAAATGGAAAAGCTTAACTAAATATTTACTATGTAGCAAACCTACCATATGGGAAAACAAACTCAATGAATGCAGAAAATTAAGATTTTAAGCTGGTGATAAACTATCTTACTGTGTTGAAAGCCTTTTAAGTTATTTATTAGTTTATTAAGTTGCATTTATTGGGGAAAGATTTGTGTACACCAGCCTAGTATCTCCTTGCATGTATTTGGGATGTCTGAGAACACCTTGCATGATGCTACTGGTTTCATTGCAATATTTCAGTGTGACTGGGGCTGCAAGCTTTGTTGTTTTCACACCAGCTTTTTGTAACAAACAGGGACGAAGGCTTAACTGTGAACTGGCCTAAAGAATAATATTTGACCTCATAGTTTCAAATCTCAAAGCATTCCTAGGAAGTATCTTTCAGATGAATATTTGAATGACAAAATATGACAGGTCCAAAAATACTGGACCCATTTTGTATTAGTTCAAGATACATCATTACTAATAAAATTAATAAGGCCAGCTCTTACGTTAGAGTTAGGTGTTCAATGCCAAACTTTGGTTCATAAAAATAGAACAATGCAAAACAGTTTGATTCTGATAATGAGCTTTCCTGATGAAGCTCACTATATAGGAGATGTAACCTCTTATTGCAATCTGAAGGAGTAAATTTTGGATACTTGAGAATACTTCAAAATAATATTAAACAACAGTTTCTGCTGACATAGTCATTCTGAAAGCTCTTAAGCAGAAGTGAACTGTGGTTATATAATAATGCATTCAGCAAAGGTAATAACTGGATCATGTAGCTGAACTTCACAAAGCTCCTGCTAAGAGCTTATGCCGCCTTACTATTCAGCCATCACACTGATCACAGTGAAGAACAGGCACCTGGTCTTACAAACATGAAGATCAATGCTTGTAACCATTTCGCTGTTCCATTGTTCTACAGACCATTGTTCTGCAGAATTGAATTGGTTGACCTTCTGGTAGGCAGTGAGTGGGAGATGGTCTTTCTTTGGATCACTTTAATCCTGACATGAGTCCAGAAGGCTTATGAAAAACTCACTTATGTCAATAAAAGCCTTTGAAACGTGTGGTGACAGTGAAATCAGAGGGACCATATTGCTAAGTTGTGAGCAGTGCTTCCTACAAGTATGTGATATGATCAAAAACGTGGTTTAAAGTCAAGTATCTACCCTGATAGTCCTGACTTCCATGTAAACTGTGTAAGGTTCAAAGGAATATCTGCTCACTTCTGTAGTAAGTTTGTTTGAAACAACAGCTGGCAAATGCTTTTTTTGTTTGTTTCCTGGAGACCTTTATCAGCACCTGGCGATGGGAGGAAAGCATCTTGCAGAAATGGAAAAGCAAGTAAAATGTGACTGAAAAGTTGGTCGGTGTTACTCAGGTTTCTTAAAAATTTGTCTCACTTTTTGCCTGCTACTTAATCAAGAAATTTTAGAATGGTTTGGGTTGGAATGGATCTGGAATGGACCACTTTCCACCAGACCGGATTGCACCAAGCCCCTTCAGACATGGCCTTGAACACCTCCAGAGATGGGCAGCCACAGCTTCTCTGGGTAACCTTATCTAGTGCCTCACCACCTTCACAGGCAAGAGTCTCCACCTAACACCTAATCTAAATCCCCCTCCTTTTAGTTTAGAACTGTTCTGCCTTGTCCTATCACTCTCTGCCTGTGCAAAAAGTCATTCTCCCTCTTTTTTATTAGCCCCCTTTAAGTATTGGGAGGCTACAGTGCTCCTTCAGTTTCTGAGAGATTTTAGAAGGAAGTGTTCCTTTGGCAAAGAATCCATGTCTGTTTCTGTCTTCTTAAATTCAGAGCTCCCTTCCTCTCTTAGTGATGGTGACTTCCATTGCTGATCTACAGCGCTTTCCCCATATTCCCTACTCAGAACCAAGTAGGCTAAATTAGTTCAAGATTGTGTTTTGACTTCTGTTTAGTTTAAATTTGTCTATTTTTGAAGGATTAGTTCCTTTAAATAGTTTAAATAACTTCAAATCCATCTGAAACATGAACAAACATGCTCTGTTAACATTTGTTTAAACTCTGCACTTTTATTATGTAGGTCCCTTTAGACAAAGGGTTAAGATAGCGATAAATCCAAGTCTTCCAGCAAGTTCAAGGAGGTCCAGATATAGCAGTTGAGCTGTTTCTGAGCTAAGAGAAGTTGATTAAGAATAGGAGAATA
The DNA here is from genome assembly GCA_013400175.1 of Phainopepla nitens. NCBI lineage: Eukaryota > Metazoa > Chordata > Aves > Passeriformes > Bombycillidae > Phainopepla > Phainopepla nitens. Next base: position 20,983 of record VXBQ01002853.1, read on the forward strand.
GATTATAGAAAGCCTATTCTTACACTTTGTAGGTGACATTCTCAGGCTGCACTTGTCCTCTCTTGATTTCTTTTCATGCTATAGGTTTTTGAGGTTTTGTTAGCTGTGCAGTCTTTTCCTCTTTCAGAATTCACTTGCATAAAGCATCCACAGATTAAATAGTAGCATCAGTACAAGAGATCATCCTTGTGCAGAACATACTTAGAGAAAATTAATTTCTGTTCAGTTGTTCTCCTCATTTGGATCACAAGTACTGCAAGGTGTTTAAACAGAGATACGTCCTTCCCTGGATCATAAAGTCAAATTTGTCTTAACAAAAATTCTACCAAGACATCAACACAACATTGAGGCAGCATAACCTCACTCTTTGTAGTGGTTAGCAAGTAGAGAAATTTCAGCTAACTGCAAACCAACAATTCAAAGTGCTGTACTTCACTGCAGTTACTACAGCTAAGGGGTAATAGGGATATTGGATATATCACACAGAAAACTGAACACATCTGATCTTAAAGCTGTTGGAAGGCTCTCCAAGGTAAAAGGTCTTACATCTCTCTATTCACAAATAGCTGTGCTTTCCATAGAGATAATTTTGATCAGTTTTTAAATACTACACTTCATGTTTTTCACTACACATTTTGCATATTTATTTGTTCAACACAGCCCCTCCAAAACCAGACATAACCCCACAGGTAATTTTGTCACTATGAAGTTCCTGGATAGTTTTAGTTAAGGTTTAAGAAGTAAGTGCCCAGACAAAATGGAGGCATTGAACAAGAATGAGGCCAAAGAAAACTCTGTGTTCTCTTGTAGAAATCTGTTATGGCTGTGCAAAATCTTAATGGAGGAAGGCAACAGCAGGTTACTTGTATCCTAAATCAAATATTAAAGGTGAATCTTTACCATTATAAGTAAGACTGTTACTTTTAGTATCTGCAACCTATATCCCAAAAGGTAAATTGAGAGCAATATTCTGACCTCACGGATACCTGCTCTAAAGAGCATCTAGGCAACAGATGCTTAGAAGCCAGGTGTCTGATCTCACTAAGCAGGCTGATGCAGATTGGTCTGTCTGTGCTTCACAGTGATTTTTGTGCAACTCCTTCTTTAGGAAGGCCTGCCATGCTTTGTGACCAGTGCAGCACATGCAGTGAAGTGGATGGCATGTCTCATTTGCACTCCCTAATACTGGACTGAAAGGTCTCCCTCCTCTAGGTGAGATCATGAAGCCAACATGTCATTTCCAGGCTGCTTTTACTGACATCTGTATATGCTGCACTTAACTTTTTCCATTCTCTCACTGTGGATTGCCAGGAGAGTAATATTGCACTGGATGTTGTTTTGCATGCCAGTGTATATGTATTTTTATACCTTTGATTTCAATGGTGTTTTTAATGGAAATTATTTTTAATCCTAATACCATGGATCATATTTTTGTTTTTTAAATTAATATTTGTGCCTGCAGTTAGAAGTTAAAAACTTCTACACTATTTTTTTTAAAAACTTGATGTTCAGGCCGAAGTATTAACAGGTATGCAGTTTTATATCAAAGTCCAAAATCCACCTGTAAATACAGATTTTTTTCCATGTGATTACGCATCAGTCAAGAACTCTTAGAATTTGTACTTGGAGCATTTTTTCTCAGCAACATATTATCCATATGACCCTGCTATCTATAAAGTACACATCTCAAAAGAGCTTTGAATAGCTTTTTACAAACTCCTTAATAGTAGATCATTACTCTTTTATTGTGCTGCAATATGTTTTTTAAAACCTGGCTTAAAATTCCTGTGCTTAAAGTCAGCCTTATTCTCTCTTCCCCTGTTCATAGTAACTCTGCCCCCACAGGTGTTCTAAGCTTCCAGAATGCATAATTACAGTAGTTTTGATAAAAACATAGAATTAGAAAGCACTGAAAATTGTATTTCATAACTACAGTTCATATCCATGTCATGATGTGCCAACAGTTTTTATTTTTCCCATCTTCGGTCATTCCTTTGTTCCATTGTTAACAGTATGTAAGGTTTTCTAGGAGGAATACACATGGAAAAATATCCTGTAATAGAAGTTACAGAAAGCTGTCTAATATTTCAGTCTTCCCATTTATGTGAGCAAATTAATGCAAAGATGCTATTAAATAATTTCAACCTATAATTTCTCATAAGGTAGACATGTTACAAATTGCACAGGGAACACCTTCCAAGTTGTAAATATTTTACTTTAAATCTTCTCCTTGTGTGCTGGGAACACACAAATAGAATGTTGTTCTTCAGTTAACAGTATCTTTTTTTCTTTTTTTTTTCTTTTTTTTCTTTTTTTTCCTTTTTTTTTCCTTTTTTTTTTTTTTGTCATTAAGTGAAAAGCACATAATACTTTCTACTCTGGAGACAAAAAGACTCCCCTCCCTTCATTTCAGTATTTGCCAAATGGGAAAGACTCTGATGTTATATATGTAAATTTTAGCTTCCTCTTACTGCTACAATACTGTTAAAATATGATTTTTATAGTTACAGTTTTACAAGTACTAAGACTGTAAAGCTTCACAGTGAGAATAGTGTCAAGTGGTGTTTGCATTATATGGATCTGGTGTTGCATTACCTGCTGTTTAAAAACCTATCCTATCCTATGCTCTAGGATCTGTGATCAGAAGAGCACAGCACAGATTGAAATAGCTCACTTTGGGGGATTTTTTTGGTTGTTTTGGGGGTTTTTTTAGTGGTGTAGATAATACTTGGGTATAACTACTACAGCTAATAAACAGCCTCCAGTAATATTGCATTCTTTTTGTACACTGTAAAGTGCCTAATCGTGGGTGATTCTGGTAGCCCTTGAAATGGGGATGCTATGAAATTATTTTTTTCATACAGTTTTTGGCTTATGTAATGTCTGCGTGTGGTTTTGTGTTATTACATATTGGAGACAAATAAGATTTTTGAAGAAACCTTTTCCATTTCTCTTACTTAAATGGTAATCTAACAACTTTGCCCATATCTGACTGATAATTGAACATCTCTAATTTAATTAACATCTCTCCCTCTGCCACCTTCCACCTCTGTTTTCCTTATGACTGAGGGCAAGTATTTACAAGATTTGGAATGGATTTACTTACAAAGTTTTGTAGTGACACCTGGGTGGTAATTATACCCCAGTTATGCAGGCACATGGGTGACTTCTGCCAGGTAAGTAGTTCTGCTTGGCCTCAGAAAGGCAACACTGAAGGTCATTGAATCCTTATGGAGCAAAAAGAGTACCACATGTGATACGGCTGACTGACACCAAGCTTCAGAAAGTTACACCTTGTAGAATTTTGTAGAATTCTGTTAGGGTATTCAGTAGTGAAACCACCCTTACTTTAAAACGGCTTGTCCACCTTCAGGAATGCAAGAGCTGACGGGTTCAGCAAGGAAGTAAAAAAAAAGAGGAAAAAACAGGCTCCTGCTCCTGAGTTATTATACATTCTGCATGTGAAGTGATTGTAAGTTAAGATGGTGTTGCTTATTCAAATCTACCAAAGGAAGCCTTCTTCTGAGGAAGGCTTGTCACAGCATGTTGAGCTTTTAGCTCTAAAAAGTGGCTATAGAAATCTGTACTGTATGTAGTACACTGTTTGGGAAAACCTGGTACAGCAAGCTTGCTAAATACTTCCTTACACTATCTGTAAGAAGTTACATTACGTTTTTTACTGTAAAGCATTTAAGAAGCTGGTTTTGCCTTGCTCAGGTAGCATTTTATTATATTAATGTGAAAATACTAAGAATTCAATTGTCATTTAAATGCCTAAATTTCTTTAACAACAGTAAATTTCATAAAATTGAAGCAAGGTTATACTTTCTTATTTCCTATTCATTTTGTCGAAATGTTACAGTTTAACTCTGCTTTTATAATGCACACATTATTAAAATGAAATTTATGTTTATTAGATGCTCATGGTAATACCACATCAAATCTAAGAGAAACTGTGATATCTGCTGTTTATCAAGCGGCCCCATCAACTTGCTTGCCTTTGTAAAGTGTTAACCCATGTTGGACAGATAATGTCTACTGCAGTGACGTTCCTATAGTATTTTAGCATCTGTACATGTACTCTGCATGCCTTGCACTTGTGCACTGTAAAAGATTAAAAAAACCCTTCCATTATTTTATATAGTGTTCCCCATATCCAAAATAGGACAATTTCTAAAGCCAAAGATCAATAAATGTTTAGTGTCTACCAGTGTGATTTTTCTTCCTACTTTGTGTGATATATGCTTTTTATCAACTTGCAAAATCTCCAAAGAGCATGTAATAACCAAGCTTCTTACCAGTTTTTCTACTAGTCTAAATTGTTTACTTCTTTTAGAAATAATTGTGTAGACCATTTATTCCCTCCTTCTTTTGAGTGCAGCAGAATAAATAATTTTTTGAGTATAAATGCAGGTGTCTTATTCACATGAACAGCAGTTTAACCACAAAGAACCATTAGAGATTTCATATGAGTGTTTTCATTTTTGTGTATCTTACTATTTAAGTTTTTTAACCATTTCTGGAGAAAGATTGGCTGCACACCATGGTAAGTGGAGGAAATTCTGAGTTTTACACTCAGAGGATTTGTCACCCATCTTGACTGTCGCCCTTCCTAGTAGGAAATCACTTAGAAAGGGGTTGTGTTTGCTTCTTATAAAAAGAAATGTGTTTGAAAGAACTACATGGTCTGTCCTACTTGTTTCATCCTAGCAGTGCTAAGAAGCAGTATACTCAATAACTTCTTGTAACCATNACCCAAACAAAACCAACAAAACAAACAAACAAAAAAAACTTTGAGAAAACATCCTTCTTTAGCCTAGACCCGAAGTGGTACCAGAGACCTGTTCAGCAATAGCCATCAGTTGTATTGCAGAAGCAAAGTGAGGCACGGTGCTGAGAAGAGCCAGTCTTGACATTTGGGAAGGGGATTTGAAAGTCTTCAAGGCATTTGAGCTGTGGGACCCCTCCCTGAAAGTGTGACAAAGGTGAGGTTTAAAGTGATGGTTAAGAGGAAAGAAAAGAACTATAGTTGGAGATTTGCTTATATCTCAGAAGGCAGCTTAGCCTTCTGCTTTCTCCATGCAGTGTGAAGCCTCGGGGTTTACAATCCCTGGGACTTTGCAGTAGAATGGTTTAGCCCAACATATAACAGTGAAAGCCTTAACTATGCTTCTGGAGTGAAAGCAAGCCTTGCATTTCAAGGGTCGTATGAAATCTTGCTTTTGAATCCACCAGGTCCACACTCAAAGGACTAACTCAAAGGACTTTAAAGCTCTTCAGCTGACCTTTGCTGTCATTTGCAAACATGCATGATTCAGTGCAGTTCCACAGGGAATACTCAATTTTTTGAAATGTTTATTTTAGCTGAGTATGTGCAGTGGAAGAGGAAAGCCTGGAAGTATCCTCCAGACAACAGGGAAAGCATCTGGTACCTGTCCTGTTCTGTCTGGTCTAGGTAGGGCTGAGAAAATGTTGAAGATGTTGCTGGTTTGATTTGGATTTTATGACAAATTTTCAAAGAATATGCAACACAATTATTGTTGCTTGCCTCCTTAATAGGCTATTACCTGGTGGACCATGAAATGGACCACAAAATCACTTTTAGAAGAATATTCATGTTCTATCTAAATCTATATTAAAAGAAAGTAGGTTTTTTTATACTTACTCTGGAGTTGAGATTAGAGTTTTGCTTTCCGGGGGTACAGCACTGATGAGTCTTAGGGAAGGTCAACTTTTCAGTTCATGAAATGGGAGCGTGATACTTCTCTCTTTAAAGTGAACAGGAAAATAAAGAGTCTTTCTCTCTGAGTTATAAGCTTTACAAGCAACTTAAAAGGGTTCTGTATAACCAACCCCTGTCACACTCCTCTCACCTGACAAATTTTAAAGCAGCTTTTCAACAAGTACAAAATCTGTATGATTTCCCAAAGCGGTCATTTCTAGAGACACATAGTATATACTGTGTAGAATGTATGCATTGTCAGAAACTAAAAGAATCCAGGCTCCTAGTTGGAGTTAGGTTGGTCTTCAGCCATCAGCAATATCTATTTGTTTGGGTTATACTGTGAATAGGACAGACCTCCAAGTTTTGGTCATATAATCTGTTGGGGTTTTTTTGAGTGAACGCATATTTTGGTATCAGCCTGACACGAAGAGTAAAATATAAAAATCTTCAGTCCAAACCTGTGTATCTTTTCTGGATTTCCATTTGCTCTTTCTTCCTGGAGTGGGATTAAGCTGTTGCTGTGAAATGTTGCTTATTTCACAGACAACATGAGCTCACAGAACTGGGAAAGGGGACATGGGAAGGGACATCAGCTGAGTCATTTATCAAGGAATTTGGGCTGCAATTTACAAAACGAAAGCAGTTGTTCTCGACAGGGATTTGTTTTCCACAGAAAAGTATGATGTGGTCATTTGTCATTTCAATGCATACTGTTAGGCAGCATCCTCCATATGAGGAATGAGTGTCACATTAAATAACGAAAGGGGCAGGCTGGAGGTGATACTGTGTACTGCAGAACAAGTAGGACTAATGCTGTAAAACTGCAGGGTAAGGTGGTGTGTATTGCTTTTCATGGGAAAATCTGCAAAATAGGTCAGTAGGGACCAACACAAAACCACTATTTAATCGATTTTTATTCTTAGGATTGGAATTTTGGAAATTTTGGATTGGCACAGCTGTGGCTGGTTTGCCACATTAAAAGCCCAAATCTAATTTCTTTAACACAGACTGCGTCATCATTTTTTTTTTTTTATATTGCATTGCTTTTAATGCTTTCAGAAAGTTTTAGTGGTAATAAAAGATTTTAAAATTTTGCTGACATCTAGTGAATAGGTAATATAAATTTGAAAATAAATACAAAGTAAGGTAATACAGATGTTTTGCTCTGTCTAAAGTCAATCATATCTTAAAAGGCAAACTTTCTGTGAAAATGAATTTTCTAAGGGCTGCTGAATTGAACTCCACTGAGCACAGTTTTTAGCTGAGGAGTGTTGTTTTCAGTGGAGCAACCTCCAAAGGTGCCAGCTGTGTCCTCCCATGGACACAGTGGGCCAGGCAGCCCAGGCACATGTGTACCATTTCTCTTTGCATCCCATACCATTGTTATCCTCCCCCACAAAGAGGGGAGGGGGACCAGTCATAATCTGTAATTACAGATATACAAAACTATTACTCTCATACGAAATAGTACTGTGTTCATGGTCTTTTCATGCACCCCTTATGCTACCCCCCAATATAATAACCTCTCAAGTGCTAAATAGGCAGCCTTATTAATGCAAATCACAATTAACTTTATTTGTTGTTTTGCAACAACTTTGCAGCTCTGATTCTTACCTGAATATTTGACAATTTTCAGCTCCTTTTAGGCAGTACTAATTGCAAAACAATTTCCCCTTTTTTTGTATGTGTACATGTTTTCATTTTTAATAAAATGTAGTACTTAACAGTTTGTTGTGTTTCTTTTCAAAGAAATACTAATTTTAGACCATTCCTCTGATGCAGCAAAATTACTTCAGACTAATTTTAACTTTCTTATTGTTTTCTACAGAAACATACTAGGATCTTACAGTTATAGAATAGTTTGGGCTCAAATGGACCTTTAAGGGTCATTTAGTCCAGCCCCCAAGATCTTAAAGAAAACACTGAAATGTGTTGCTATCACAGAAGTGCGTGCACACATGCATGATACGTAAGTTTACAAATGTGTCTTTTGATATATAACCACCAGCTCCATGGTAGCCAGTGACTTTCCTCAAGCATTCCTGATTATACTTACACATTTAATTTGTCTTAATATTTCCTACTCTTTTTTTCCCTGTATCCTGGCCTGCCATTTAAAAAAACAAACTAGAGTATTCCAGCTGATGCCTTTTCCTGGTCTGAAAAAACTGAAAGCCAGACATGATTAAAGGGTAAGGGGTTCCTACCTTGGTATTTTAATAGGGATTCTTATAGTGCACGGTTTCACCAAGGTGGGATGTGCCGCAATGCACACACACGATAGGTCCCGTACACAATTTACAGACCTTACAAATTAGCATATCTAAAAAAGATGCCTCAATGGAAGGCTTGGATGAATGGCATCGTATTTCCACATGCAAGGAATTCCCCTCTGGATGGCCAAAACTCCAGTTTACAGGATATGTTCTAGAGGAGACCTTGGTTTCTCAAGATAGCGTAGGGTTTTCCAGCCTCCTCCTATGAGGCCTGTAGGATATTTGATCTCCTGGCCTAACAAAATACTAGGGCTGTGCTAAGTTATCAGACTTAAGGAATTACAAGTATGTGTGCTAAGAATACTGAGGATACATAAAAGTTATATAAAGGGTATATAAAAGAAAAGGCAAAAAATCACCCCGGCATCACACCAACTTATTTGTTTAATTTCTGTCTAAAATGACAGCTATAAATTTTCCTTCTTATTTCTGTTTTCTGCTAGACATTCTCAGCTTTCTTGGCTTTTTCCTTGTCTTCCTGTTGTAGATTCTTTACATCCTTCCTCTTATTTGTATGCTGTTTGTCTGCTTTTGTTCTGAGTTTGGTTATGAAAGAAATCCAGCTTTCTTCTTGCTCTGATTTTCTCCTTCCATGTTACTATTTCTCCTATCCACTGTTATTTATCACCTCTCTTCACTCCCACTAGAAAAGTTACTTTTCTTAGACATTTTAGAGAAAGAGCTGTTGCAAGATTTAAAACATACCTAAGTCACCCCACAGCATGAATTTATCATTTTTGAGAAACTGTATAAAATCCAGGTTTGCTGCCTTTTGTAAAAATGTCCAATCTCTGGCAGCTTCCTAAGTTCCTGATGTTGGCATCTAATTCTAAACTCACAGCAAAAGGATTTCTGTTACACAATTAATAGTTACCTTCAGTCATGCTTTACGATTATTGTTACCAGATTTTGATTAACATAATGCTTTCAATCTGTGTTCTCTTAACTTGCTAATCAACACAAAAAGCTTGTAGATGTTTTCTCTCCATTGCAGAGCTGTACCAAGGATGGCAGCATTTGCCAAGAAGACAGCATCTGTGATGTGCATTAAATAGAGATAAATGTGCCTGAAGTCAGCTGCTGATGCCTGCGATGCAGAGCTCTTCAGCAGGACAGGAAGAAGAACCCTGAAAGCTGATTTGTTTTCTCAAGTGGATTTAGTTGCATTTCTGCATTTTAACAAACAAAATAGGTTATGCAAACGTCAACCTGAAGTACTGAGGAGAAAGTTTTGAAGTGGGCAGGATACACTGCTTAAATAAAATGTATTTCTCAATTTGCATTCAGTCTCTACAATCCTGTTTTTAGTTCTATCTTCTGTACCTTTTGATTCAACTGCATAGAAGAGCAGAGGGTTTATTTTTGGCAAATTCTTTATTAGGAGACATGTATATGCATATATCTGAGAAAATGACAATGTACAATATATATCTATATAAATTGTGTGTGTATATATATGTATGTATATATATATATACAGTATACTATATATATCTTACATCTGAGAAAATGACGACGTAAAAGTGCCTCATAGACTTAAAAAACAAAATTAGCTTTGAAACTGTGTTTTAAACTCTTTTTAAAGTTACTTGACTCTATTTCATGGTTGTGGTATCCCTTTAACCTGTCTGCTACAGGGTGTAAAAATTAAATGTAAGTTGAGAAGGAAGAGGTGGAGTCCGAATGCTGAAAAGTAGCCACTGGTCTTGCATATGAAAAATGATCACTATGTAAATGACCTTTCTCTTAAGGAATTTTAAAATAATGAAATCACTTTGATATACTTCTAGCAGATCATTCAATTAAAAAAAATTTAGAATTAGGTTTCCTGAACAAGCAATATTGCAATGAATCTGAAAAAGCAATGTAAATAGTTTGTTTAGTGGGTAAATGTTAGACATTACATGGTTAGAAACATGGAGAGAGAGTTTTATAGCGTGAAGTGTTCAAACCCTTCTAACTCCAAGTGAGCTCTTAAAAGTGTGTGGACACCCTGGTCTTGTTTTGCTGAGACTTTTATACTTGGGCATGTATCTAACTGGTCTTCTGTTGATTAAGTAGAAGCACATTGATATTGGATTTAGATGTACCAGTGTTTAGCCCACTGCAAATCACAATTGAATTCTCCTTTGTTTTCCCCCATGAAAAGTCACTCTTTAGGTGAGGGCTGGACATTGCCCCAAGGAGGAGGAGCAATCCAGGACGCAGCAGGTTCCCCTTCTATGCTCTGAACAATGATGGGTATGAGATCCATCATGAGTACATGAGTATGCGATGAGTCCATGACAGTTACTTCAGTTCTGTTTCATGTAGCACATGTGGTTGCTTTTCACAGAACTGGTTTTGAACTCTTGAGGAAAGTCATGTAGTTTACTTTTGCCAACATTTTCCTTTTTTTTGCAACCTTCTGCAAGATTCCTATCCTGGTCTTCCTTTATCCCATAGTTTTTCTTCCTCTTTGAGAGAATTGGCATGTTCAGACAGCAGTTTTTTGTTTGTTTGTTTGTTTTTAACCTGTGTTGCAGGTGGGTAATGTGATGATTGGCTCTCACGAGTAAGAGATGAATATTTTGTGTATGTTAAGTTTTTGTTGATGAATGGTTATGTTGTTGTAGTTTGTTGTTTGGACACCCTCTGTTCTCCCCATAGTCCCCTTTCCCTCCCGGTATTGTTGCCAGTGGACTCTTGGTTGTCAGGGTTGTCAGG
>VXBQ01002862.1:8038-22050 GCA_013400175.1 Phainopepla nitens
ATATACTGCTTGTAACTTAGTATACATCGGAAATTTATGTTTTCGTTCTTGCTAATGTGTTATGCTGTTAGGTGACTTTGCCTTTTGCCCTGTTTATAGCCTTCTGACAATACAATAATGAATTATTGCTGGGTGTCTAATTAATACCACACTTTTGCAGAGAGAGTTTTATGACTCATCGAGACCATAAAATCATTTCCATTAGAAGACTCGCCCTATATTGTTTCGTCAGAAAATTCTGATTTACATGTCCCCTACTGAAATTCAGTGAATTCAGTCTGCTTCTACTTTTAACACAAACAGGGAAATGCATCTTGTTTTCAAATCCTGCCCCTTTAATCACACTCTTCCAAGAAAATAAATATCCATTACACCTTGTACCCAACCTAGCATAAATACAATAAAACCAAATACGTGTGTTTATGATACCACAACACGTTTTTAACAAATGGATTTTGAAGACCCTCAGTCCTGGAAAGGCAATGATTTGACGGGGTCCACAGTAATTCTCAGTAATCTGAGTAGAGAACTCATAACATTAGTGTTGACCATGAATTTGGAATACATTCTTTTTTACTCAAAGTGTTTGTTTTAGTACAGTTAGATTATAATTTTAAAATATCTGCTACTGTAACGTAAATTATCGCAATGTGTAAACTAAATATTACTGTGACTAATATCTTATTAATTTTTTTTTCAATTTTTGTTTCATTTGATTGATTCAATTTGTTGATAGCAAGAACCACCCATTATATCAAATATACATTATTCTTCTTCTCAAAGTAAATCACACAACATACTCTTCTTAAGCTTCCCCTTAGAATCATTTAGGTATTTTTGGCTGCCAGTGTTGCAAAATAGTAGACTGGTCCAAAGCTCACTCATCTAATAGTTAAGACCTTTATACTAATTTCCACCCTACACCTATACATGACCACTTTGCTTACCTATGTTTACATGCCAAGCACTAGTTTTCAGCTAAAATAGTAATTTTATTCCCTAGTGTTCAACTTTATGGGCTTTTTAGACTGAAAGAACATTTTCCGACCTTTCATTTCACTACCATAATTAAGATAATCCATTCTAGCCTGCTCTCATAAGATTAGTTCTCCAAACTATAATCAGCCAATAGCCTTCTCTTATACTTACAAGGATCTGAACTTCTAGACTATAGGGGAGCAGAACTGAATCCATTCTCCTCTGACCTAAATCCAGTATCTTGCACTACTTTCTCTAGGGGAAATGTCTCTCCTTGTGTTATCTGCTATCTGTATTTTCAGAGCTGAATCCTGGTGATAGCTCACAGCAAACCTTCCATAAATTAAAATACATATATGCTTCATATGCACGGTATTTTATGGAATTTCACATTGTTTAAATTATCATTAATTAGGTTATCCAGTTCTTCATTATGGAATTGCATCTGATTATATCTTTTATTTTTATTTTATTGTAATTTTTCTACTTCTTGTGAAATTTTGAATCCAGTCAGCCCTGAGACCCACCTTTGCAAAGCTCTCCAAAGTAGTGTATGCATACAGGCTGCTTATTTTTCAATGCCTTCTCCTCATTGCCTTATTCACCCTTTTCTATACATTTCTTCTGAAGTCCAGTTTAACTAAACAATCTTCAAGTGAAATCATTACTGGAAAATACATGACAATTCCTTTGTTTGCAAAAGGAATTACCAAAAAATGTACTAGTTTCGTCAACTATAATAAGCCTTTGGTAAATCATCTTTCCATCTTCTCGAGTGTCTTGATTTGTTGTCTTAATATTATCTGAGAATAATTTATTTAAACTAAGCTAGTCTTCTGAATGACTTCTTCCTTTCAACCAACAAAAAATCAATGCTGATGAAGATATAAATAGTGCTATTGAGATGAAAGAAAAAGACAGCCTTTTAATCTAATGGAACCTGTTACATACATGTTCAATTCCAACATTTCCCAAATATGTCATACTGCCCACTCTCATCTCTAAATCTGGATTTATTCCCAAAAAATAGTGCAGGAAATTGTACAAGTTTTATGCGCTGCTACCATGCCTATGCCCTCAGCTTTATCCAAAAGGAAAAAAGTAATAAAAAGAAAATAGTATTATTTAATTGGAGGGGTTTTATCCTGCCTACTAAATTCCTCAAGAGCTGCTTAACAAAAATGTTTCTTGGTGCTGGTTATGACCATTTGTATGCTGGTACAGAGCAAGCATTTACTAATACTGAGTCAATATTAGTAAACACACATCAGCTGGTTGTGATTTCTCATTGTGCTAAAGCATTACAATGGGAAAAGGTTCCTATGCAAGTACAAATATATCATGCAATTGTCAGATCAAATTAAATGAAAAATTAAAAAAAAAAAGCAAGATGTTTTTGAAGCCAGTCAAACTCAGTTTTTGTCAAACAGTACTTTGAAGCAACTGAATGTTGAGCCCATTTAAGCCATATGCTCAGCCTTAAAGTGAATTCCTTCCCTGAGAAAACCTCACGTTGATTTTGGTATAAAATTTGTCAAAAAAAAAAAAAAAGGCGAAAATTAGCCAGAAGCTTTGTGTATTCTTTGCTAATACAAAAGAAGAGGAAGAAATAACACATGGGGAAAGAGATGTTCCCTGAAAAATTTAACTCACATTATGTTAAATATCTTGGTGAATACGGCCAAATTATTAACATGAATAATTTAAATTGTTGAAAAACTATTTCAGACTAATATTTGGCAACTGTTATTTAACAATTTACTTAAACTTCCTTCTTTCCTTAATGATTAATTTAACCTGTAACCTTTTTTACAACAATGTTCATGAATGATGTGGAAAACAGACTGGTTTATAGTTTGAAAAGTATGGATGGAATGGTAGCTAGTGAGCCATAGGAAATTGAATTTTTTTTTCAGTAAATGTAAATACATTAAAACTTGGAAATAGAGAGCATAAAACTTCTACTTTGTCATTCATCTTTAGAACTATATTATGACTTTTTTTTTTTTGTTTAAAGAAAATAAAATATGAATGTACTTTAAATTATTTTAATAACATATACCAACAACATTTTTTAAAAGTATCTGGTAAAAAAGAATATAAAAGATACCTAATGTCAAGTTTTTGTTTTGCTTAGAGTAAAAAAAATACCTCTAAATTCTCCCCTCTGGTAATATCACCTGTTAATTAACCACAAAAATTCCAGGCATATGTCTGATGATGTAACATGGTTTAAATCTGTATGACTTTCAGAGGCCTGTTAAAATTTAAACATTTTAAAATAAACACCTTAAAGTCACATCCTAAGTTTAGGGATTGACTTTGTTTCCTTCTATTTTATCCACTGCGGGAGAGAAGGCCTATCCCTGGTCTCAGTAAGTTCTCTGGACCTGGAACCCCGCTGGTTCTGGTCCCTGAAAGTGATTTCTGTCTCTGTCTTACTCAGCCTCTCTGCCCACCTGCCCCCACTCCCTGCCTTTCTCCTTCTCCAGCTAGTCCGTCTCCTAATATGTATTAATTCACTCTTTGTGCACCATATTCATGTGCAGACTGGATACATATCAATGACCAGTCCTAACTGTAAACACCCTACCAAAACAAGGAATCTAATAAAATGATACGTAAATGGGTTTTTTAAAGAGTGGTATTTTATAATAAGGCATCAGGTAGGCAATAAGATTTGCTTTTGAGACAGCAAAGCCATGCTATTAAGCCAGATCTAAAGTCAAAAGTTACTTCTTTCTTCAAGGGTACCCTTCATATAATCCTATCTAAATTCAAAATGTAACAAAACAGCTCAATCACCAAGACTTGAGTGAAAAGCTATGCAGTACACATCTTACTGCTCTTGAAAATGAACACTTCAGGGGCAGGGGTCAGATTTTTTCTAACACTGCTTCCCAAGTCTCTTTTCAAGTGCAACATTTCCTTTGAAGCCTTATGTAGCTCTCAAGTGACAAACTACATGCTTTTGAAAGATGTCAGTGGACTGGTTAGAAAAGACAGAGTGGGAGAGGCTGACGAAGTCAACGCATTGTGTTTACAGAAATTTCGCCTCAGTGATCAATAACCATGTGAAACAGAAAGGTGGTTTGATTCTCCCTTTGACATGGTGCCAGCTTCATTGCCTAAGGACCTTTTTTGCTGTCAAACATGTTTTGTTCTAGTATCTACAGCCAATTTAACAGTAACATAATATTTTATATTCAGAGATGCCAGCTATGCTTTCGCGTTTGGTTTGCATTTATGCCATAAAACGTCAGTATTCCAATAAGCTGTAGCACCTCCCTTTAAATCACTGGCAACAACATAAACCTGCTGAATAATAAGTTCACACTCAGAGAGGAAATATCAGAATGTGGTTTTACTGCCAAGTTTCATTTTCTATAACTCAATCTCCACAACAGAAACTCAAATATTGTGCCAAAGATTATTATTATTCTCAAACTATTTAGTACATACAGGTACTTGTAAAAGCTTGAGGTGAAATAGGCAGTACTGCTGAGATGTACACATACCTTCTCCACTTAGATTTTAAACAAAAGGTGTAAATATGGAAGGGGTATGGCATACAAAAAGCCCCACACATATCTGGTTGTCACACTGAGATTCACTAAACTTGATGTCAGGAAAATCTGGTTTGGATTCCAGATTTTTAAACTATTAGTCTGCGTTTATTTTACTTTTGTAAAAGCAGTTTTCCTTTCAGATTCTCATAAGTTTCTTGATTCATGACTAAATATTATCATCATACCTTGATCAACAATTTGCATACTGACAGCTGAGCTGACACAGCTGACCTGCCCTGGCTGGGAGATGAAACGCATTAGCTCAGTGATGAGGATTGCTAAAAGTGTGATAGTGGTCAGGGAGACCACTATCTAGCTATTAGAGCTACTTATTCAGTAGCTCTAATTCAGTTTCATTTAGCTGTGTGTCCCTCCCTTTAAAATATGTCTCTGCTGCATATTACCAGACATAGAGGTGTAGGTTTGGTAGTGTCAAGTTCATGAAGAAAAAGCTAAGTAGGTATGACTTTATAAAAAAGGAATAATTCTAGAGAAATAGTAGATTGTTTCACTGAAATGGAAATATACATGAAATGTGAATTTCATGACTTAGATGTAACAAGAAGCCCTGGGTTGTTTTTCAGTTTTCGTTAATTAGGACAAAAGTCTTAGAACCTGATCTACTGATGTTTTAGCTAAGAAAACAGAGCTTTGAAAACTCTGTCAGAAGTGGTAATTATGTCTTTACAGATGTGTCTTTAACTAAAGGAGTTCAATTTTTTCCTTCAGGTGGTATCAGGTAACAAACAGCCCATTTATCACTGTCCAGAGCCTAAAGTTAAGTCTTTATTCTCTTTTTATGTTTCTTTCCCCACTGCAAACTAATGGCACATTTTTCTTAAATACAGACTATACAATGTTGCGGCCCATAATTTTATTGTTTGTAATAATATGGTTTATTCCTATGTGTTTCCCCCTGTTCCTACCCCCAAATAGTCCTTCCCTTAGTTGTAACCTCCCCCAAGCACCTATCCCTCAAAGTATCTCTTCCCCTTGTTCCTGAATCTTCCCTGTCCATCCCTGGTTCCCCTCCCAGACCCTTGTCCATCCTCCCTGACTCCTCCCCTTCTTCCAGAAACCTCTATGTCAGTCCTCCCCTTGCTCAAGTATGATTTGTACTCCTGAGTTGTTCCCCTCCCACCACTGCCCCTATTGGTTTGTGTTATGTTAAGACTCGCCTTGTGTTCCTCCCACTCTGTATTATGATTGGTTCCTTGATTGTATCCACCTCCAGGACTTCCCTGGCATTTAAGTTGTAAGGTTTTATTCTTTGCTCTTGTGTCCGGTCCCCCTTCTTCAGCAGTAAACTCCTTTGGATTCTCCAGGGTACAATAGTCACCTCTCTCCTCGTTATTTCTCCCCTGACGGCGAGCCTCCCTGTTGGAGCAAAAGCTCAAAGGTTATGTCCCTGGTGCGACATCAGCCAGGACAGTTCCCCACACTCAGCGCGGTGGCCTCCGGAACATCAGTGTGGGAGAGGACCTGAGCTAGCCGGGCTCCAGAGGGCCGCGTCAATATAATATATATAAAAATTTAAAAGAATAAATCATTAAAAAGCAAGCATTTTGCAACATAGTTATTCCTACTTGGAAGCCAGAAGTGTAAAACTGTGTCAGTTCCAATTACTGAATCTTACTACCTGGACAAAATGGACTTTGGAAGATAGGAACCAGAATTTTAAGTGTTTTTACCAACTTTCTGGGCCAGCACTGAGTCAAGGGGCCAGAGAGGATTATTATTTACACTAACGTAAATTTAGTTCCCTGGGTTAAACCAATGCACTAGGAATGAACTGTTGTCAAACAGTAGCTCACTAGTTAGAAGAAAGGGATTAACTCCTAGTCTAGAACCAACAAAAGACTGAACTGCTGTGAAAATGGCCTTATCTGTGACTTTTTTTGTCCTTTTTCCAACTTCTTTATTCAGGGCCTTTCCACTTTTTTAGTCAAAAAGCCCAGAAGACACACACCCCATGTTTCAGTTTTAGTTACTTAAAAACATCAAGCTTCTGGAAATGAGATAAAAAAGATCAAATTGCTTAAAATTTTGGTAAGATTTTAAAGTATTAATGTATGTGAAGATTTGGAGAAGGGCAAAAACATGGATGCTGCAGTATCAGGCTGGGAGAGATTTTTTTTCTTTTACACAAGTACAAATCTCTTACAAATATATTTGCGACATGGTCACTCATAAAAGGGTTTCT
The DNA here is from genome assembly GCA_013400175.1 of Phainopepla nitens. Lineage (NCBI taxonomy): Eukaryota > Metazoa > Chordata > Aves > Passeriformes > Bombycillidae > Phainopepla > Phainopepla nitens. The sequence continues at coordinate 14,789 of VXBQ01002862.1, forward strand.
GCTTTGGTATGATTCTGAAGAAATTTTAGAAAACTTGAAGTAGATTTTCTTTTGTTTGCCAGAGCTTCACAAAAATAAGGCAGTGAGATATATGGAAAGAAGCTGCTTTATAGCTTTGTTTTTTCCTCATGGACGATAACAGAAGGAGGTGTCAGGATTTTCAGAAGGAAACAACAGATAGGCAGATGCTAAAATAATTCAATGAAATTGAATTTGACTTGGGCAATTACAGTGACAGTGCGTGTATGTGTGCACATGTATGGGTTTTCATAAATTGTTTGGCAGGCTTAGTGATTGGAAAAAGGCACCCAAAGTTAATACAAGATTTGGCACAAAAGAACACAAAAACTGATAAAGCTATTTAGCAACAACACTATCTTTTTTCTTTAAAAACCAAGTTAGTTCACTGGTTGAATAAAATTATATTGCAGGATGGCACACCTGGTCTATTTTGATTTTTGTCCCCTTGACCAAGTCATTGTAATTTTGTGCTTAGTAAAAACTAGGACATGTTTTCCAGGAAATAAAGATTTTTTTTTTTTAATTAATTGTTACAGAAAATAATCCCTGAAGCCACAGCATCTTATGTTCTGTTTATAATTATTTAGGGCCTAAAAATGTTCTAGACATCTTTAGGAGCTTAAGAGGGTCTGCTCACATTTTCTCGATACCAGTATTGGGTATCTTCGGTTTGGTTTCTCAGTTATTGGAAAATCATCTTCATGCACTGAGAATAAACAAGAGAAAGTGGAATTTTTTTTTTTTCAAATGTGCACACAGCTAGACATTTCTCCTGGGTGATACTCTGAATTTGAAGCTTCTGTAGTTTCACTTTGGTATTTTCACTAGGGTCTACAGAGAAATGTGGAAGAGTCTGTGCTGAATATCCTGAATACTGAAACTTCTTGCAAAAGTGTCCTGGCAGCAGCATTAAACCATTTTGCTATTATTTTTGAGGGAGATGATTTAATAGAAGCATTCTGGCTGATATAGGCTATCTATTCAAAGTCTCTCATTATGCAACAGAGAGGATACCAAGGTCATTGAACTCATCCACATCTAATATTTCTCTTGTACTGATATAACACTTTTAGTCAGCATGATTGCTTTTTTGCTTACCTTGGAAAAATGTTGCAGTTTTTTTACTACAGTTATAGATACGTAATATTAAATTTTACATTAAAGTAATATTAAAATTGCAGGAAAAATATGCTTTAAATATTAAGGAAGTGAGAGTTAAAGGTCCCAACCTATATATAAAAAAAGGAAATCACTAGAGTATCTTGTCCAACACGCCTAGACAGAAAGATGCTACCACTTGGATGAAAACAGGTCACGTGAAGAGAAAATGTGCACCACTTCTATTGGTGTGTGCGCATTTCTGAACACTGGAAAAAGGAAACAACCTTCCCAGTATCCAATAGCCTTAACCTTGATGGAAACCCTCTTACATTTCTGATTTTGATGCTTTGCTTTTCACTCTTCACACCAAATGTATAGAACTAAAAGCAGCTACTTAGAAGAAGGAATTAAGTTCAGTTACTTTTACTTTTACTTTGGATATTTATTAGCTTTTATATTTTACAGTTTTCAGAACTAGTTGTCAACATTTTTCCTTAGACTAATTTTCTAGGTTGAAAATTGATTTTGTTTTCTTTTCTTTTGCTGCTGCACATTACCTTGCATGACTGCTTGGATTTAATTTGTGCAGCGTAGGAGTAAATCTTACCTTATTCTCTCTCTCGTTAACTGAGAAATACTCTCACAGGGGTGAAGGTGGGTGCCATTTCCTGAATAACAGATTGAGGTGGACTGGGCCCAAAAACATTCTTCAGCATTTAGACATCAATTTGGCAAGATATGAAAACGTGGAAGATGGAACATATCAATCACTAACAGCCAACCTATGCATTCATGAGAATCTACAATTGGTGTAATTTAGATTAGCACAGTGCAATTAGCAGAGCTGGAATTTAGATAGAACAATGGAACTCTCCCTCTGTCTCTTGAAAATATCATCAAAATATCTTGATTAAACTCTTCAGTGAAAAAATTCAACTCCAACATCGTGGACAGTTATGCAGAAACATTAATTTAATTAATATTGGGAAATACGGAAGAATATAATCTATTAAAATGCCACCATAACCTGTTCTAGACTGAAAATAATCTATTTTATCGAGGTATATTTTGTACAACTGATGTTCAAGGAGTAGATTCTGAAATGTTCTCTTTTTTTTTAATATGCCTACAGATAATAAAAGACTTTTGTTGAAGGATAATTTGTGGTTTATGTCCTAACACTCATATTTAAAGGGGAAAAAAAAGCATTTTACAAGTCCATATAAAATAAAAAATATCTGATATACAGTCTTAAATTCTGAGAAGGAATACTATCCTGTTACTTCCTTAAGCAATAAACTACCTTTTTCATTGATTCACATGATTCAAAGCAGAATAGTTTCTAAAACAATTTATACCTTTCAAAGAAAAAAAGTCACTTTATACCTGCCCAATCACTGGAACACATCCTGTCAACAGCTCTGCAACAAGATCCAGCAAATAAATGGTGTGTAAAGAATACTAATCAGGTTTCTGTGTAAATAAAGTGCATCCTACACTGCAGTTTCTAGAAGCTTATTTGTCCATAGATTTCTTTAAAATAACTGTCTTTTTAAAAGTCCTTCTGCCTGGGTTAAAAGATAAGCTCGCAAGTTAACTTTCATTATGAGTTTTTGTAAGTACCAACTCTGTTGCTGTTATCAAGCAATTGCTCAATTTGTGCATCTTCAGTGATTTCACAGTCAGGTCATTTGAGTTTCTGCCCTTCTAATATTTTAGGTGGGAGAGGCATCATGTGTGCATGTAGGTGGTTGTGCGGAAGGAAAATCACTTCTACGGTCAATGTGTTGGTATTTTAAATGTTAAGGTAGAGTCCAATAAAAATATTAGAAGCAAGGGCTGCACACTTTCCTCTTGCTCATCTCATTTCTCTGAAGCATAGAACAAGGGATGCTGAATACATTTATAGCACAGCACACTCACTGAATTGTTGAATACCTAATATCAAACCAGCACCAGCAAATGCAGTAAATCCCTCTGAGGCAGCGCCTCAGTGGACAGATTCAGCACCAGGAGGTCCAGTGTGTCCACTCTAATTTCTGAGCTCTCATAGTCCAACAAACATGAAGTCTAAGGCATACAAATTACAGGTCAAAGTAAAACTGTGACGTTTCAAGTCTTCTTGTTTAAATATTGACCTAGAGAAACAGACATGTTAAAGGGTGTTCGGTTTGTATTTCAACTGATTACTTTTTAAGCTATAAATTACAGTCTGCAAGGGGAAAAAGTTTTCTGCTGATCAGTGTGAGGATGCTTTGTTTCAGAAAGCAGAGAGAGGAACATGAAAGGGCAAACACTCACAAATTCTCTGTCCACACAATCTGAATTTTGTATGGATTCCTGGTCAGGGAAGGATAAACCAGAAGACCTTCAAATCCCAGAACCCTCCTTCAAGAGCTGTTAATACTGAACCTTCTCCATCTCCCTAAACTTAAAATCTTATTCCAGGTTTTGATCTTGTTGCTAATTTTTTCTAGCAGTAGTCTAAAGAGAAGACCAGTAGGGAAGGAGAGAGGATACTTGATGGTCTTTCAGACAATCAACTGTGAAAACATGGGGACTATCCTTTACCTTCTGTCCCAAATATTTTTCCTATAAGCCCACTCCCAATTCTTATAAATGATCCAAGGCCCTATCTCTTTTCTCCCTGTGGATGACTCCTTACCCGCTGAGTGGTTTGGCATGACATTGGAAATCTCCTCTGACATTGCCACATTGTCAAAGCACTACAACACTGCATTCCTGCTGTGGCAAAGATCATCATATCCTCATTTCTCCAAATACCCATCCTACCACTAATTCCTGCGTTGAAAACTCCTCACCTTGTCACACTTCCCTATTTTCTCTATCAGAAGTTCACTAAATAATCCTTGTCTCCCATTTCTTCTTGAAGTTTCTTAAATAAGTCACCTAAAAATAAGTGCCATCTTGATCCTTCTGTTTCAAAACAAGCAGCCAGATGTTATTTCTTACCTGTTTCCTTAAAATTTTGTTTGTCACATGCCTGAAATCTCTACTTATAGCTGCTGTGAATGCCAAACTCATCTGTGAACCGCTGAATCTCCCATTTGGTTCAAAATCCTCTAAAGCTTCCTGAATCATCCTTAGAGAGGTAACTCTTCACTAAATACCTATTCTGAGCCCGCCATCCACCTAGGAATAAATTTGCCAGCCTTATTTCTCCCAGGGAATTAAAAAATCCAGATATAAAAATCCTGTAGGGTAGGATCCTATGAAAGGGAAGGGTCTGTAAAGAACATACCTGGTTGGGGGTGGAGGGGGGACCAAAATAAAAACCCCAAACCAATGGTCCTATGTTGTTTCCTTAGTCTCTAAGGAAGAAATTGCTAGTAGGATGCAAGGTATATATGCTTAAGATGTAGTTTTCCTTCCTTTCCAGGTTTCCCTTCTCTTTCAGTAACATAAGAAACAGGCTCCAGGCAATGGTAGCTGTGAGAAGTGGTTCCCTTTGTGTCTCACCTATTAATTCGGTCTCCATCTCAGGCTGCCTGCTGTACCTCCCACAGCTCACCAACTGGGCAGCTTTTTCTCTCGCCAGTTACTTGCACACAACCTGTGAACTCCAGCAGGAAGAGAGGCCAGGGCACTGCCAGTCATGAGTAGCTTTGCTCCTGGATATGCCAGGCACACTCAGCATGCAGTCCAGCTCAGACACCTGCAGCCTTCCTACCCGTGACCATAGAGAGGTCTGGCTCAGGGCAGACTGTCTCATGTGCTGGGAAAGAGGGAAGCTGGTAGGTGTTCACAAAACTGAGAGATTTCACACCAAAAATAATATCGACCCTCAAACAGTCCTGGACATTTACAAGATCTGAGAACACTTTCCAGCTCTTTGCCTCAGGGAAAAACATAAGTACCCACAATTTTTGCACACATTCTTTAATTGCCATGGCAGGAGACCCCACTATGGGACTGGAAGTTTGACACAGCCCACTGCAGCCATGTTTTCCAGCAGCCCAGCCCAGGGACCACAGCCCCAGGTGCATGGCACAGAGCACTCCCTCAACACCAGGAGGTACCAGGACTGTTTCTAGCTCAATTTCTCACTGTCTGCCAAGTAGCATTGGGTAGGTATTTCCTGTGGAACTGAGTGAACAGTGCTTTGTGCCAGTGAGGAGAAATAGGGAATTCAGGAGTCAAACTGATAATGATTGCCTTGCAGGAAAGCCACCACTATCAGAAGATTGCTGGTCTTTCACCCAACACTTCTCCCTCAGGTTCCTACATAGAATTATTATGGATTAAAACTTCATTTCCATATATATCTCAGTAAGATTAAGTGGACAAAAGCTTTAATATAAAGTTTTTATTAATAACTTCTTCAGAATAGCCCTTAAATCCATGCCAGTCAATTTCACATCAGAAAATTCCACAGTAACTTTCACATGGAGAATCCCCCTACACTCCACTAAAGACTGCTTAAATCTTTTTTTCTTGCAGCAACAGTAGAAAGTTGGAAAAAATTCTGTTGAAGGGTCCAGATGGGTTGCATGTGGTGATTTGCTACTCAATATCATTGGGTCAGACGTATTTTTAAATGGAAAACTAGATGCTATTGAAAATATTTTTATTCATCTACAAACTTAGCTCCCATTCATTTGATAACAGTTTTCTGCAACGTGTTATTGGCCCAAAGATTATGCAACCTTTTCATGCAGGCCTGTGCATGGCAATACACATGCCAAGGTGGTAACACCTTGAATTAACAGAGATTTCAGCAGACTCTTTGGAAAGAGCTTTGATTTTTCAAGTTTTATCAGAATTGTGATGCAAATAAACCTCTACAATGTTATAATGAACCTCATTGACTTCATTATAGTATAACAGCTGGCAACATTTACATTTTTCTCAAGTTCATCTTCACAGAATTGACAAGAAGTAGTTTTCCCACATCATAATGCTACTAGAGAATTGTTTTAAAATGGTTAAGATAATGTTACAGGAATATTCGTTAATATGACAAAATTTCTTTTAAAGTTGTCATAAAACCTCTTTCTTAGAAATTGAATGATAATATCTGCCAAATACATCTGGCTTCAGCAGAACACCACTATTTAAGACAATGTAGACAGTTTCAGAAGATCCTGTAGGCATCAGCTGGGTATTCATAAATTAGCTCATATGTATTATTTTGAACACATAAGAGTAGGACATGTTACTGCAATCTCCTGATTTGATTTTCCAAACTAGAAAAACCGTAATGAATGACCATGTTAGCCCAGCTAAAAAATATTTGTATTAAGGAAAAGTGTTTCCTAAATACAATAGTTATTCCACTTTGAAATGCAATCTCCTTTCAACATAATTAACTCTGCAAATGGATTCTCATGTGGAATTATTCAGGAAGAGCTAATTTCTTGTGTTATCAAGCTCTAATGAAGCTTCATATCCGCTATAATATGCACAAAGTAGTGTCACCTTTGTACAGACAACAAATTTGAAGCAAAATATCAAGGAAAAATAAAGTTGTTGCCATGACTTGAATGAAGACCTCCAGACACTCTTGAATACACACAATCTTAATGCTAACATTAACTAACCCACTTCTCTCCCTTATAGGTTTATAACCTATCACAGGTGTTGAAAAAAGTAACAAAATTGTGTGATTAAAATGAAAATATTTTCTGTCTGTAGAAAATTGTCATATGGCTAAATCAAAATAAATCCTACCAAATTTATTTATTGGTGATTCATAACTAAAAAGGGTTTTCTATTTTAAATAGTCATTTATTTTAAGAAGAAAATTTGACTAAGCATAAAATTCTGATCTGGATAGGCAACCCCACACATATACATTTCTGAGACAATAAACCAATTAAGTCTGCTAACATACATATTTACATATTCTTATTTCTTAAAAAAGTAATGATATCATAATCATTTTGCAGGGTTTGAAAAACTTCTCACATGTGCTTGTTTTCTTGAAAAAATAGTTCATGTCTCCTTTTGGATAACTTATCGACATACACTGAGTATTCATAAATGATTAAAAAATGTTTTGCTAATACTTTTCACATAGCAGGCTGCTGTAATATTTAAATAAATAAAACCACACTTACATGTGTTGGGGGTTAGGTGTCCTTCCTTTTGTTCATGCTTACCTATAGAATTTTTCCCCA
>VXBQ01002864.1:11437-35096 GCA_013400175.1 Phainopepla nitens
TCATATCAAACCACCGTGTAGCAAGGCACAATATCATAACCTTAACCCAGAGCTGAGAAATGACACAACAGGGAACACGCACAGCAAGTAAGGTTTTACATAATGCAGCTCTGAGAATGCACGGTGTTGATATCAAATAAATCAACATTGTGGCCAGCAGCTACTAAACCAATGCAACCAATTGCTTATAACAAATTTGTTTTAACATGTCGGAGTGGTGATTATCTTAACCCTTCACACCCCATGGGCTGGGTGCCAAAAGGGACTGTTGTGGTTTAACCCAGCAGGCAGCTAAACGCCAGTGAGCAAACAACTTGCTCACTTCCCTGTCAGCACCCCAGGATGGGTCAGAGAATTGGGGGGAAAAAACCATAAAATTCAGCCATTGAGATAAAACCAGCCTAATAGGCCAGAAAACAGGAAGGGAAATAAAAATAACTATCATTAAAAGATCAGAATATACAAAGCAAGGAATGCAAAATTCAGCTGCTAGCCACCTACTAACTGATACATCGCCAGTTCCCAAGCAGTAACCCCCACCCAGCTTTATCTCTAGCTGATATTTCTGAGCTTTACACCACACTATAGTGTGGAATATCCCTTCAGTCAATCACGCTCAGCTATATCACCTGTGTCTCCCAGCCTCCTCACTGGTGGTATGATGCGAGAAAGAGAAAAGTCTTTGTCTTAATGCTTAGCACTTCACCCATCAGTGTGTTATCAGCATTATTCTCACCCTAAGTCTAAACCACAGCATTATGCCATATACCAGCATGAAAATTAACTCCATCCCACACAAAATCAGGACAATTGTGTACTGGAAGCACAATGTTGTATCATGCCACTTAGCAATTTCCCCACATTTTGCAGACTGCTTGGGGAATAGACAAAGACTTGAGATTTCAAACCATCACATTGCTTTGTCACTAAATACATGTTTTAATAAAGTCTTTCTGTTGACCCAATACATTACCAGGGTCTGGTGAGGGCTTAGAACATTTCTTAAACCAAACACAGGTAAAATATAGAACTTTCTTTGCATAGTGAAAAACTCTAGGTAAAAGCAGTAGCTCCTTGATTTTAAGAAAACTTTGGCAAAAAAAACTGTCGGTGTAATTGTTTTTAGAGGATTTTTATCCTTTCAGCGAGGTAAATAAAAGTGTGATTCACTCCTATAAAAATGCAAGGCTCACGAATTAGAAAAAGAGTTAGATAATATGAATAGGGAGGACCCACCAATAGGTGAGTGAAGGCTTCAAAATGTAAATAGGTAGATTGATAAGGCCCACTGAACATGCTAGATTTGATAATGAAAACCTACATGTTACCAGGGCTTCCTGGGCAAAGAAATGTATCGCATCCTCTTTTACCCGTTCACTCATGTCACAAGCAGCCCAAGTATTCCCATTGATACGATGCAGGCAAAGCCTATTTTATAGCTGAGTAAATGTTTAAGCAGTAAGTCTGTTTTGAGGCCCCTGAAACAGAGGCTACACTCCTACTTTAAATATGTCTATATTACTATAAACCCAGTATCTGCGCGTGACTCAGCCCTGGACAAATGACAGATAACAAGAACAATATTAGTGACGTAAAATACAGGAATAGAATACAGAAAACCAGTGGCTGAAAATTTGCGCGCAGTTCGAGGCAGAAAAGCTTCCATAGCACCTTACAGAAACAGACATTTAAAGGTTTGTTTCTACAACTTCCAACCCTCTTGTAATTCCAGAAGTAGTTAGAACCATTTGAATGTTGATATAAATGAGAGTATGTAGAGATCTAAAAGATTAAGTCCACGTCAGCCTTTTCTTTTATTCAGAGGTTTGGCTTCCTGCCCTCTATTCAGGCAATAAATTGGCTGTAACAGAGCTGCTTCTAGCATTCTGTTCAGTAGAAGTATCCCAGCAGAGACAAAACCACAAAAAATAAGGTAAGCAAGAATGGTAGGTTACAGCAGGGTTAAATAATTTAAGATTGTATTACCAGACTGTTTGTTGAGATGCTGTGAAATAGTAATTTTTTTCAGTTGACTTTAAAGTTTTCTTAAGAAATATCGTTCTTCATCCAGCTTTATGTGCATTTTTCTGTATTCCTGTGTCAAGTTTAGATAATAGATTTTGTAAGGTCTGATTTCAAAGAGACTATAACCTCATTTTTATTAGCTATAGGATGCCAAAGATTATTTTTAATCCACTGTCAAATTGGAATAAACTTGGAGGAATTACTATCTTTGCTAGCAGGACTGACAGCTGCAACCCAATACACTCAACTAAAAGAGTTCTGACCCTGTAAGGATCTTAGACATATCTTATTATGAATTTATCAACACAGTATAATATTTGAAACATACCACCATATGAATGAACTCCAAAATTCTAAATGTTGTTTTCATGTACTGAATTTAGTTTAATTTGATTTTATGATCACAGGTGTCTTGGGGTTAAATGAAAGAGAGAATGATGGCTAAGAACAAACAAGACCAGAATGGGAGCAAAAGAAGCTATATGACAGATTTTCTTTGCTGCCTCCATATCAATGAATTCATACAATCTATGTAGTAGGAAAAAAAATTAAATTTCCTCTGCTTTTATTGTGATCTTGCTGTCATTGGCCACAAATATACTCATTAGTTTGTCAGGAGTAGTTAGACTGCAGCTAGTTTTGGCAGTTTAAAGAGCTTCAGTTCCCCTATACTTGGTTTAGATGCAAAATGAAACAAATCAGGTACAAGTTTCCAAAACATTGTGGACCCCTCTGCTTCCAAGAACAATGCCCAGTTCCTACTAGTCCTCTTCAGTGTGTATCTAACGGAAGAGAGAAAAGAACTGAAGAAATAGGTATGAAAGATATTAAGATAAAGAAATCAACATAGGGAGATACACAGAACATAAAAAGCTATGACAAAGAATGAAAAACTTGGGCTTAGGTGGCATGTGCATAATAACATGTAGTGACAGGAAAGGCTTATTGAAATGGGAGTATTTATATGTCACTCAGTCTTAACAGATATGTTAGGCAATTCAAAGCATGAAAGCTTGTTTTATTTATTGTAGGGAGTTTTAATTGTTCTGGAGAACAATTAATTGGCTTCTGAAGGGCCAATAGGGGTGAAGTTCTACCATAGACTTTTCTATTTTCTACTTGTTTAAACAAGACAAAATAAGTAAACTTTAGTACAGTTCTTCATAATACCAAGATCACCTGTCCATCATTCATCATAGAAAGTTTCTTAAGAATTTATCTGCTTCCTAAATGTGTTTCTGAAAATGTCTTTGAACTGGCCTGCCCTCTTCAGGAATTCTTCAGAGTCCTGACTTGCGAACATTCTCCTTCTTTTCCTACCGTTCTGCATGTAAGTAATGCCTGTTCAAGACTCTGAACATTGATCAAAATCAGCAACTGGTATCTTCAGAACTTCTGTTTAGGAGCAGCCAGACTAGAATTACCCTTGTTTTCAGTAGGAAACTTGAGTAAGTGATTGTCTATTTTTGAGCCTCAAAGACCTAGCAAAGTCTTAATGCTTTGTTTATGAACACCTAGGGACTTATATCTCTCAAGATCCACAAGGTGGTATGACCGTCCACACACACCACAGAGCCCAATTCAGGCAGAAGTTTCCAGAGACCAGGTTCCTAGTGAAAAAAAACCAGAAAGGTTGTTTGTTTAGAATGCTCAGTAATAAAGCACTTTTAGCAAGATGAGGAAGAGCCAGCCTTTTCTTTCTACCTCTGATGGGAAGTTATCACTCATGGTATGACCCCCATTTACAAGGAAGAGTATTCCTATATACTATTTCACTTTTCAGTGATCAAACTGAATGTTGTTATAACAGAGTTGAAGAGAGTGAATAAGAGCCTTAGTTATCCCTTTTTTTGTCTAGTAATGAGAGAATTGCCAGGGATGGAAGTCTTTCATTTCATGTAAATTTTAATATGAGGGTTTATTGGGGAAGCTGTATCAGGGAAGTGAACCAAACCAGAATACAGAACTGCCCTACCCTTCCCTGGGTGAATTTACAAGCCATTGCACTTGTGACAGAGCCATGATCTCTCTGGTCTGACAGATACTTAGTTATTGTGTGCAAAGTTGCGTGGGGCTAAAATTGTACCCGTCTTCATTTGCTTCATTCACCAGGATACCAGACAGAATTGAAGCTCATTGTTTTCTTTGGTCTGCACTTGCCATAAACACTTGTCATAAACAGGTGACTTCAGGAGAGCATGTAGACTTAAGAATTTCAGTTTCTCTTTCTTTAAACCAAAGTAAGGTCCTTCGCTTTTCTGAAATGCATGGTTTAACTTGTAACTTCAGGGTACCTTAGTAGCTGCCTGGATGGTTTCACCACCAAAGTAGTTCACATTCTTAGACATCAACCTCTCCTCCAGGTATCTAACCTAACAGATATTACTTAATAATTATAGTATATTCCTCAAATTTCCAAATTCCAATCCTCATTTCTAAGGCAAGATTTCCTGAACCTTGGTTTAAGACTGCAATAGACCTCTGAGAGTCAGATTATGCTGTTTTGAAGTTAGCATCATTTTCAATCACTTATGAATACTTGGACAACTATCTTAACTGTGTTCAAAAAATGAATGTGATTTTCCAATTCAGTTAGCAAAATGTACCTAGCTTCCTATGAGTGACAAACGTAAACTGAAGCCAAAACCACTGCTTATATCTTCTCTAAGGGGAAGTCTTCCAAAATACATTCCTTCAACACAACTGTGTTATCCATGGTAGTGTGCATCTTGGTGGAAGTTTAGATAGCTAACTGATGTACCATCAGTGGAAAGAGTGTTTTTGCTTTGCAAGACAAAGTCTTGGGTCATGCAAACAGTCAAATATTTATTGAGTTTGTCTACACCCATTAACTGTCACTTATCAAAATTCTATTTGAAAACTTGTTTCTCAATGGAAACACAAAGTCTTTTGACAAATTCTAACTCCTACTTTAGGACTCGAAAAGGAAGTCAACCCAGATCATTGTCATCAGTATTTTTCCAGTGCCTCTGCAATGCTGCTCCGCTCAGGCTGCAGAAAGCCGATTCAAATGCCTCTCCGTAGAAGGCAGCATATGAAGAAGAAATTTCTGCTTACTAATATGAGACGAGCTCCTGGAAAGCCAGGTAACTCTTACCTGAGTGGCAGGTTGTTTGTAATCTTGAAAAGAATATTCCAATCCAAGGCAAAATCCAACAAAATTAAGCATGTGGAACAGCTTTTCTATAATGCTGTCAAAAATAAAAATATTTGGTGAAAAATAGACCCGAAAAGCTACCTTTAAAACAACCAGAACAGAAGTACTCCTTAAAATAGTGACATTACATTTTCCACAACCCCATTTTCAGACCAGTAATTCCTAATGTACGAATGTACCTCTCTGGAAAAGAGTGAATGATGTAAGCAGACCTGCCAACCATTTTAGTTTGGGTGCTGTAGCAGTTCTTGTAATTCCAGTTATAAGTAGAATTCTTACACTACAGCTACTTCAATATAAGTTTTTTTAAAGGTTTGCTGTATTGATTATTGTAGTTGTTGTCCTATTGCTTTTTAGAACAACCCATCTTTTTTTCTGGAAGCCTGATTGCCAGCTGCCTCTGAAGAGAAAACCTTTGTCCAACCATAAATGAGCTATGCATGTAATCAAAAGTCCAACACAGAACCTACTACTTCTGGAGGGTGTGACTCGGGCTGTCAGAATGTGCATCATCCTCCTTCAGTGTGTGTGCAAAGTTTCTGCTCAGCCTAAACAGGGTGGAAAGAAAGCTTCTTGGAAACAATGCAGTTTTTTCAAAATATTTGCCTAAATAAAGATGTTTCAGAGGAGTATCTCATTACAAAATAAGTAACAAAGTTTTTGGTAAGGTCAAGCTTTGCTAAAACATTATGCCATTGCTGATGCATTCTGTGTATCCTGTTGTTTTACTTGCCTAATTATTCTGGCAAATACAGGATTTTTTATCTTGCAGTATACCCTGGAGGTCTGTGTGATCTCAGAAATATTTTAACCACATTTGAAAGTATCAAATCTCTTCCAGTAAAACAATGTTCAGCTGAACATAATCAAAATTGTGCCTTACAGTGTTATTTTGGAGGTGTCTGATATACAAGCGTATGGACAAACACTCTTTGACATCCAGAACAACAGAGTTGTGTTTAGGAATGAAAAGGAACAATTTCCATCCTTGAAGATTTTACCTAGAAAGACCTGGGGTTTGGGGTTTTTTTTTCAGTGCGAGATGTCTGATTCTCAAACTAAATGCTGCTATTTTAGGTAGCCATAAGCACTCTAACCTAAAAGTCCTGTCCATACCCAGATCCAATATTCAAAATGCAGAATTGGGAAACAAGCAAGTACTTACCTATGAAATACAGGAAACTCATCTATACACAGTATGCTGCAGAGAAACGCCCTACTTTATCTCTTCTTTTCTTCATAATGAAACTTACAACTTTATTTTTCACGTCTCTCCATTCAAAGACTTCTGTGAACAACCTTGCTTTGGCTCAGGCTTCCCACAGAGCTCCACTGGCTACTCTAAGTTTACTCATTCACCAGCCAACTGCAAATGTGGACCCACTCTCCCACATTCAAATTCATCCTGTCCTCATTAGTCTTTACTATTTTTCAACACAGCTATCTGCATGCGGTCCACCATCCCTCTTTCTTACACTACTCCTCAGGCTCTTGGGTTGGAAGTTATTTTGTCAAACTCAAATTTTCACATGTTATCTCTCTGAAAGGTTGAGATACATCTTTTCTGCTCACTGACATAACCTTCTAAGCAAAGAAATATGTATTTTCTTTCTTCACACTGACACCAATCCCTCAAAACAGCTGCTTAAGCTCACTGGGTAACTTCTAGCATTCTTTGGCTATACTGCTCATAGTTCAAATATATATCGATTATCAAGATTTTTATGAAAATGCATTAGGTCGTTTTCTAATGGAATGTTGTCATTTCTCTGTCGATAGTAAAATTAATTATAACTCATTTTTTATTAGTGTTTAGCCTGAGAAAAACAATGAAATGTTATATACTAACTGAAGATTCAAAAACAGTGCATTTTGATATAGATGAAGATGGTCATCATGAAATATCTACCAAGGATTCACAGTCCCATGAAGGTAGTGTTCTTTATGCACTGAATCTCACCAACTGTGTGTATAGTACTCAGGACATTTTCAAATGTACTTATGTGTCATGTGTCCCTGGGGCCCTCGGTACTAGAAAGACATTGAGGTGCTGGAGCATGTCCAGAGAAGGGCAATGGAGCTGGTGAAGAGTCTGGAGCCCAAGTCCTGTGAGGAACAGCTGAGGGAGCTGGGGGTGTTTAGCCTGGAGGAAAAGAGGCTCAGGAGGGACTCTATCATTCTCTATCTATCAGCTGTCTGACAGGAGAGTGTAGCTGGGTGAAGGTCAGTCTCTTCTCCCATAACAAGAGACTGGATAAGGGGAAATGGTCTTGGGTTGTGCCAGTGGAGCTTTAGATTAAATATTAGGAAAAATTTCTCTATTGCAAGTGCTGCCAAGCTTTGGAGCAGGCTGCCCAGGGAAGTGTTTGTGTCTCCTCCCCTTGTAGGGATTTAGGTTTTTGGATGTGGTGATTAGGAACATGGTGTAATTGGCAGTGTCAGATTATGGATGTATTCAATGATCATAAGGGTATTTTCCAACCTAAATGATTCTATGATCCCATTCTCTATAGACATAACAATATGTTGGATCTGTATGAATGCTGATAATGATATAAGAAAACTTTTATCCTGATTTACAGTAGGTATGTTATATATTTAAATGATAAAATTATATTGTTCATGCTCTATTGTTCATGTTCATTTAGCTCTAAAGAGAGAGAAAGGAAAGGCAACGCTCAAGAACAAATGCAAAATGCAAGAACAAATGCAAAATGGATAACAGAGCATATTTTGGAATTTGTGGGGTTATTATTTCATTGAACTCTTTTGTCTCAAATGGGGCTTCTGTACATGACACCAAAGATGTTATCATAACTATCATCATGCAAAGACATATTAGAAGATATAATTTTGGTAGATAAGAGTTAAATAATATTAAATGTAATTATCTAGAATGATGCAATTATTCTAGAATGGTACCATTTTCAGAGATGTGAAAGTAGGAAAAGAATTCAATAAAACATATTATTACCAAAATAGAGGAAAAAGTTTAAATCTTTAAGTTAACTATTGAATTACTATAACTTTTATTCTATTAAATTGAGAATAACAACAGCTACACTGATAGAGTACTTAAGTGTGTTTTATATCTTTTTCAATATCTTTTCTTTGATAACACCATCAAATTTTGAAGTCACTCAGACAATTATTATTGTTAATTTATGAACAGAACCAAAACCTGTATAATTATACAATGGAAGCAGTTTGTGAACATATATATAGTCTGACAAGCCTGATCTAGAAGATAGTGATATTCCTAGAAGTAAAAAAAAAAAAAAAAAGCTGGGTAATATTATTGTGCACAAAAGCACCACAGACACATATTCATGATGCAGTTAAGACAACATAATATTAGAAACCAGTTGTAACCATGATGTTTGTGACATTTTTACCTGAAATGGGTAATGTTTTCCCCAGCTGACTGGCTGTGTGATTCAGGCTGGTGTTAGAAAAGCCAAAAACCACTTACTATTGTTACCTGTTGCCTTCCAATCCCATGTATTTCATATTAGGGTACTCACTTTCACTGCCAAAGCACTTCAGGCTCTTCTTTCATAGCCTACTAGGCTTTACAGCTGGTCACCTCTTGCTTCTCAGATGCATTCTCTGTTGCAAAACATAGTTAAGCAATCAATACACTTTTTAGGTTCAGCATTCAGGCTTTAGGGTACCTGTTCACAAATCTAACTGTAGAGCCTTCCAGGGTTGAGTGAATTCAGAGACCCTCAAAAAAAGAAATCTGATGGCTGTCACTGTTACATATTCCTTCTTAGATTATGTTTCAAAACAATTGTTTAAATTGTTTGTATTGTTTTTAAATCTGAGCTCTCTAATTCCACATATTTGTTAAATACCTTCTGTTTTAGATATTGCGTGGTTAGGCGTGTTCACAAGGAATGAAGCGGCACTTTCTGATAAGCGTCTTGTGGGGAAAAAAGGTATAATCTCTTTGTTAGGGTCTGGTTTTGAAGATACATTTGAGAGAGGGAAAAGAAGGTAGTAGTGTTTTTGCACATAGACTTGACTTTAGAAGTTACATATCGTATCAGATTTTTCACTTAGCTCGGGTTACTGGACAGGTCTAAAAATAAAAGAGCGTTTCTGTGTTCCATAAGAAGAAATCTTCAAAGTTACAAAATTTGTAAATTGGAAGTAGGGGCTGGGACTGAACACAGTGTATGTAGGGGAATATATCGTACACAAATTGGAACACGCAAATTTTTTTTGCAGAAAAGTGTGGGTGTTGCATTGCTTGCATAAGAGTCTTAACTAGCAAAGACCTACTTCAGCAGGAGGGGAAAACCAAAAAGAAATTAATATGAAGAAAGCGGAGGCACTCTTTTGGAACTTTCATACTGTACACTTAAGAGTGACTGCGAAAATCAAGGATATATTATAAGTTCAAGTATTACAGTGGAAGAAAAATGTATCCTAATTCCAGTCATCAAGGGCTCCTGTAAGCAATGAGAACAAATATCCATTTGGTCCAGTACTGCACCTTGAAGAAGGGACAAATGAGGATTTCTAGGCAACAGTATAAAAATACTGATATCCTCCCAAATCTCAAAGCTTTGCATTTTAGGGAAATCCCAAGCAAGAAGAAGTTCAATTTATTTCATTTCAAGGCATTTTGTTTGCATAGATTTAAAAATTGCCTCTTAGACCCTGGTAAGGTTTTAGTGACCAGAGAGACAAGGTAATTAATTCAAAAGCTATCAGAGAGTGGAATAATTGCTGATATGCAGTCACAGAAAGGTTCCTTACTTTCCTTGCCATTCTCTGGCTGCCAGATAGACCACTTTTCACATCTTTTAGAGGTGATAGAAAAAGTTGGGCTCCTTTGGACTTACTCAGACTAAACAAGGTATAAGCAAGTCAGAATAAACTCTATAGATGGAGAAAGAAAGGATAGATGAGATGTAAGTCATGTTGATAGATGTTCCCGGTCAACTGGATGGATTCCTGCACAACTCTTTTGTTGTTACTCTTATCTTCAAGACAGAACACTCTTGACTGGGATAAGAAGCCTCTCTTGCCAGTTGATGTGTCTCTTAAATGTTACAGCTGAAATTGGACAATTGCAGCTGAGGCAATCAAAGATGATGTCACAAAAAGTTATAAAAATGACAGAATTGTAGAACTACAGTCTACTATATTTATCTGAATACTTATGTAAACTGATAAAGCATACTCAGTTTAAGCTAGAAAGTTTTTCTCATTTTTTAACAAGGATTTTTATGCTATTTTCATGCTATAGATGTCTCAGAAAAATTCCTTCAGGAGAATAATACAAAAGCATTACAGTTAAGGAAAGTTAGGGCAACTAAAATCAGGGCCAAGAGCAGCTAAAATTAGTTAAAGTGGGATGAATATGTCTTGCTAATCCTGAATATCCTTCAGAGGCTAAAAAATCCCTTTGATAATATGTAAAAAAACTCCAAACTCCTTAACAGCAAGTGTTAATGCATAGCAAAATAATGTCTTTTAAATTTGTGTTCAGTTGCTGCAGTGTTAAGCATGTAGATCAACTGACACTTTCTTTAAAAAAATTTTGTCTTAAATGGTACCCTTGAGATACTTCTAAAATCAAAATGGTTATTTCTTGAAGTAAGTTTGCAAGTCAGTCAGATATCACTGAGCAGTCATTAATGAAATGAGTTTTGCTAGGTAATGCTCTTGTGTGCTGTATCATTTGGCAAAGGGTGCCTTAATTTATTCCCATTTTGCTGAGGCCTTGAAATATGAGAAGGGAACAACAAATATTGTCAGTTTATCAGGCTGAAGAATGTCCTGTATTCTTGATATTGTCTTACTTCCTGCAGCTGAAACAAACAGCATTAGCTCAAAAATTGAATTAATCCAATGCATCCACAATTACAACAGTAGAAGGATTGTGATGTGGAAACACACAGAAAATGAAAGGGAAAAAATGCTACATTTTCCGTATTGACATATACACAGCCGCATACTATAAACATGTTATTACACATATGTGTTATCTACTACTATATATGCCTTTGTAGCTCATATGACATGTCGAAATGTATAACTGATATTTCATACATTGACCATAAAAGTAGAGAAATGAACTATATATATATATATATGGCAAATTTAAAGTCTCACAAAGTCACAGGCTTTAAATACTTTGGACAAAATAATGCTATCGAGAGTGATTGTATTTATTTCTATTCCTATGCCTATAAATAATGTTTTCTCTTTGTTGACCATATTCAGCTCTTCTTAATTTTATGAAATGATACTCATATTATGACAATACTCTCCCCTGTGTAAAACAGATTCCAAAAATTTGGTGATGCTCACACAGAGATCAAAACTTAATGAATTTGTCCTACTGTGCAAGGGCAAGAAGCACCTCTCTCTCAAGGTAAGAAGTTGTTTATTTTCTTCATAACTTATGGGTGCTCTCTCTTACTATAAGAAAATTTCCCCCACAGACCTTTTCAAATTCACTTTACTTACCACCTTCTATGTTTCATAACTTCTGAGTATGTCTCTTTATTCTTTCTTGGGAAATACTCAGAGAAGGTTATTGCAAAAATTTTTGGGTTGGGTAGTTGACTACCGACACTAGAAGACAGTTAGGGGTGTTGTGGTCCAGTCTCTGTGGAGGAAAAAGGAACTTCTTAGCCAGAGAATATGCAGGAAAATAAGAGAGGAGTAAAAAGTAGGAATCTTGCCTTGGAAAGAGATGAGTTTCATTTTCTTCCAATGAACCCACATCACAAGATAAGGAATGTGATGAAAAGAAAACACAGCTGAATATCCTGTTATAAACATTTACCATCTGGTGTCTAAGCTTTCCCATTTTCTCCAGTTTTGAGAAAGTTTGTTTCTGATAGGAAGAGAAGGCAAGGCTAGTCTTCCACAATGAGGGATTATAACCATTGCTAAAATCTGTCTGAGGAAGAATGCTGTGTTGCAATTTACCATCTAAAACAGAGTAAAGATCCAAGAAGCTCTGTTTACACAGGTATGCTGAGATGAAGAATAACCTTTCATCCAATGTCAGCATGATGGTGCATCTAATGATGCATGATGGTGTAAAACACCAAATGCTTCCTCAAAAAGTCTTGGATGCTTTTAATTTGTTTTTAACTCACAAATGACTCAAGACAAAATCTATTTCCTGAATTTTTCTAGAGAAAAATGTTGTTGTAAGATACATAGATTATATTCATAACATATACTCACAGAAAGGGATTTTCCTTTCTGTCCCTGAAATAGCAACTATTTTAAAAGGATTTTTCTTGTTCAGAGGCTGCCTTTTCATAAATCAAATGCTTGAAGGGTATTCCACCAAATCAGGAGAAGAACTGAGTGTTGAGCCTTAATGGATTTTACTTTCCAAAGAACAATTTTAAGATTCCAGGCTATACCAGATTATGTTTTTTGACATAATTGAAAGTAGCTCTTATCTAAAGATGAAGCAAGACTTACTTGGTGTCTACCAAAAATGTAAAAACCTTGGAAAGATCATGAACCCTTCTTTTCCTCACACAATACAAATAATTTCTTTGATCTCAGCAGGGATTCTGGTATGGAACAGGACAAGGCTTCTTATCTGGAATAAAGTTTTGGTATCCTGGTACAATATGGTTCGGTCAGGGCTGCATTTCTAAGTAGAACCTGGGCACTCCATGGTTTGAAGGACTGTCTTGAGTATTTGCTTTCAACCCAATTAATTTTGCATTGTAAATGGTAAAGGAGGAATATATTAAAGGAAGTCTGTCAAGAATTTATAATTTATTAATTTTGGATTATTTGAATGTAATAATTAATGAACTTTAAAAAAAAAGGTAGTTTTCTTTAGAATTAATGGCATATTTGATGGGTTTAAAAACCAAAATATGAAGAAAAAATTACCAAATTAAATTACAAAATTAACAAATCTGTGTGTTGTAAACACAGGTCTTAAAAGCATCCTGTTCAAAGCCAGATTATCCCTCAGTGGAGAGATGTAACTTGAAAACATGCCACCATGAAGATCCTGACTTTAAACAGGTATACAATCGTGATCAAATAAATAAATAAAAACTTGCATGTGAGACTGTGTATGCAAATACAGGCGTGTAAAAAGGGCAGCTAAATTAATCCTGTTACNNTGACAAATTGCTTACTTTTCTTTCAGCTGATTTTTTGTAATTTTCCCCTGACTTGTGTTTATTACTACATCCTTCAATCTCCAGGCAAAATATCTGACTTTCAATTAAAACATGAAAGGTGGATATGTTTCTTGTACTATTATGCTTATACAAAATGTAGAGAGATATGAAGTAGATTTTATCTGGTACAAATTCTTAGACAAGACAGAGAAAATCTGGATGAGTATATTAGCAGATCTAGAAGGCTCAGATTACAAAAGTTACGATGAATCCATCACTCATGAACTTCTGGAAAGTAATAAAACCCTGTCATATTTTCAGACTGAATTTATTATCATCAGATGATTATAAATCAGGAGTAATGCATTGTGGAATGAAAAATAGATATGTGGGTGGTTTCTTAACTTGTTTTTGTGACAAAAGCTTGGTTTTGTTGGCTCTTCTCTAGATACAAATGATAAAACATAGAAGGCACAGGAAGGAAATTAGTTGCTCTTTGGGATACCTAAACCTTAGCTTAACAGACATTATAACCTAGAGAAAATGCAAAACTAAGGCAATGTAACTATTAATAATTTTTATTAGGATTGTAGTCCTGTAGGTTTAGTATTCAACTGAAAAGACAATCTTTCCAATTTCAATAAGCAAAATTAGAGCTATCGGGACCCAGGGAGTTTCAGAACTTCACAAGAGAGTCTGTAAAACCTGAAAACCTGGAATTCCCAGCCTAAAATTTCTAAAATGCTAACCTTTGTCCTGAATCAGAAAGTATTAAATTACCAATTCCAGTAAATTGAAGTCTATCTGAAATGGTTTTCAAAAGGTATGAGCTACACTACTAATACTTAATGAACAGATCTCCTGCATTCTGGGCCTGGAAAATCTAAGTGGGTCCTTCAGTTTAAGTTCTGCTGAGTTATTCGTCTACCACTAATATTCCTTGGCTCCACACAGAAGGAGAAAGCAACAAAGCTTAGGAAATTGTTAATGCAACTTTTAGTCTGCTCTTTGTATTCTGTTAACTATCAGAGTCATATTGAATCCTGCAAATTATATTTAATACCCTTTTTTATTTCATACTCTTTTTTTTTAACATAAAAATACGTGGCTTTTCTGTGGAGCTGTTCGCAGAGATGTAATGTCTTTATGCCTGCAAGTTTTGGGAGACATCTGGAGAGAGCTTTAACAATTGCAACATAGTTAAAATGAACAATTCTTTCTGGGAGCCCATTCATTACTTAACAAAGCAGATAGTGATCTGCTCATCATGGTTTCTTGCTGATAATCTGAAATAGAAGAAAAAATGTTATTCATTTGTTTGAGGAGAAATCAGAAGTCTGCACTTGAACCACATCCAGTTGGGCAAAGAGAAAGAAACGTAGGCAACTGAATCATGATATTCTTAATAAACCTTTTTAAATGAGTGTACGAATCAGTAAATAATTTCTAATGTGGTGAATAATGCCTACATTGTCCTTAGGATTAGAAAGCGTGGGCGTAGTGCACTGAGATGGAGAAATACTTCTCATGGGTAATGACAAAGTTATGCAAGGCTGCAATGTGATATTAATCTGCTAGCTTTGAATAGTAAGTCTTAAAGAAAGGCAATTTCCTTTTTTGTATTTGAAGACTGCCAGTAGAATTACCGGGAACACGAGAATCTGNAATTTTAAAGACAGGCATTTTCCTTTTTTCTATTTGAAGACTGCCAGAATTACCAGAAATGTGAGAATCTGTGGACCCTATACCAGGAGGAGTTGCATATAGTGTTGCAAACATTCATTTCTGTGAGCAAGGTTATTGAAACATGGTTCACAATCAATATTAAATGAAAAATCTTTTATTACATTTCATAAAAAATTAATTAGGTTGTAATAACAATAAAATAATTTTTAAAAATTACAGCAAGTAATAGTTTACAATAACATCTGATTCTGATTTGGATTAAGTCAGAAAGGCAACACAGGTGACAACCAATATTTATTGCAATGCTGCTGTGGTAGGAATGGAAAACTGCACAGTAGACACAGCTATGGCCTCACACAGTTCACACAGTGGCAGCATCCCCGCCAGAGCAGCAGTGGAGAAGCCAACCCCAGCAGTTCACTCAGGAGTATTTACTTAGAACTGTTGATTATATTAACTCTGTAATAGAGCATGCTTACCATAATTACAATATCATAGAAGAAAATGCAGTTAATCACACAACAGAATGATCTCAGAGCTGCAGAACAGTATTTCCCTTTAGATCCTCCACTTAAAAGGTTTTCCCAGTTCCCCCACCCCCTGCACATAATGCTCCCAGTAGGTAAGACAGCTTTCATTTTACCATTTGCATTAATTATGTGTAAATTTTTACTATTTCTCTTTTTTACTCTTCCAGAAGTGTAGGAATTAGTGAGTATATTATAGTTATCAGAGAGGTACACATCTTCTTTAGTACATATCTGTCATATCTCACTTTAGTGTAGCTCCTGCTCTGGTTCAACTATAATATTTGACTATTCTTGACCCATTACTACCTTCAGATTTTTGCATATGTATTCTTTACCATCTCAACTTTTCTTAAGTACTAGTATCACTCAATTTCCCCTCTGTTTCAAATCTTCACGAATTAACATATTTGCTTAAAAGAGTACTAAAAGATAGAATTCAACAATTTCAATTGCTGGATCTGGCTGCTTCTCTTCAAGTTATTGTTCCTTGCTGTATAACACAAGGTTATTAGGTGATTGTATCTGGACAGAATTTCCCAAAGTTTTGGCTGGAGTACCCCAGCCTGGGTGGACTGGGACCTGAAGGACTGCAGCTGTGAAAGTTCTGTTAAGAACAGTAACAGTTTTTATTCCACAGTCCTCTCTATTTTACTGGGTAGTTTGATGAAGATAAATAAGAGGGAGATTATACCCAAGGCTATGCAGTCACAAAAGACTTTGTTAAGACACTTACTATTTACTCCAGTTAAGTATGCCAAAATAAACTCTTAAACAGGTAAAATCTTGCAAGGCCCACCAAGATACCTCAGTCCCGAAGTTTTGACCTTGTAAGTAGTGACAATGTCATGTTTCCTGTGCTTGGCAGCAGGTTGGTGGGGACACAGTTCTTTTGGGCACCCAGCATGAAGCTTGAGGTTTTGGGGATTTTTTTTGCCCCAAAAGTTGATTCATATTAGGGTGAAAGTGGACTGTTCTGGGCTGAACAAAGTCATGCCACCATTGAGGGCTGCTGTATCAGAGATCCTACACCTTTGGTATGAATGAAAGGTGGCAAAGTGAATGCTACAGCTGATATTGCCAAAACATTTTTCTTGATTACTTTGGCAGCAGTGTGCAGGCCAAAGTTTACTTTCAGTGGAGGGATGTCCAATACATCTGGAGCTGATTTACCCAGGGCTGGAAGCACAGCCTACTATTTGTCAGGACAGGACCAGCTGTGGTAAAAAAATACATGGAATGTGTTGCTCCAGCCAGCATCCAAGCCCCTGCCTAGATATTCATGCAGACCTACTCCCTGCCAGTGGAGAGGGGAGAGAATATGTGAGAAATGACGCCTCACTTTTTAAAATTTCACCAGGTTTATTGAACCACAACAAGGGACTGAATGAAGAAAAAGAGAGAGCGCTGGGTGCTTAGCTGAAGCACACTGCCCACACCCAAAACAATCCCTACATATGCTGCTAACAAGCCAACCCCCTGCTCAGCCGACCCTCCCATGCTCGTGCAGATGTCACTCTTCCCACTCAGCCCCTCTTTTGTCCCACCTCTCAGAGGGAGTCCTTCTTGCTTCGACCTCCCCCATGGTCAGAGATCAACTTTCAACATTACAAAACTTATATGAAAAAACACCTTAACAGAACTAAAGATTTCTTAACAGAACTTCTTTTAGCCTTATAACGTACATTTAACATTCACGAGAGACAGCATCACACTACCTATTTATTACAGAATAGCAAGAGCAAAAGTAAGAAAACTTTTGAGTTAAGAAAAAAACTCAAAAGTAAAACATATAAAGGTCAGAAAAAACCACAAGTGATGCAAAAGCTCACTCATCTCATCCCACAAGTAGACCAATGCTCAGCCAGTCTCTGAGCAGTAGTCTTCTGGGAAGCAAACATCCATGCCCTCAACCCCACATTCTCCATTTTCTACACCAGGCTTTATGACTGGCCATGACATCACATGGTGTAGAGTAACCCTTTGGCCACTCTGAGACAGCTGTCTCAGATGTGCTCCCTCCCAGCCTCTTGCCAATCCCAGCCTATGCACTGAGGCTGAGTAGGAAGAAAGAGAAACTCATGATGTTGTGCATGCACTGCACAGTAACAGCCAAAATATTCACTGGTGTGTCATCAATCCTGTTTTAGCCACAAACCACATAACTAATTTGTAATGCCTTCCAAGGTCCATAACTTCTCTGATGTAATTGAGGTGGTAGCTCAGCTTTACTAGTTTGCTTATCATCATTGTCATCACTGTACGACTCAGGTCTCTTTGATCATGTGCTCATTTCCTTGCTTTATCTGAGGCAAAATGTAGATTGCAGTGTGGCCATACTTCTTGGTGTAATGTATCATAACAACACAAGATGTTCTGTTCCAGCTGGTCTTCAAATCCATTCCTTTTTATCTTCTAGTTTCTTCCTATGTTAGAGTGCGGCACTTGAACCTAGCTTGGAGTAATGCTCACTGTGCTATATTCAATCTGACTTAATGTAATTTTGAGTCTATTTATTTTAGAACTTATATGCTACTCTCTCAACATATTTTTCTGTAGATCCCATCACTGACATGTTGGTCTTTAGCTTCTGAAGACAATATTGGTAGCATTTTCCTGACAAGAGCATATGTATTCTATTTTAAGTGCTTTGTGAGTCACCTGTGGGACATGAATAAAGGTGTAATTTTTGTCATTAAATGCAAAACCTAAGCTGTAAATTGGTTCTTCATTTAATGCAATGGAAAACAAATTATCAGGTTGTAACTAAAAACCAGTAGCTTTTCTCTTAGAACTTGCAAATTACCTTGACTGCTAAAACAGAAACTGTCCTTAGGAAGAACTTTATTTGGCAGGATTCCACCACATTCTCCGGGCTTTCTTATCATCCTACTTTACAGGTCATAATTGAAAATCACCTCTGCCATGATTTCTTGTAAAATATTTTGTTCTTTAATGTTCTGCTGCATCTCCCAACCCTAATGCTGTTTCATTATGCTTCTACTCTGAGTTCTTCTTCCTTCTCCCAGTCACATAATGTCATTCTCCAAATGATTTCCCTCTTACAGTTTTCCATCTAATTTTCCATCCTTTCATGCAGGTACAGCAGGTATTTTTAAATTTCTGGATCTCAATCTGCTTTTGCAAGCATGCAATTTTTGCTTTACAAGATCCCATTGGAATCTCCCTTGCTCTAATGTGAATTTCCGCATCGTTCATATGAATCTCTCTCCTTACTTCTACAGGTTTTCTCTCACCAAACATTCTTACTCCTTGTATGTTTACTTTTTACCATTCTGAGTCCCTAGAAGGTATTTGCTTCCCAAAGACAAATATTCTTCAACTTTCTTAAGAGTATTTTTTAAAACATACTTTTTGGATTGAAGCTGCAGATATACTGTTGTTACATTGGCTTGAAGCTGCAGATGCACGGTTGTTACATTGACTTGATCAGGACAGAATGTTCTAGCTGCTTCCCATTCTAGCTTTGCTGGTAATAGAAGGTGTATCCTCGAGTTTCCGTGAGGTACTCTGGAATAACTGCAGGACATTTTCTTTCCATCTCTTCTTGTCATATGGGCTGAAAGGACACATTGCTCCTTCTGTCAAAAGGTGGTTATTGCCAATTCTGTAATCTCCAGCAAGCTGGTACCCTCAAATGTGCTCCTGCTTTTCCTCAAGCATTCAGTTCCCTTTTAGAGGTCCCCTTTATCAATGATAATACATCAGATGAGTCAGAGTTATGGAACTGTCTCCTGGGCAGAATAGGAGTTCAATGAGGTCACTCAAAAGGAAAGTTTAAATAATTTGATTAAGATACATTCAGTCTTTCCCAAAAGATACTATAAAAACCTCTCCTCTCTGGCAGGAGGTTGAGCTGTTGCTCCAGAGATGGATCTTTTAAAAAAAGTGCATTGGAAACTAGAGGTATACAGAAAAGCCATAGGTAATAGAACAGTTGTTTTAAGAGTAATTTCTACTGTAACATTATAATTTTACTTCAAAAGAGGCAAGAAAAACTGTGGGTTGACATTTTATTGCTAGCAGCAGTTGACAGGGTAGGCCTAAGGTGAGAAAATAACCAGATGAAAAACCTCAGTTATTGTAATGACACTGGGGAAACTGGGCTGCTGTTCTTGTGAAGCAAAGGAATGCATTTATTAGTCTGGTATTACTCAGTCCTTCAAGGGAGATGGGTAGTCTTTTATTCACAGTTATCATAGAATTTATCCCAAAATTATTAGTTGTTGCCTAATGTTTATTTAAAAATTGGTAAATGTGAGTCACTGGAGAAATATACATAACAAGCATTAAAATATAACAAACCAACAACGTAAGTGAATTTTTGTCACATTTAACATTACAGAATGTCGTCAGAAATATAACCGGTTTTTTATTTTGTGTGTTTTCATAGCTGAGTGAAGATAATAACTTTTTCATCATGCATTACCAAGGAGATTCAGTGCAGTTCCAGTGCTACAAAGACAGACGTTACTATCTGTGTGTAAATGACGACTCACTCGATATTCGCAAGCTGGAAAACAAAGACCCCAACGAGGACAAAAATTTTTACTTCAGGGTGTCATATTTACAGGAAAAGTAGCTTGTCTACCTTCCAGCGGCCTAAGGGCCCATACAGCTCCTAAGAAGATGAGATCAACTTTGAAGTTTGAGATCAACTAATTTCTGTTTGAGCTAAACTCTTACATTTTCATAATTTCTAAGTCACCAATGTCCTTCATTTCTGTACATTCAATAGTAAAAGAGGGAGGCCTAGTTTGAAAAGCATATGAACTGATACTACCTACACAAGTATGTTTTTAAGGAAACAAAATGTTCTGGTGTGGGAAAATATACAGGGGATATTTCAAAGATGGCAACAATAAGGAACATATATGAACACGATCATAAAATGTGTTCTCTATGTGGTAAATATTTTACTTTTTAAAAACTGTCTCTTAAAAGCTCACCTGAATGTGACAAGAAAACTTTCAGAAGTTGTTAAATGTATATGTGCATATCCTGACTGACTGACTTAGAGAAAGAGGTAGAAAAGGTGTCTTGTGTCTATCTGATAGTAAGGGAAGATGCTGGAAGCTGGAAGATGTCTCTGCACCTGTGGCTCCAAGTCAGCCCATCCAGTCCATTATGCAATCTCAGCATCTCTCCAGCATGGCAGCTCTCTAGTAAAATGTACACAGAGCATCAGATTCACAATATGCAGGCAGAGAGAGGGAGATACATTGAACGGATGGGCAGTAACAGATGCTGCAAATACAGCAGAAAATTGCTCTGACATGTTGGCTTCCACATCTGAGTCATAGAGGGAAATGCAATCACATGTTCATTTGCAAAGAAGAGTGCAGAACAACATCAGAAAAATAATAATGTTCAAAATTACTGAATAAAATAAACACTAGATGCTTATGTGGGGTACACTGGAGGAGACATAGGAGTACCTACCTTTGAGCAACAGCATCTGTCAGTGTCAAAAGGAAGATGCTGACACTTAAATGTCCCTAGACCATACCCTGCAAAGCATAACCTATTTGAAATACATGAGAAAACAATCTGAAAGTTGTCAGGATGACTAGGTGTTAAAGATCTGGTTCCTCATTTTCCTACGTGGAATCCCACTCTGATCTAGTGGCAGTTTCCTGTGATGCAAGTAATTTGTGGCTGTGTGTGTATAAATGATAGACATGATGCACCTATGCCAAGAGACAGCAGCTTAGTTGCAATGGAACAGCCTACAAGATAACAGAACACTTGCAGGAGTAGTGCTGTGTAAGGTTAACAAACAATGCAACCCCGAAATAGGAATCCTAACATCAGTCAGTTGATCACACCAAAGCACATTGCACTGATGCAATTTTCTGCTGTAAACTAAACTCCAAAGGTCTGTGAGACCTTAAAAGATTTCACAGCTTGCTTGCTGTATTCTTCAAATAGTGAAAATCTGTATTTGGTTATAATGCTCATTGAGGAGAGCTTTTAAGTATTTTCTAAATAATACTTACAAGTTCTGGACTTGCCAAGAGTTCAATAAAATTAGCAGGAAGGAAAAAAACCCAAAACTAGATATTAATTTCATCATTTATTACACCAGAATCGAGTTATTTCAGCACTACTTAAGATGTTGCACAAAAAATAGATTCAGTCATGTAGTAAGTACATTAATTTCACTATCTGATACACTAACACTTCATAGTTATACATTTATTATTGGTAGTGTAATCACCTCATTAAATTACAGAATGGGCTAGATGGTAAGTTGATGAAAAGATGACAAGTCACCATAAAGCTTGTACAAAGCATATTAGTAAAATCAGTACTGCTGGTATCACCACAAATGTAACATTTACCTCAGTTAAATTTTAATCTCTTTTATAGTTAAAATTTACATTACGTTTATATGCAGAATTTTGTACTTTGTGCCATCTTAATTTTTTTTTAACAGTTCAAGAGAAAATAAGCCCTTATGGAAAACTGCAATGGTGATTTTGTAAAATTTTGGATTTGATATCTGAGACAGTAACAACATTTGACTTCTTTTCTCATAAAACACAGTAAAATCAGACAACTTCGTAACTCTCAAAGTATATAGGCAAATTAAAAAATTCTCTATCCTAATCTTTGCTGGAGTTTTATTTTGATAATAAAATCCCTTCAGATGGATATTTTCCAATTCCCACTAATCTAAGTGTCTTGTGAGTGGCAGATAAGTTTTTATTATGTGAGGTGGAATATATAAACTTTATTTTGAAATAGAAAATGAAAGCCAGTTAGCCTTTTAGAAAAATACAGTTTTTAACAGTTTACAATAAAAAAATCTGATGTGTCTAACATTTGAATATGAAATATCATTAGTATTTTACTACTAAAACAAACAATTATGTTCTTTAACTTTCATTTAACAGATGTGGTAATTATTAAAATAATAATATAGATATTTTGCTCTTGTATTTCTGCCCTTCTAAAGCTGTGCTTTAAAGAAAGTACTGCATTTTTTTGCTTAGACCAATGTAATGCAAGTATTCTTCATATATAACTTCTAGTATTTTGACCATATTTGTGATTTTCTACAATAAAACCTGTGAGAAGAACTGCAATAACTGTAAAGTAGGTGACCCTTCTCTGTGTTATATACGCTCACTTCATTATAGGGAGCCAAAAGAACAAGAAATTGGAATTAGAAATTGTCATTTTTCTTGCCTCTATTTGGCTTTTTCAGGGCTATGTCTGCCTGTGATGGCGTGCCCCCACTTCTCCCATTTCTGCTCCAGCCATGGCCAGCAGTGGTGTTTGTGGTGCATCTGGCTGATAGCCACCACAGTTCAGGGCCACAACTCTTGCTCAGCAGCCAAGGGCCATAATTCTTGTTTGACATCCAGTAGACACTGAACGTCTCTACAGCCTAAACAAATTATCACAGTCTTGCGTCGGTGCAATTGCAGTACTGCTGAAACTTGTAAGCAATCCAAATGACGCAGTTTAAGTTAAGGATTTTCAGTAACCCAACATCTCAGTAAAAGGACTCATTTATGCCTCTCCTCTGGTGTTAAATTTTCACCTTGCACTCACACTCTGATGTCAAGTGTTATTTCGGTCAGGCTGCCATCACAGCAAATACAATACATGTGTGTCCTATAATTCCCAGCTGATTTAAACAGAGGAGTGCTCTGCCCTGAGCGTTGCTACTTTTACATATACATGGTATGAATTTTGAAGATGTATGTAAATATACATTATTTTAGTGTCCTTTTAGTTTTGATTCTTCTTGTCCATAATTTGTCTAACCAAAGAAATCATGGTTTTAGCAGTATTGCAATTTAGACTCCTCATATTCCCTGTTTATACAAAGAGACTGCAGAGAAGAAGATTCTCTACCAGCCCCTCCCTTCATTGCTTCTGGCAAATTACAATGGGTTGATTGCTGCCCAGAAGCAAGACTCAGTGGCTGCTATTGTTCAGCTCCTTGAAGTCGTCCATCTCTTGCACCATCTTGTGGTCTGTTGTAAACTGCCTTCCACATATCATTACATCAGCAAGCTATAAGAAGTTCTCATTAGCTGAAAACAAAATATATATTTCTTTTTCCAGACCTCGATATT
>VXBQ01002974.1:4355-14527 GCA_013400175.1 Phainopepla nitens
AGATAAAGAAGCTATCAGGAAATTTTACAGAGCTTTTTTGTCTCCTTCTTTGAAAGGAAAGAACTGGCATTCTGAAAATTTTTTTCATATATTATGGATGCCAGAGAGAAAATGAAACTGCAAAATAGAAATGACCATAAATACAAGTGAGTAGGAAAAGGGCGATTGCAGCCTTTACTGAATTTTCAAAAATATATTTTAGATACAGAGTATAGAAGATGGCTAAATCTGGAGTCACATTTCTGGGTTGTTTATATCTAGTGTTTCATTAACACTGTATTAGAGAGATAAGCCATTCCCTAAAATTTTCCTCTGCATAGATATACTTCAGCAAGGTTAATAAGTAAGTTTTTTGCTCTGTTCCTGCTTCAAATTCACCATTTTTTCAGGCCAGATTATTCACATCTCTCTCTGTGCCAGTCACAAAAGAAATTTACATTCTGTTTCAATTCTATTTTCTTCATATACCCCTGACTAATGAAGTTATGAGATCCCTAATGAGGTGGAAATGTTCATGCCAACTGAAGGAGGAAACAAGACACTAGGCCATGTATTAATAATGTGTGAAGAATCAGATACAAAGATATTACACTGGAGTGGAAAAATAAAAATGCATTCTCAAATAATTTCCTAATCACTTTTCTGGCCAGCTAACAGCAAAACCAAAAAGGCTTCAGGGAAACATGATGGTCACCATTATGAAAAGGACCTAAGTGATACATGGGCTGAAATTTCATTTAAATATAAAAGGTACTTCAGTGTCCTTAGACGTGGGAGCTTAATTGCACCAATGCGCTGATATGTGCACCTGATTGATTTCACTTTCAAGAACACAGTCTTTAAACTCCTTTGAAGCATGACTTGGACTCCTAAATGACTTCATTTAACAGTACTATGTAAAAGCTGTTGGTTTCAAGAGGGTTTTGTATAGGACACGTAATACATATAAGGCATTTAAGAGATTAGGGACAGATCTTGAGCATAGTTCAGAGTAAGGAAATAGAGTACAGGATACAAGGCCAAGTCATAACTTCTCAAGTATAAGGATACCAAAAATTGTTAACTTATCAGTGTCTTAAAATGTAGAAATGGATAGCAATACAGCAAAATACACTCAACAAGTTTCAGAAGCGCCTCCAAAAGATTCCATCTTCACTAATGGTACTTAGTATTCCAAGTGGTAATACAAGTTCTGTTCATGAGCAGAGGCAGTTAATGAATTACCACATTAATTGCACAGAAATGTGGGGCAGGCTTTGCCTGGGACAGAAGAAATCACTCTCCAGTTATTAAGAAAACTGAAATGAGAAGAATCACAGATTTCCAGAGATTACAACAATGACACATGATGAATTAAAGCCCCAATCCAAGCCATAGTTAAATTCTAGATACCTAGCCATAAAGTCATTAAAAAATCCTAGAAAAGCCTTAAAACAGGTAAAGTAGCCTTTGATTAGAATAAAAATTCTGAACTGTCAATACCTTACTATATGATAAGTCAGAAAGTTGCATAAGAATCAAAGAAAAAGCTGTGCCATGGTCACAGATAGTAGCATCAAAGATGGCACACCAGGTGTGTGCAAATTGAAAGACCAGCTCTTCAGATGCTGCAATTCTTGTCCAAGTATGTAAAATAAACGTCAGATAATGTAACAGAAACCTTTTCCTACCACAAGTCTTGACTTTGGGTTTGGTTTTTTTTAATAGTTCTTTAGTGGCAAGCACCCTTTTGACAGTAAGTTACTGTGCTGAAGAGAGATAGTGACTTCATGAATAATTTAGTTGAAATACATTACTTTTTATCTCTCCGCAGCTTTGCAAGGAAGCAATCACACCAATATTCTTTATAGCTCTTATCCTTTGAACAAAAATCAGAACTCGAGTTAGTAAAAAATCAATGTGCATTTTTACAAGTGAAATTATAGACCTAATATCTAATTCCTGAAAATCTAGTTTACCTAATATCAAAATCTGGAATTGGAAAGAATAAGATGTACCTAAAGAGTTAAAGGTAAATATCCTTGGGTAATGTTGGTGTCTATTAAATCCTTTCACAGCTTTTTGCTCCTTTATTTTTACAGCAAATCTATATCGCTCTGTAAAACTTGGAAGTATTCTTTTTTTTTTTTTTTTAAATCCTAATCAACATGAACAGCTATATCCTGCAGTTCTGAATTCTCAGATAATCACCAAGTTCAAGTAAAATGAACTGGACATACCAGCTTTCACTGGAGGTATTCAATAATTCTAAAACCCAGACCCAAGAACAGGGGTAAACATGAACAGTAGATGCTTTAAACAGGCAACTGTTTCTTTCAACAGTTTCTTCACTGTCCCTATATTTTGAGACATTTGGGGAATCATTTCTCTATTTCCAAGAAGGTCACATTCTCAGGAACCTGCAATTCTATGGCAGACAGATATGCCTGTTTCACAATATTTTCTCTTTTCTTTATTTTTAAGGTGCATTTGAATAATGCAATTAAACATTTCCTAGATGCTATCAAGATTATTTAATCTAGAAATGCATGAAAATGCATCTTGGAATAGAATACCAAATAGAGTAATCCAAGTTTATGCACATGTATGTTTTTATCATAAACTTTATATAGGACATATTTCCATGTTTTTCAAAAGGACATTTTTCTATAAAGATGTGATATACTTTTCTTGCAGAAATACTGAGCTCTGGGTCATTGAAGAACTAATTTTTTTTCCACAATTTTTCTTTTTTTTTTTTTTCAGGGGCCATAAGAAAGTTTAGGTTTTTTAGAGTTCTTGTTAATTTAATGATTTTCTGCTCCTTATTGCTTCAATTCCATTAGCTTTAAATTTGCTTTGTAATAGCACTTCCATTAAGGTCTGAATCAGTTAGTTGTTTAGATGGTTTCAGCTTTACTTCTGAGCATCTGAGACCAGAGACTCTGGCTTATCTGGCTGAACTGATATTTCCTGGGATAGAGTTATTTTTCGTCATAGTCGTTTTTATGGTGTTGTATTTTGGATTTGCACTGGAAGCAGTGTTGATAGCATAGGGATATTTTACCTGTTGCTGAGCAGACCTCCCATAAGGTCAAGGCCTTTTCTGCTCCTCACCCCACCTCACCAGTGAGGATGCTGAGGGGCGCAAGGAGCTGGGAGTTGAACCCAACTGATCACAGGAATATCTCATCCCATATGACATTATATTCAGCATAAAAATCTGAGATAGAGGAAGAAAAGTTTGCTTTCCCAAGTAACCATTATGTATGGTTGAATGAAATGCACAGATCATTTACTGCTATATGGTGCTGTCCAGGACAGCAAAACGGTTTTATTCAGACTTTTGTACAATTTTGGTTGACTTTTGTTTGAGATTTTGGTATTTTAGATTGTGTTCGTGCACTGTAGTCCTGTGATTTTGACTACAAAAGTAAGTTGTGATCAAAAGTTCAATTGAATCCTAATAAAAATAGCTCTGAGGTTTTTAATCTACAGAAGACTCCAGCTCTTGCTCCCACTTGCTTACATAATTTCTGAAAGCATCACTGTCATGGTCAATTGTATTTGCAAGCACTCCATATAGTGATATAATTCCCATAAATGACAAAACTATCGTTCAATCTAGCACAGCCAAAGCACTGAAAACCACCGACTGCTTTTTCTCTCTCCCTTCCTACTTAGCTCAGTTTAACAGGCATAGGTGGTTCTCCTGCCTCTTACCTGGGGGAGCAGTGTCATCCTTCATTCCGAAATATCCTTTTTCTCCTGAATAATGAAAATGTATACTTAATTAGAAAATTATTTTCCTCAGCTACACAGTCTTCAGACTCCAGCCTCCTGTCATCTGGCATGTCTCAAAACAACAGGGAAAGAAAGTGAGACAGTCCAAACCACATCACTACAATTCGACAGACGACTTAGCTGGTGTATTAGGAGCAGCTGGCTGATTCTGGACACAGGCAAAAGACATGTACTCCTGTCAGAAAAAGGGAGGAAAGGGCAAGCCCATGCAATTTCCTTTCATTCATTAATGAGTCAAATTCAATGGAAAATAAGTAACAGAAATTGAAGGGAGAATTAATATAAAAACAAGTAAATAAACACTATAAGACAAAGTCAGGGAAAGAGAGAGAGACCGAAGGAAAAGCTTTATTTTGACACTGGAAAAATTCATCCAGGCGGACTGTTCTAGAGATATCATATGTCTGTCGAAACCTAAAATGAGCAAATATCTTTACAGGTTCCACTATGTACAGCATGTTCTCTCAGTCTATTTAACTGTGAAATACTAACATTTATGTTGCAGTTATACTGCAGTGTTTAGTGGATTATGTGTACAAGGAAGCATTGTTCTACCTAACCTCTGAGCAGGATGACAGATGAGTGCCTGAAAACCACAGTTTAGCTACAGCATGGTACCCTCCATGGCCTCCCAACACTTAGATAAGGCTTTAATCTGTTCAGCAGCAACTAGATAAAGCTTTAGTCTGTTCAGTGATACAGACACACCACTGTGATACAACCCACTGACATCTCTGAACATATCATTTCTTACTGCTGTAAAAGCACAGGCCATATGGTAACAGATCACAGTTTTGATTTTCAAGCTGAAAAACTCAACTCCCAGAGAAATTAGTTGTTGTTCTTGAAAAAAACTCTAGCAGAATAAACCTCCAGGTATTTAACAAAGTTAGCCACTAATATCCAATTATTCAATGTCATTTTTGTTCTCTCTTTGAACTCACTCCAGAAACCTGCCACAAAAAAGAAAGAAGAAGTTGCATCAGAATATTTCTATGGTAGCCACCACAGCTGAGCAGGATGAAGTTTGTACTTGGAAGCAAAAGCACAGGCTTTGGCTTGGTTTGCCATCAGTGAAGATCCTCAGACTAAGCAAAGTGATTGATTTCACAAACTGCTCAGATTAAAAAATAACAATCAAACAACCAAGAACAACAAAAGGCTAGAAAGAAGTAATTTCTTTTTATAATGTTAAATGTTTGGGAGAAAGACACTATGGTTTGATGGCAGTTAGGAAATGGAGACAACATGTCCTCTGGATCTTTATGAGAATTGGCTTCAATCCTGGTGGCTTTGAAAGAGAGGATTAAAAATTACTATTTAGGCAATAGGTTATGGTAATATTTCTCTTTCATCTTCTTTCTCTGTGTCATTCTTTTAGCTCTCCATGCTACAATAATGTTTTGGCAGAGCTCACATTCATTTATGAAGTCCTCTATTTCTTTACTTTATTGAAAATTATTTGCAGTGTAAAGTTGACACTTGTTCATCTGCCTTCTCAAATAGAGTTCATATGCAAATTTCCTATTCATCTCTTCTTTATTTGGTATTAAATCAGCAGTGTTTTTTCAGCATTAGAGAATTTTCTTTCTCTCTTGTTAAGGCAACTGGCTGTAATCCTTACTTCCTTTGAAATGTTTATTATTTTTATAATTCATTATTTCCTGCAATGGGAAAGAATAATACTGCATAATACTTTTTAGACAAAAGACAAATGGCTAACTTCATCCATGGAAATAATAGGAAATGCAAAACCATTCTGTCTTATGTTGCTAAAGACTTATATCCAGAGAAGAAAGGGAAAGTGGATGTTGTTTTATCTCTGTCTGCCCTCAGAAGTCCAGTAAAAACAGTTTCTTTTTCCCAGAGGGTTATAGGAATTTATTTAGTTGATACTAGAGATGTACAGAGACAAACATGTACCTGTATATCCAGGGCTCTTAAAAGGTTCTTACAGAGCTTTTCCTAGGTCCTGCTAGAGTTAACAATTTTAAATACAGGGAATTATCTCAAATCCCACAAGATTAAGTGGGATGTTATGTGTTGGAAACACTTTACTGCAATCTGTACTTCGAGTCATTTAGTTTACATGGTCAAAATAGGCAGAATACAAGGTGAAAGGAAAATACATCAAAAACTGCCTGACTGATTATGAAGGTGATAAGAGTGGCCAGTGAAACATCATCTTAAAGCTGAGAGCTTTAAAAAGCCTAAGAGCGTGGCTTCTCTGTCATTTTGGTTCCTCCAGCTCTTCTCCTGGTCTGAGCAGTACAAAGCCTGTCAACAGAGGCTCCTGCAGCAGGGGAAAAGCTTTACCTCTCTCTGGTTTCTGCTGGAGTAAACCCAGACATTAGAACTTTCCTAGCAGAAAGTTTGTGGGAAAACAAGGAGGACATAGTGCAGGGACACCACTGCTCATTTCTTGGCAGGTTCTGGATGCATTTCACTTAGATTCTTGAAAGTATGTAGTGGTTTACACTTACCTTTCTTCCGAGAATTTCTTGATTGTAGAGTCACTGGAAACATGATAGTTCTACCCTTTCAAGTTTTTAAAACAAAAATGAATGGCTCACAAATAAAAGAGAATCTACCTGTTATTTCTCCATAAAAACCATGCAATATGTGGCTTCAGAAATCTAACCATCTTAATAAATACTGCTGTATTTACAATCTGTGGTTTCTTTATGGTCTGCTTTTGATGGTTTCTTTTTTAGTTTGGTTGGGTTTTTTAAGTTATTATGATTAAGAGATAAGCACCCAGCCTGTACAGAAACATTTTATAATCAAAATTTCAGGAATTTCAGAAGAACTTACAGCTCTTTCTAGGGGTTGAACAAAGCCACTGCCTAAACAAATTTTGTCATTTGGAGCTGGAACTGTCAGCAGTTACCCCAATTGCACAGAGCAGACATCCTGAAAACTGTTATAAATCCTCTTCCTATCTTAAAATTATCATCTTATAGTTAGATAGTCGACAAAGTTGACATTTCCTATGGAAGACACTGCAGGCAAGCAGGACAGACAGATTAATTCTTTAGAGCATTGGCTTCTACAAACGCTCTTCTTTCTCAAAAAAGGTAATCTTTTTCTCACTAACAATTTCCTTCTGGATTGTGGTATCTGTTAAAGAGTGTAGAGATTTCCCCTTAGACTTTTTAACTGAAAATTCCTTTTTCATGTCAATAGAATTTGAATATTTAAATCCCCCAACTCTCTTTAAACACACTGCCATGGATGTGAGAGTAATAGAAGTTCTGCAAAAATATTCCTTCTATATTTTTTCTGCTACAGAAATGACAGATGCAGTTGCTTTAAATGAATTACTGTCCACAAGATTTTAATTGTTTTGTTGTTGATGTTTCTGTAATTCAGTGTTGTTCAAATTTATCTGTTGACTACAGTGCTGCTTATCCAGGCCAGGCTAATGATTTCAGGCTCCAAGCACATCATTTGCATCAATTGTAGCACTCCTGTGTACCTTTTAGAATATATGAACCCAGTTTCCTCTCTGTAATGAGAACAAATGGACAACTCAAGTTCAGAATTACTTTGTTCTCTCTTTAACTTTTTAATCCCTCCCAAAGTAGAAAAAAAAGTATTTTGTTAAAAAAAAAACCCTGAAGTCTTTTGTCTAAAACAAACAGGGGAAAAAATGAAAGAAAGAGCTGCAGATAAGTAAATTGCAATTTAGATGCAGGTCTTTCAAAAGGATACTGATTTTTCACTGTAATGGATCAGACACCTATTTTAAGCTCTAGGTCATTTAAACTTCCTTAAAAATACAATGCTGATCCATAATATAAAATGCAACCCAACCTATCCCTGTGTCACACAGACATTATGAAATTCTTTTTCTTCCTCTCATCTTTTCTGATTCTCAAATACCTGTTAGTACCTGTTGCATTTCACTGTGTCTTGAGAATCAAAAGTAAATCTAGGAGGAGAAAAAATAAAAGCAATGGCTAGAGCACATCCCACTGGCACAGCTGCACTTCAAGATGAGTGACTTCCAACTTCCAACTATTCCCACCTTACACAGGAGAAGAGTTTTATGAAATAATTCCCAAAGCTTTGCAGCAAGTTCCTATTTGAAACAGCCCTGTTTCAAAAACATACAGAAACATACAGAAACAGAGACTATTACACACAGTACTTAGAATAGAAAGGAAAAAAAATCAATGAAATTTTAACACTAAGCGCTGACAAAGAATTACAAACTGAAGATTGAATTTTTAACCTAAATAATTTAGAGATAAACAAAAATGGATCTCTTCTCCCTTCTCCTCTTGCCTTTTTTGCAGCAAAGATGCAGGTAACTGTTCGCCTTTTCCTCAGCTGGAGCAGTCCACACCACTACTATGTTGTCAAAGTAGTTCATAACACTAACGTAAAAGAAATAATTATCCTGTGGTACTTCTGGCAGAAACAGCAGCTAAGCCCTATGGCTGCTGAATTTATGATTCTCTCTCCAATGCTTCCCTAAACAGTTACAGAAATTGAAGTGCACTGTAAGATCTCTGTGGATTTCTGCATTTGTGGAATTGCCCAAATGTTTTAATTTTCTTCCATAAAGAATTTACTCACTGAAACTTGGACTCCTGAGAACCACAAACATTTCAAACTAAACAGCTGAGACCTTTCTTTATCAAATATTTTTTCATTATAAAATGGCATTTATTTAGAAAATTGCCAACCTTTAGTTCTAATTAAATTCCAACATTATTATTATACTTATTATCACAGAATCATTGAGGTCTGATGGGAACCCAGAATCCTAACAGCTCACTGACCAAAACGGAAAATTCTATAGCAGCCTTTTGGGCAATTTTCAGTATAGTGTTCATTGCTATTGTCCCATAAAATAAGTTGTTTTCTGCAGAACTCTGAAAAGCCTAAAACCACATCCCTGGGTTACTGTGCTGAATCTGCAAGGCAGAGCATCTGTTTCATTGAAACAGAACAACAGAGACATCCAATGGACCCTCATGTTTATTACAGCTGATTATTTCTTCTTCTTACCATTACTTACGCCAATTCCACATCATATATCACTGCATCTCCTGCTCACAACCACATGCTACGTCTTCAGTCACCATCTACCTGAGCTACCGTGCACAGCAGAAAGGATTGGAGTTCCTGACATGCTGCTGTAACATTTTCTCATAGTGCACTTCAGAGTTTTCACAATTCATTTAATACTGTATGGTCCATCCATATAAGAAAAAAAAAAGGTCTTTATTCCAATTTACAACCTAGTATTTCTTTGGCTGTGATTCAACATCAGGATTTGGTTACATCATGGCTTGTTAGTTCCTTTCTTCCTCTAAATGCTATTTGCTACTGTCTCTCTTCAAGCTGCAATTTTGGTACAGAACAATCCTTTTCTTCTATTAATATGCTTTCTGCATAAATATACAGGTCAAATATTTTCTCTGTATACTGCAGCCTCATACATTTTCTTTCTCTATGTGAATCCTTAATCACAACCAAAAGTGAAGGCAAAAGCATGGGGCTGGGATGGCTGCAACCTCATCCTGCAAAAGAGGACTGTCTGTGCTTTTTCTCATGCCAAACTGTTGTTAGCACCTATTCCAATTACAGAAAGAGTTACGGACACAATGGAGCCACAAGATCAGCAATTTGATTATGTTAGCATTTTCTTTCCACCTTATAATTACAGTCGCTTCTACAAATATTTCCCAGGCAAATAATGGTATGGACTATAAGTATTTCATAAATGCAGACCCGTAGAGATAAGGAATATGCTTTTTCATTTGTAAATTCCTTTAGAGAAGGACAAAAGGACAGCAAGAGAAACATCTTTACATCCTTGCTCAAGTAATAATCTCAATCATTTAATTAAATATAAAAACAGATGAAAATTTGGATGTGGGATTGTTGTTGTATATATATTAACTGTAACTAGATAATTTACTCTGAAGGGGTTCTGTAGCTGGTATGTGAACCTCCCCTGTCGAAGCACAGAAAAAGATTGCAGAATGTGATCTCTTGTAAAGTCTTTGCTTTGTATTGAGTTTCTTAAATAATTAGTTTTGGATTAATGTACTGATGAGTGAAAATTGTGCAAATGCACTTAAATTAGACTCAACTACAGTGGAAGGAAACAGCTAGTATGCAGAGCAGAGGCAGAGCTTCAGGGTTAAGTGCTCAAGGTACTTATAGGTTTCAACACATGGGTGATCTCTGCTCTTGTGATGCTGCATTTTGAGTTGTTAGGCTGCACTTATGCAAATGTCAGAGAAAATAAACACTGATTGCAATAAATAAAGACATTTTTTGTTGTTTATGACCTCAAAGAATTGCCCTATATTTTGTGAATGCAATCGCTCACTTTCTGCTCAATGTAAACTCGCGCAAAATTTGGTAGC
>VXBQ01002987.1:0-27930 GCA_013400175.1 Phainopepla nitens
GAGGGGCAGGGGGCTGGGCTGGGCGAGGGCACCCTCCTTGCAAGAAGTCGGGCTGCGGGCTGAGGGGGAAGCCCTCCTCGCCAGAGGCAGGGTTTGGGGGGTGAGGGCAACACCTGCGTCTTCCCTAGGCACACCCCCCATCCCAAGGCTGGGAGATGGTGCCGAGGCTCAGCGCTGGAGTTCAGGGTGTCCCCTAAAGTGCAGCTGTAGGGCAGCCCCGGTGCGGCTCCCGCTGCCCGGCGGATGAATGGGAGCAGGTGGGGGCCGGGGGCCCGGCCGGGCCGGCTGCGGGCTCGGGGCGCCCGCCGGACAACAAAGGCAACAGCGGCAGCCCGGCGAGGAGGAGGAGGAGTGCTGGGGTTTTTTTTCCTCTCCTGCTCTCTCTGGTTTTTGTTGCGCTTTGGTTTTGTTGGTTTTTTGGGTTTTTTTTTTTCCCCTGTATATTTTAATTGTGTATTTGGAAAGCAACAGAGAATTTTTAGCCATGATAGTTTCAGAAGCTTGCATGGCTTAAGTGCAGCTGACATGAAGGTAATGCCTTCTGTTTTGTATGCCATGTATTTTTTGGAAGAAAAATATAGATGACTAGTTTCAAATAAGAAACTTGAGGGAATTGAAGTATGACTGTATTTAGGAAAAACAGCTCACTGAGATTGAAAAATAGCTCTGCCTTCCAGGTGAACATTGGAAGTTAGTTAGTTTGAGCCGTATTAAGCCAGTAAAACAATAAGCTTTTCAATGTTACAAAAAAATAACCAACAAAACAAACAAAAAAGTGCAGCAAACCAGTGGGCCCTTTTACTAAATTCAGTGGTTAAAACAGAAGTCAAAGTCAACAAAATACACGTGTCATTATTCCCCTGCACATCCATTAACTTGTAAAATGCTGAAAATAGGACAGTGTGTTTCAGTGTATTCTATGACAAACTGGCTGAAAATTTTAAAAAATCTGTTACGTTAGGGTTAAGTAAATTGCTTCAAAACCCACAATATAAACTCATCTTCTCCTGAGTTACACTGTGCCTACTCATCTTTGCTTTTGTATAAGTTACACATGTGGTGCCCAGTGACACACATAGGCTGACATGGCCCAGGGGAAACATAAAGAAAAAGAGGAGAATTACTTTTAAGATGATCCTGAATAATGATAGATGGGTAGTTCCTTAAAAAAACACACACACAAAAA
The DNA here is from genome assembly GCA_013400175.1 of Phainopepla nitens. Lineage (NCBI taxonomy): Eukaryota > Metazoa > Chordata > Aves > Passeriformes > Bombycillidae > Phainopepla > Phainopepla nitens. Next base: position 1,187 of record VXBQ01002987.1, read on the forward strand.
AAAAACAACTTACAACATATGTTCCAGTTTGAAAACACTATTGCTTGAGTTTGCCAAAAGCTGCAAAGCTGATAAATAATGCAGTAAATATGTTAATGAGATATTAAAGTCAATTCTAAATTTGGTTACTTTAAGTGACTATAAATTTAAGCAGATAAACACAGGACTATCCAGTGAAAAAAGTGAAAATATTTGACTGCAAAAGTACTGCTGAAGGGCAGGGCACAATGTTTTTGAGGCACAAGACAATAAATCCCTAGGAGTTTGACTTCCAGGATACACTCAAGAAATATATGAACACTCCAGAGCATATAAATTTCAGGGTCACAGAGAGTTTCTTGCAAAATTTTCTGACTGTAGACAAGAATCTGCCAGAGTATTTCAGGTTGTTGCCAGCTTGCAGTAAACTATGGTGATAACACTTGGTATCGTTCTAGAAATAGTATGTTTCATACATGCTTTCCACATGGCTTTGAAATAGTGATCCAGTTAGCAGGTGCTACAATTTCTCTCTGGTATTGTGTGATTTGATCATGTGGAATGTGTTGCAAAATTTATCACTTCCTGTACTCCAAAATTGGCTCTTTCATTAGAATAAAAAATTTTATCTTAAAATGCCTCTTCTTTAAGAGAAAGTATTTTAAAGTCTTCTTTAAGGGAAAAAAAAGGCACCAACATTTACAAACCTTTGTCATATGAACTGTCAACTCATGCAGAGCTCACCTTCATCTCTGTGCGGGCAGCTGGTATCAGCTGTATCCTGTGCTCACTTCACCAAATGGAAATGGAGCAAAAACAACCTGAAAGTAAGCATAAAATTTGCTAACTATTTCCTCACCGAGTGTTATTGAGAGTTGGTTACAAGAACAAGGACATGGGTCTATGAGACCATTGTCTGGGTCTGTGGACCTATTGTCTCAGGACTCACCAGTGTAACAGACCATACTTGATGGGAAACATTAAGCATCAGTCAACAAGGACACAGCATCTTTGGAGCTTTGTTTAAAACAATCACAAGCTGTGAGACAGGATCTGAGTTAGCAAGAATATGAGGAACTAAGCTATAAATGTAACTATTACTGTAACTGCAAGCAGGAATATGTAACTTTTAGATGANGGCCGGCTGCGGGCTCGGGGCGCCCGCCGGACAACAAAGGCAACAGCGGCAGCCCGGCGAGGAGGAGGAGGAGGGCTGGGGTTTTTTTTCCTCTCCTGCTCTCTCTGGTTTTTGTTGCGCTTTGGTTTTGTTGGTTTTTTGGGGTTTTTTTTCCCCCTGGATTGTTGTTCCTTGCAGCACTTAGAAAAAGAGCGGGTCCTCCACAGGCGGGTTTGTTTAAAAGGTGCTTTTCCAGTGCTGCCAAATTAGGGGAGGACGAGGGGCAATGCATGCCTGGCGCTTAAAAATTGTGACATTAAGTAAATTGGATTGTGATAGCTTTTGGGGAAAAACGCAGTGGAAGGCATTGTGAGAATTATTAATTTTTTTTTTTTATGGGGAGGAAAGAAAATACTGTGGCTGGTTTATTGAATGTACGTAAGGTGCTAGGCCTTTTGCAGCAAACAACTTGAATTGCAATTGCAGATTCTTCTGCCTTCACTTAGTTTGTTGACTTCACGCTATTCAGAAAGAGGAATGGGAATGTAAATAACACAGTTCAAACTCTTCTTTTTTTTTTTTCCTGCCTGATAATTAGTATTTCAGTTTTCCCCCCACATTCATTCTTGTATTAAGGCGGGCGATTTTCTTTGGCAGTAGGAAAATAATAAATAGATGTTTAAGAAATAGAAAGCAAATTAATTTGTTTTATTTCAAACTGTAATTCAATGCTCTCTGTTAAAATGCTTACAGATGAATGGACCCATTCGTGGTGTAATTTGATTACAGCCCTTTATCTTAAACTTCATGCCTTGAAATTTCACTCTGATTTGGGGCTTGTCCCGTTTGGCTTGCCACTGACATTGTTTGCTATGTAAAGTATATCAGCACCTTGTTTACTGCTGTTCCTAAATATGCCACAGGGCATTAAAGGCTCCTCAGTCTTAAGCTTTTATTTGTATGTGTTGTTTCATTGTAATTGAAAGTTGCTGCTGATTTTTTGAAGGTCTTTTTGCTTCCTCTCCCATGCTTAAAATGTCACTCTTACTGTCAACAATGAAGTCTTTAATCTGTCACTCTTAATGCATAGACTGGAGTTTCATGGGGCTTTTTCTGTTTGTTTGGGATTATTATTTTTTATTTATTTATTTCTATTTTTTAAACTTCAGGGATAGTCTTTTTTTTGTTTCACATTACATTTCACATTTTCAATGTTAGAGGGCTGTGAAGGGGTCAGGGCAGTAAGATAACCCCTTTGGGATTTGATACCTTGTCTGGCATTTGGGTGCAGCACCTGACAGTTTTGTATTGTCTCTGGTTGCTGTGTTGTCTTTTAACATACACCCTGAGTATCAATCTTTCCTTACCTTCCATGGAATCTCACTGATCAGGAACAACAGATGTTTGTGGAATGATATGTTGGCATGGGAAACTTCTCTTTATTTCCCTTTTGTTCATTTTGTTATTTTTGCAGACAGTGGAGATGCAGGGGAAGCTTGTTTGTGTCATTCTTGAGACAGCTGACAGCACTGAAAGGCTTTCTCCTGTGGCTTTTGCATGCCCTGTGGCAGACAAGGTCCCTGCCCCACAGATCTTCTCTGGTGACCATCATGTGTATAAAAAAGAGGAGGGTCTCTGGGAGATGTAGCTCTGTAAATTTATGACCCCTCTGTTTTTCTTTACTCCTCTTTTAAGAAGTGATATGCCCAAAAGTCAACAACTTTTTATAGGGGTGCAAGACAAATCTCCTCTCCCATACAACCCGTCTGCAAAGAACCCCTCAGGGGGATGAAAGAGGGAGGTGGTCCACAGCCCTGCTAATCTTTTCTGATGAGATAGCAAAGATACCAGTTACTACATCCCCTACATTTTTCCCGGTGAGACCTTAAACAGAGTTTTACTGGTGCTGCAAGGCTGCCAGTAAGAAATAATGATTTGCAGGACAGATGTGATCCAAAGGGGTGACAATGACATCATCAGTATTCTTAGGTTAGTCATGCAAGAAACTGGGGTTTTCACACAGCCTCCTGTGAGAAGTGATTGGAGGGTCTCTTTCATGTTGGCATACACCAGGCTAAAGGGTTGGAATAGTTTTTTAAATCTTGCACATTTTTCGTAACCCTCTTGGGAAGGAAAAGTAACAAATCTCCCTTTTTATTTGGCCTTTTGCCACTCTCTCACACTCTTGCCCTTGTTCATAACACAAGTGTTTGAATTTAGCTTCTGTTACAATAGCAATATTTTCTGGTACAGAGGACAGCAGTTTTGAGACTGTTCTGATGGCCAGAAGCAAGACAGCAGCTAGCATGGTGTAGAGGTGAGACCAGTAGTGAATGAAATAGTAGGCTGAACTGAGCTGAAAGAAAAATACTATTAATCAAAACTTTTAGTTAGGCATGAGGGATTTTATGTAAAGTTGCATTAAGAGAGGTCATGTAGGAATAAATAATAGTGGAACTGCCAAGCAGTTACTCTGAGGACTGTGCTCTTGGTGTTCTGCTTTTGTCAGTGCAGGCCTACTGATTTCAGTGGGCTCTGCCAGGCACCCCAGTGGAGGAGTGATCTGTGTCTTTTTTAGTTGCATGCTGAAGATCTGCGTGTGTCTAATGTTTTTGCTGTTGCTGTCATGCCATTCTGGTGTTTTATTGATTGTGTTGGTTGGGGCATGGTGCTAATAGCACCAGGGCTGGGGATTCAGTCCTTGTACTAGCCATTCACCTAAGAGTTGGACTTGATAATCTTGTGAGTCCCTTGCAGCTCATATTGTGTCTTTGTGTCTGCCTTGAATGATCCTTGGTGCCCGGGATTCTCACCTATTCAGAAGCTGTGCAGTGTGTTTATGCATGTAAATGTAGCAACTGTATGTGGCTTCACCACTGCATTATTTTTCTTTTGTATGTGCCTCTGTAAACGCTAGCAGTTCTCTGGGGCAGAGAACTGTGCTCATCTGGAAACTCCCACTTTCATCTCCCTGTCTGCTGCAAAATGAGCAGCTTCCCTCACACCAAAACTAAGTGTCTCTGCTTCCTTGGTTAAACTGTCTCATGCTACTGGGAGAGGTGCCACAAGTAACCTGCTTGAGGACTTGATACAAATACTGTTTTGCTACATTCCTGTCTTGATTTTTTTTTTCATAATTGCAGAATACTTTATAACTGCATCGAACAAGGACAAGTGCTGGATTGTGCGCCTGGGCTGGGGCAACCCTGGGTGTGTGTACAGACTGGGGAGGGAGATGCTGGAAAGCAGCAGCACACAAAGGGACCTGGGGGTCCTGGCTGATGGCCACTAGGATGTGAGTCAGCAGTGCCATGGAGCCAGGAGGGACATCCCTGGCCTGGGGGCACCAGGCCCAGAATTGCCACGGGGCCAGGGAGGGATTGTCCTGGCCCGCTCTGGGGCGGCCTCAGCTCGAGTGCTGTGGGCAGGTTTGGGCACCCCAGAGTCAGAAAGGTGTTAAACTATCAGAGAGTGTCCAAAGGAGGCCGTGAGGACACTGAAGGGCCCTGAGGGGAAGCCGTGTGAGGAGCTGCTGAGGGCACTGGGTCTGCTCAGCTGGAGAAGAGGAGGCTGAGGGGAGACTCATTGCAGTCTGCAGCTCCTGGGGAGGGCAAGAGGAGGGGCAGACACTGATCTCTGCTCCGTGTGACAGGGACAGGACCCGAGGCAATGGCCTGAAGGTGTGTCNGGGAGTGAAATCTGAGTGGAGGACAGTTTGGGATAATGCATGCAATAGAGCCACCAGTGCATGCAATAGGTAGTAGGAAGGTGAGCCTACCCTTGTCTTTTGAAAGTATATAAAAATATATGGAGAGTCCAGGAGAATAAAGTGGGGTCAGGATTCTTCCAGGCACTGGGTCCATGTAATGCAGTTAGCCTGATTTCTGGGTAATGCTTTAGTAGACCCCTGAACATCTGGAGTCAATACTAACAAGTAATCTTTCCTGTCTATTCCAGTACCTAATATAAGGATTTGGTGGTTAGCAGTGAAGTGAAGTAGTTGAGGAAGAAAGGTATTATTTAAATTGTAAAGCTATTAAATTATTACTAGAATGAAGTTGAGCGATTAGTTTGCTCAGAGGGCTGAGTGGTTAAAGTAATTGTAGGTCATGTGTCTAGCATCACAAATTTTAAGATCTCTGAGGATTTGTTGATATAATAAGGGTACTCATTGGTTTGAGATGGTCATTGTTTCTGAATGCTGAAGAGAAGGAAAAAATTCTGCATCTGTGAAGGATGGGACCTTGGTCACTTGAAATGTTTAAGGCAGCCATTCCAAAAGCATCTGTCATTCTGAGTTCTTTTTCAAGATGCTCTGGCTTATGTATGTTGGTGACTTGACACAGAATTACAGACACTTTGCAGGCTTACTGGTTTGGCACTACCTACAGATGGCTGTCCATGGGAATGGGATGCTTCCCAGAGAAGCTGGATGGGATAGCCATGCTTGATTTGATTCTGCTTGTCACACAGCCCTACAACAGGATGCTTGGAGGCACAAGGTATTAGTGTGGAGAGGTCCTTAAAAATACTCATTCCATACAAATGTAGCAAGAAGTGAATGGTGATAAAATGTACAGAGTAAGTTGAATTTTCTTTGGGTTTTGAGCAAAAAATAAAACTAGGTTTGTTGTCTTTAAGTTTGTGGTGGTATTTTTGGTAATCTGTCCATTTTACATAGTAACAACTGACACCTCTAGTTATGAAGAGTGTGCTGTTGCTATTAATGTAAGTGTTTCTCATTCCCTGATCACTTGTTTACAGTACAGGTGTCCTGAAATTGGAGATACTGTAATAAAAGATCTATTTTGGACTTCAGAATATAGTAGGACAAACAAGTGCTTAAAATGTATCCATGCATCATTTGAGGACATTGAGATCAGCAGTCTGTTTCCTTTGGTATGAACTCAGACAAACACATGTTGTTTATGCCCTTTTATGAGAAACAGATCGGCCTGAAACACTGGTTGATTATCTGGCAAAGGCAAGTTACTCCTATCGTTAAAACCTTTCTTTTTTTTTTTTTTTTTTTTGGCTTCTGCCATCCTGTGCATCCTAGGAAGACTGCTGAGAAAGGCTTTTGCCAGTTATAAGATTGTATCTACTAATCTAAAACATGTTACTTCTATTTTCTTTTGTTGTGGCAAAGACTCCCAAACGCCTTGAATATTTGATTTTGTTTTCTGGTTGTGTATATGTGTGTGATATCTGAGGTTTGGGGACTTCTTTTTCAGTCTGATTTGGTGACCATCTGTTACAGAAGGACTGAGTGCTGATGTCCAGACACCACAGGAGGCTGGAGTGATGGGAAGCCTCATGGCTAAAGCAGCCTGCCTGCCCTTCCCCAGAGCACTCTGCTGCCCTGTTTGTGTCACCGTGGGCATTTATGGTGCTGAACTTGCTGGTGGATGTTCAGGATGAGTAGAGCTAGTGAGAAACAGCAAACTGAGTAGGTGGAGGGAATGGTGTTGACGTGTTTGGGCTAAGGAAGTACACAAGCTGTTTAATTGTGATGTCATCAGTGTGTGTTCAAGGCTGTTGGACGTTTCAGCTGCTGCTGGGCTGTGAGAGAATTCTGCAGTGTTTTAACATGTTAAACCTTGGGAGGAACAGCTTTCCTTCCCGATGGTCTCGTACTGTTTATCTGCAAATGTTGTTTTTTCCCTTTATTTTCTGCTTCTGGCACATGGCTTACCAGTGGGGCACTGCCTGATTTTTCTTTCTCTTTGCTTGGCAGTTGTCCTGCAGTCAGTCCTCAACCTACCACGTGGTCCCATCAGGCTGAGGCTGTGCCAAGTCAGAAGCTGACAGGAGTGCTTAGAAACTAAATGAGATTCAAAAGGTGGAATGGAAGTGCCAGATCAAACCCCAGGTGTAATGCTGGGCAGCACTATGTGCTGGAGAAATGTTGATTTAGATATTGTACTTTTAAAATAAATAGATATTTGCCTGTAGTTTGTAGTGGGATAGTTATTTATCCTTATTTCCCATGTTTCAGTTCATTGGGGAAGCTGTCACATAGATGAGATGCATGACCTGTGGGTAAGGTACAACATCAATGGTGCTCGCTCATGTAGAGCTGAGAAATGGAAAAGAGGAAAAAAATATTCATCTTTTGCCATGTAACTCATTAAAGATCCCATCAGATTAATAATTTTGTATTACTTTGAGGTGAAAGTCAGTATTTAAATTAAAAATGTGGCTTTTGTCAGTGAGATGGCTCCTCCTGCAAGCTGGTAGTGGTACTATGCTTCAGCAGTAGAGCCAGGGCAGGTCTGTTAAGGGAAAGTATGAATGTGCATTTGTCATCCAGAAGTAACAGCTGAATTGTTCATTAACACAATAGTTTGAATCCACAGTCTACCCCTCTACTGAATTATGACTTAAATTAGCCTCTATTTGGTGGCTGAATTCTTTGACAATGCCTTGGTCGTTCTCTGTAAACATGTAAGTCCTTCCATTGATTTATTTTTATTTTTTTAAAATTCTGTTTAGCACACCACCTCATTTATCCAACACACATCTTCTTAGTCAATCCTGGATGTTAGAGTTTTAATATATTTGGACAAGGGCTACAATTTCTTTTCTCAGCAGAAACAGTACAGATTTGTTCTTTTGCTTACTGCCAGTTCAAGAGTAAACTCCAGCTCTGAGCTGCTGGTAAAGGAGGAATTATCCAACAGGAATGTGAGGAAATATCTCCATTCATTATAGTTCAGAATCAGCAGAGCAAAGCCTTTAAGCTGCTGTTACCATTTCAAAGTAAAAAGATCTCTTCTCCCCACCTTCAGTTCAGCTTTGTTTTGTGTAGATAAGATATATTTGTTAAGAAAGAAAACAACAGTCAAAAATGTTCTATTATGGCACAAAAGAAATAAAGGTTGATTAAGCCAATTTCACGACTAACAAGCCCTTGTTAGTCCCAGAGTTACACAAAGTTTTACTGTGCTGACTATTGAAACAGAGAATCTGATCTCATTTTTGTGGTCTGATATAAAATAAACATTATGTACTGGTTATTAATGTTTTATTTTCACATCCAAAGAAATGCAGTGAACACCTAAACTTTCTCACCAACCAGAACAACCTTACTTTGGTCTGTTAAACGTGGCTTACTAGAGATTAAAATAAAAAGCCAACTTCTGATCTGCAGCCTGCTTTAGGAAGCTCCCAGCAGTAATACCAGAGACACCAGATCTCCCAGCAGATACCAGAGCTGCTGTTTAGCACAGAGCTGGCACGGAGAAGGGAGAAGTGGCCAGGCTGCTTGGTGGCAGAAAACCATTCACTCATCCTTTGGGGACCTCTGAGGTATGCTTTTGTGGGGATGCCTGGGTAGGCCAAGTGATTTTTTTTTTTTGACATTTTTGTGGTCCAGTTAATGTTTGGTAATGGGATGGAATAAATGTTTTTAAGATACTTGTGCTACTTATTGCCCAGTCATTGTAGATAGATGTAGGCTGTTGTTGATGGTAAGCTGTCCTTGACCCAGATTTTTTCAATACAAATTGTTTATAAAGTAGGAACCAAACCCTCTCAGGAGTGTGAATGTATGTTTGACTGAGATTTAACTGTAAAGGAGAAGTTCATCTTCTTTTCCTGCAAAGTTTTAGTGTTCTTATTCTAGAGGATGCTAGAGATGGCATAAGGTGTGCCTGTTTAAGAGTAAAATGCAACCTTTAAGTCTTCTGCAACGTATTCAAATAGATGAATTAAAAAAATTGACATTGGGGGAATTTCTGAACCTGAGAGGGGAAATTTTTGACATGGGTGGAACAGTTCAAAATGTATGTGTGACTCTCCCTGTCTTTTTCTGTTCAGACTTTTTAAGGATGTTACATGAAGAGAATCTGGGTAATGATATGCACTGGTTTTAGCAATATCTGAATATTTATCCTAGTTCTGTGGTTAAAAGATGGGTATTCAGCTCTTTCTTATGCCATGCATGTTTTTACAGGGTGAGTTGGTGAAGTTGATAAGTCTGAGACCTTGACTGAAATGGCCCATGTTAATCTTGCTTAACATTTGTAGCTTTTATTTCTTTTCCTAAAGAAAGATTGACTCTTTTCCCTTGATAACCTCTAAGGCACTCACTTGCAAATAAATGTAGTCTTGGCAGGAAGAAAAAAAGGTAGCTCTTAATATTGAGAAGGATATACTCTGCATGCATCTAAGCAACTGTATACATTTACATAGATTAACTTAGTCTTTATTTTTGTGCTTTTTTGAAAATGATGGATGACTTACCATGTGATAAGTCTTTCAGTTGTGATTTTTTTCAGGCTGCTTTTGGGTGGAAATTGGAGTTTGTAACTTGGAAAGCAAACATTTTCATTTGCTCTTTTTAAACTACTACACTGTATTAAATGTGCTAAGTATTTAGGAAAAAAAAAATCTCAGCTTATTTTGTGTTTATAACTAAGCAGCGTAACATGACCTGTACTAAACAAATGAAGCCAGTGGTGACTTGAGACTCTGCTTGGCAAGACATTGGAGCTGGGAGGTCTCAGCTTTCCACACCTACTTCTTATTTGCCGACTGGAAGGAGAAAACTAAGTTTACCTGCCTTTTCAGTTCCTTATTTGTTTCCCAACCTGGAATTAACTAGTGATCATTTTGAACTAAACCGAGTAATTTCAAATGAGGAAAATATTCACCCATCTTGTGGAAGATAACATGCTGTCAAAATCTGGTGTATTAAATAAGTGGACTGGTTACAGTGGCATTGTCAGTGATTTCTCCTCAACTGACTTGTTTAATTTGCTTTGGAGTTTGGAGCAGCAATCATATTTTGATAAATGTTGTTTAAATTATCTCACACCTAAGATAATATTGTCACAAAAAATTTGGATTTCGGATATCTTTATATCAGATGAGCTAATGTTAAAATAAAATTGTGCTCTTAATTGTTTTCATATTCAAACTACTTGATTGCAGAAGGGTGGTGTTAGAATTGGCCTTTCACTGCTGTGTGGACAGATTTCAGGCAATTTATGATATACTGAGATGATGTGTTGTGAGTTGCATGTTGTTACCCATTTGGCATTTTTGTAAACCAAGCAGTTTTTTTTTGTGTAGTTTGTTTGCATCTGCTGAGGCAGTGAGGTGTGAAGCCACACACTTGTGGCTCAGTCTCTCGTGGGCTTTCTGCAGGTAAGTCTAGTTAGTGAATGGTTTTCTGCTGTGAGTGGTGGGACTGTGCTTTGCAATAGTTCCATCTCACAAATCAAGTGGTCACAAATTGACATAGATTATGTGTGTTAAGAGTTTTTTCTTCAGGTAGAATGCCAGCAATGTAGTGTGGTTACAGCAGTTTTTTTGCAAACAAAATCAATACTTCATTATGCAAAATAAAATGGATGTAGTTACCTGCGTTGCAGATAAGGTAATGGTAGGTGCAGATGTGCAGAACAACTGGATTCCTCAGGAACAGAGCATCATTTTTAACACAGATTTTGGTTTTGAATGATTGTTTTCTTGTCAGTACTCCTGGCATACGGTGCAACAGTATTTTGATGACTGCCAGAAACTACTTTGCTACACTGAGGTGACGTTGGCTAAACACAGAAAAGTAAGCAAGAGTTTGGCTTGACCAGAGCAGGCTTTATGGTTTGATGGGGAGGAAGATGAAGGGAAGTGATGAAGGCCAGAGCTGGCCTTGGGAATGAGCACGGCCGGCTCAGGGCTGCCCGGAGCTGTGTGGGAGCAGGGGCTCATGCAGCAGTGGAGCCTCAAGCTCCTGGTGCTGTTTGCAGTCCAAGCCTGATACACTGTCACAAAGTTAGAAAATACAAATCTTCAGGGAATGGATGAGATCAAGAAGGATCTCTGAAGATCATGTAGCCCAACCCCCCAGCTCAGGGCAGAGGCTGCTCAAGCGGCTTGCTCGGGATTTTGTCCATTGGGATCTTGTGCTTAAAGCCATGCATGGAGCTTTGCTCTCTGCTGTGTTAACGTGCTGTTGACCTCGTTGACATTGTAATGCTTTGCTCCATTTGGCATTACTTTCCACATAGCATCAGAATGTGTGATTTAATGTCTCATCTCAGCACTACGCAGTGTTTTTTAAAGTGAAACTGTGCAACCTCTTGGTTATAGAGAGAACTGTTGGCATGAATGAGACTCTTTATTGCAGTAGTTCATTGGTCCTTGGTGCTGCTTTGTGAGCATTTCAGGTGAAACTGCTTATTGCCTTTAAACTGTGAAAAACTAGCTGAAACAAACTAGATGCCAAAAAATTCCATAACTTGGTAAGAGCAAAGTTTGCCTTGGGAAAGGGCATGTACTCACTTCTGTGCAGGTGCAGACAACTTAATTACAATTTGTAATGATGTTGGATAGATGCACAAGACTAATGAAGGCACTTCTACCCAAGCCCTCTTGTTTCATTCGTGTCCTTGACCTAAGTAAGGGAAAGTATACGAATGACATGAAGTCCAAATGTGACTTAGTTTGACTTTATTGTGCAGTATTGTGTGCTGCATGCCCTGCAGTAAATGTTGTGCTTTGGTTCTTGTGCAGTTTCTGAAATTCCACTGTAAGAGTGATCATGTGATGGAGCCTCGCTGTAGGGAAGTGTTTTCTCTGTACTCTTCTTATTGGTATCAAGTTACTCCAAGGATTTCTGAGTGGTTTGTATAATTCCTGTGCATACAGTCATGCTGTTGGCTTTATGCCTTATCACATAACCCATGCCAGTGCTGTATTCCAGGGCCTGCTGAGGTTTGGTCCCAGGACAAACCTGTGTCTGTATGTAGGGAGAGCCTCATGTCTGAGGAAGGGTGAGTTTATAAGGCAGGGGTTTGCATGGAATCACTGAGCTATCCCCTGGTAGCTCTTATGCTGTGACAGGCCAGAAATACTTCTTGTTTGCACAGGAGTGTGAAATCAGGCTGGAGTGATTGATGTAAATGTAAATTAAAGTGTTCTGTACCCATTTGAATAGCTTTGTTCCTTCAGATGGTGGTTGGATTGTAATTTTAGGCAATGATTTAAATATGAAGTAGTCCCGAAACAATACAGTTACCTATTGGTTTTTAATGATCTTGTGAAGCAGTGTATTTTGAATGGTTATCTCATTATAAAGGTCATAACGACCTAATTATGGGTGGAGGGGAAAAAAAAAGAAGAATTAAGTCAGAAATGCTAAATAATATGTGCATGTATAAGTTATATGCTTCATGTAAAATTTGTGTCCTTCTGAGATGTACATGAGCATACATTTGAAATTAATTTTCTTCTGTGTTTATAGCATAGCATTGAGGCTTTAAACTGTGCATAAGTGGCTGTTAATCCATTTTGATAGCCTTCTGTGGCAAGTTATTGCTGTTTATCTCTTTTTGAGATTTCCTGCTACCATAACCATGTGCTTTTCTTAGAGATGTGTGGATGGCCTCACTACACAGAACAGATCTATCTTTAGGTGCAGTCTCTGTTGGCTGGATAGCTTAGGGTGTACTTGGAGCATCATAACAAAGCAGTTGATGAAATTCCTGTCCCTGATTCAAAAGTTTCCATCCCCAGTGTTTTGAAGTTGCTGTTAACTTGTTGTGTGTGTTTCAAGTTCAGGAGAGAAAAAAACAAACATCAGACGCCTTGAAGCCACCTCATTTTGTTTATGGTACAGACTCACGGTTGGAGTAGTGTGGCTGTGGGCTGGTTAATTCAGAGTTGGAGTGGAAATGGTTGACTTGTTAACCTTTCTTTACTCAGGAGAATGAATAGTCAGATGATTAGATTTTTTTGTAGGGAGAAAAACTGTTTATATATATAGGTATAAGGTGTGTGACTAGCAATGGTGTTTAACCTTTCTTCAAAACTATAGGGGAGGTTTTTTCTGTCTGTGTTACTAGTATCCTATTTTGAATATTACATTTTCTCACTTTGTTTTTTCACAGTAATAGTTTTTCCCTTTCACTTGGGTTTGAAAAAATTCAGTGGTAGGAACAGTTCCTGGATTCAAAATAGACTGGTACTCGTACTTTTTCCTTGGCCTGTTACAACATACTCCTGGTTATATATTCCTTGCAGGATCAGCACAGCAAAAAAGGACAATGAAAGAATTTAATGTACTCCTTAAATGAACCTCACATAAAACAAAGTTTAAAATTAATTAGGACCCACCTTTTAAGCACTTGTCAGATCTTCTCATTGTTAAGTTTTCTTCACACTTGATGCTCACTTTATATCACATCAATGTGAGGTACATACATTCAGAATCACCTAAGTCCCATTAAAAAAAAACAAGCACTTGGGGGCCCCAAGGCTGGAAGCCAGCAGGGCTTGGACTCCAAAATGGCTGTTGCTGTTTGAGGAGGAGATGCTTAAGGGCTTTAAAGCTTTAGCCTCCTGCTCAGACTAGCTGGTAAAGTAAAAATGCGCCAAAGGGAAGGAAAGGCTTAGTATGGCTGCTCCTATGGGCAAAAGTGAAGATTTTATTTCTGAGAATTAGTAGAGGGGATCAAAAATGGGGATCTCTGTTCTCTCTTCTCACAGCCAGGTGGGCTATGGGCTGCCTTCAGTGCATGGCCCCAGCAGCATCTGGGCTCTGTGCTGCCTCAGCAGTGCTCCCTGCAGCCCAGGCCCCCATACAGCCTGTGCTGGCTGTGCCTCTGGGAGTGGGCACAGGCTGCTGACTTGCTTTGCAGAGGAGGAAACTGAAGCACAAAGGGAGGTGAGTGCCTTCCCATCTCACTCAGCAGGACCTTGCTCTTGTTTTCCTGATCCTGCACACTCTTCACCACTAGGACTGCTGGTTGTTGGTAGGACAGATGAAGGCCATGTTTTCAGTCCATGTGTGTATTGGCCACTTTGAAGCCCTTGTCATCCAGCTGCTGCTTTCTTTTGTGTTTTTTATTTCCTAGTTTTGGTAGGCTCATTAATGGAGGTTCTCTGTTGTTTCTCCCTGTACTTGGAGAGGGCAGTGTGAGCTGGAAGATATCCATTTGAGCTTCCAGTGGTAACAGCAGTGTTCCTGAAACTCACAAAGCAAACCACCAGGAATGTACTCATGTATGTGTGGCATTTAAATACACATGAGCACACATATGTATGAACATGTGTACAATATGGCTGTAGCTATACTTGTGTCTTTCCAAAGTCAGAGTTCTCTTGAAGTGGAAATTGCCTCAGCTAGAAAGTAGAGGTAGCTCCTGCTGACAAATAAAACCACGTGTTTTTAGGAGCTCTAATAGTTGTGCTTCAGGACAGAGAATGTCTCTCTTTCACTGTCCTTCAGACGACAGCTGCCACATTGAGGCCTGAATATGAAGAATACATTTTTCTGTGGCTGTATCCTGGGCCCTGGAAGACTCAGTAGTTCACAACAATAGCAGAATATGGAGCTGCCAGCAGGCAGTCTGAGTGGACAAGTATAATCATGCACCACTCAGCTTTCAATGAAATTACAGTTAGTGCACTGACTTGCTCATAATAGCAATCCATTGTTTAGCTTAATAACTTATCAGCTCTCCAGGAACCAGCTAGTGATCACTGTCATCATACACTGCTAATCATCCTGTTCTTAAATTATCCCAAGATGAACTAAGGACCCATCACATCACCTATTAAACCAGCAAACTGAGTGCACTATAATTTATTTTTTTTTAAGCTAGAAGGAACTGTACTGCCTACCTTTTTTCTTCTCTTGTTTTGTCATTATCTTTGTCATATGTAATTGTGCCAGTAGATTTTTTTTAAATGTCTGGTTGAAAGGACATTGTCAAATTGTGTTGGGATATTTTTAGATAGATAAGAATTTATGTTAAATTGTGGGGATTTTGTGGTAACTACTAGGGAACTGAATCTGAAACCTGCTCTTTAAGGAACATTTGTTTTTTATAAAGCATTTGTGGCAAAAGGGTGATTTTTTTTTTTTTAATGATGCTTGTAGTATCTGGGTTCCTGTCAATCACTAGTAAGTGTAGCCTGAGAATGCCCCTCTTCAGTAGTGAAGAGTGATTATCTCTCTTAGACAAATGTAGAATTTAGGCACAGGAGGATAGCATGATTAACCTAGAGCATGCAGGGAGCTGTAGAAGAACAGGAAGGAGAAGCAAGCTGGTTTGAGTCCTGATCCCAGCAGGCCTTACATCGTGCTGAATGCATTCTGCCTTCTTGCCAAAGGGTTGTTTGTGAGTTCTGAGCTGCCAGCACTGAAGGAGCCTTGCAGTATTTATTCTGAAGGAAGAATGGCCACAGCTTCATCTGCAGACATTGATATGAAAGATCCTAGAATGTTGCAAAGTACCAAACCTGTTGGGACACCTTTTTGTGGTCAGGAGTGCACAGACATGCCAGTCATGTGAGCAGATCTCCAACTTGTTCGATGCTCAGGACTGAAATGGTAAGCCTGTTAAAAGGGGAGGGGAAAACAGATGCATGTGCCCAAGTGAAATAAGTCTCGTTGCTGTTCTGAATGGTGCAGGCAGCTGTGGCAGAGTATCTCCTGATCTCAGGAACTGTGCAGACTGTGGGGTCAGCTGTTTTTATTAGACCAGAACAAGTACACCAGGATTTAAATCAAATCCTGAGCATTTTTGTGGTTTTCTTTAATTGTTTGCCTTGTTTTCATCTCTGTTGTGTCTGTTATGGAAAGACAATTGTATCTCTTGATCAGTGATGACTAGAATTAAAATAAGGACCCTTCTGCTCCAAGATTTATTGCCTGGCACATCTATGTCTGATGAAGTGTCATCTTTCATGTTTTGAAAACATGATTGTCTGACTGTGATATTTCTGAACCATATGAGAAAACACTCCTATTCTTTTCAATTATAGTAACAGTCTAGTTGAAATTATATAGATCTTTGTATATTGTATTGAAAAATGTAGATCCAGCCTTTGTTAATAAAAAGAAAAGATGAGGTTGTTACAAAGTGGTGATCTCTACAGAGACTAACCTTTGCATATACTTCAAATACATCACCTACTTTTGGCAGCAAGAAGTGAAAAAAATGCTGAATAGGTATGTCATATCCCCAAGGTAAGTTCCATAATAAGGAAATACCTGAAGCTTACAGGTGTGGCTTTCTCTTTTCCATGGGAATATTTCCCACTTCTCCAGGAGTTTACCATCTTCCTTTGAAAACAATTGTTCAGGTTGCAAGTCAGTCCTGTTTTATTGGCCTCATTTGCTGTAGGGCCAACAAATGGCATTCAGCCCAAACTCCAAGGTTGTACCAGTTCACTGTATTTTGCACTGTACAAAGTTGAAAAGCATTGCCAGATGAAAAAATAGAATTGAATTGGAAAGCCTAAACCCTCCTATTAAACAATGCCAACCTGTTCTTTAATACAACACAGTGGCTGTGCAATGATTTACATTACTGTGTGTTTTGAAATGTGTCTGACTTTGTAGTTATGCTTGACCAGAGCTTTCTCTTGCAAGAAGTATTTCTTTCTTTGCCCTGTCTACAGGTACAAGAGTGGAAATATCAATATTCAAGGCAATCATTTTGTTACTAATCAGCTTGGGATGCCCTGATAACCCAGTTCTCTGCATAGCAAAGCCAACAAGTTTCTCTGTGTTGATGTTGGTGAGTTAGAGCCCAGGCTGAAATATTCACATTAGAGGGAATGTTTCTGTAAGACCCTGTTCATGTAAATTGGACATTATGCTTGAGGTTTCTGGGAAAATACAGTTTTTTGCTTGGTGTTCCATGCATTGGAATCCTTGGATAATTCATGTTATGTTAAAGCCAGGTCTTGATTATCTGTGGCAAAATGTGTGAATACTGCAAATCCTGTACTGAGAGGACAAAACATCCCATTTGGGTCTAGATGAGCAGACTGGAAGCAACATGGCATTTTGTTGTTGGTTTCTCAGCCTGGGAAAATCAAGTGACAGGATTACTGATGGTTCTTTCCTCAGCATCACAGTCCAGACTCATATGTATGGTTTCTGCTACTTTAACTTTTATTTTACCAAGGCTCTCCCATTCCTTTGTTCTCCTGGCTGGCAGATGCTTACAGAGCTCCCATCTTTTTGCAGGGCAGCTCCACTGTGGTTTGAAGCCATTGTTTGTTGTGAAGTGTGAGTGTGAAGATGCTGGTACTTGGTTTGATGGTTGCCTAAGCTTTGCTCTGTTACCTCTTTTATTGCTGACTCTGTGGCTGTGAGATTCTGTTCAGTGCTGGTTTGTTGAAGAAAAAAATCCATGGTTGGCTCTGTGCCATCATTTCAAAGAACAGCTATTCACCAGGCTCTTGATGGAGAGGTTTAAGAAGAAATTATTTTGCTCCTTGGGCATGAAAATGCTGGTTAAGAGTGTAACTGGCACAGGATCTCCTTTGCCCTGGGAGTGTGGCCAGAGAGAAACTTTTACTCCATTTAAGCCATGGATCTGCACCTTCAGTAGGCTTTTCATTGATATTTTGTGTACAGCTGTCTGTGCTGCTCAGGAAGAAGCTGTGATGCCTCCCATGGAGGGTAGCCTCAGAACAGCTCTCAGACTGCTCAGCAGCAGTGGACTGGGAGGGTGAGGATGCAGGGCAGAGAGGGTGCAAGAGTCTAAGAAGACCTGCATGTGAATTTTGAGTTTGGGCTGAGTCTTTTTTTTTTTAATTGAAGGAAACATCTCTCTAGACATCTGTTGTTTAAACCTGGGTGAAGAGATCAGTTCCTTCAGTACAGGTGACAGTAGCATTGACCTCTTAATACTGCTGTTGTTCAAAGCAGGAAAGCCTGAACTTTGCTACTGCTCAAATAATTGTGGTAAAATCATCCAGTCATTTTATTATCACCAATGTTTGCCTCATTTTCAAGGCAAGGATTTGATAAAGATAAGTGATTGGATCTTGGCTCATTTTGGAGCCTCATTCTGTCCTTTTTTCAGGTACCTGAATGGTCATATTGCAGCTGGCAGTGATACAGGCTCATTGTAATCCAGGCAACACTCTCAGTTGAGGAAGAAGTTAACAGGAGCATGGCCCAATACTGGATGGTTTTTTACAGACAGTGAGCAAGCTAAGTCTGTCATATTACAGGAGAAATCTTGAGCCAGTTGCAGGCAGTGGCCACATTGACATTAATGTATTTGGAAATGACAGACTTTGTACCCTGTCTCTTGGTAGATTCAAGTGTTACTTGCTTTTTCCAGGACACCTGTGTTCACACAGCTCTAGAATGAAGCTTCGTGCACCAACTGAAACTCCACAGCAGTTGTAGCTTTGCTTTTTGCAGCCTCAGTCAAAAATGAAGCTTATTTTACAGAAATCCAGTAAATTACGCTTCAGCTTTTCTTTGGACAGGTCAGCAGTGATTTGCTTAGAAACCTTGGCACACTGTTGAATTTCTGCTGTGGTGAAAGCTTGCCTATGATTTAATCCAAAAGATTCCCTTCCCCTCCTTCCCCTGCCATTTATTCACCTCAGCACAAAATTATTACTTTGACATTGTGTGAGTTGATTGCATGAAGGTAACACCCTTCCACACAGAGTGAGTGCCCTGGCACTGGAGCTTCCCAGGAAATCTGTCAAAACTGCTTCACCTTGGCCTTCATGCCTTCACTGTGTCTAACATTGCTATAAAACCAGTAGTAAACTTCAGTCCAGGCTTGCATACTGAGACATTTGAAGCAACAAGCTCTGTTATGTTACTTTTGGTATTTTTACCCATGTGTTTGTATGGCCACATGGAGCCTCCTCCTGAAATGTTTCTAGCCTCCCCAGTCTGCAGGCTGGGAGCCTGTTTCCTTCTTGATGCTTTATAGAAAATCAGTGTCATATAGTTACATGGCACTAAAAAGTGCCACAAAGTGTCTTTGTGGGAGACTGGCTTCAGTGGAATTATCTGATATTCCAGATATTATCTGCTTCATTGCTGGCTTTCTCAGAACCCCATAATGTCCCTTGGTCATTTTCTTTCAAAATTAACCTGATTTTCTTGGTCTGAGTAGTTGGTCCTTAAATAAACTAAGTGATTGGGGTTTTGGGGATTTTATTTACTCATTTTCAGATTGCAGTTTTGGTTCCTTCACTGACTGTTTGTCTCTAGCTCACTGCCTTTTGAAAGAGTCTGCAGATTCTGTACTGATGGTTCCTCAATCTGTTGCCACTCATTCCTTGTCTTGTACTTGTTTCAACATCTCATAACTGTTCTTCTGGCTCCCTCAAGCCCTGTAGAGCCTTGTTATGTCAGGGTGTGTGGGAGATGGTTGTATATATTTTTTTGTTGAGGGAATCTCATTTTGAGTCCTTTATCTTTTATATCTCAGGCCTTGGAGGTATTTGTTTCTTCCCAAAATGTGGTGCTTCAAAGAAGTGCTCAGCTGGATGAAGCCTTTGCTGCTGGAGCACTGAGGCTGTCAGATGTAGCTGAGCAGGCTTCTTGGGGCAGAGACTGTGCAAGGAGCTGGATTGCAGGCTGGGAACTTGCAATATAGGTGGTAGGACTGTGGGCAAGATCAGTGCCATGATAAAACTTACACAGAAGTCACAGTCTTGATACAGGATTACTAAATCTGTTTTCAGAAGGTTAAACTATATAATGAGAAAGCCTTTAATCTTCTCTTTCTTTTTCTCTCCCTCCTGTTCTTTCACACACACACAGATACACAATCATCTTTTTCATTCTTCTTTCTCTTCAGTCTGCAGAAGGCAAATTCCTGCAGCATTCCTGGCATAAGGAAGGAAGCTGATAACACTGGTGTGTAATGCTGAAGCAGGAGCTGAAGCTACAGCTGTTTAATAGTTTCCAGCACAGGGCTCTTGCATTTTAGCTGGGGAAAGATTCCTGAAGGAAGCCTCCCAAGGGCACTGTGTCCTCTTGCTACATCCAAGTCCAGTTGTGTGCCCAAGTGCCCTCTTTGGGAGAAGGCAGGGGTTGTGTAGTGACTACAGCACCAGGAACTAGGATTCCTAGCTTCTATTCTTAGCCCAGCAACCAATTTGTTGTAAAGCCTTTGGCAAATCATTCAGGCCTAATCCTGCGCATACAGCAGCCCCCAACAAAGTCCTTTCTGTTTTTCACTGGGGACAGAGGATCAGTTCCTTAACTTCTCCTTTTCTCACACTCCAGAGGACTGGTGAATTGAAAAATATGCAGGAAAATGTGATCATTTGTTCATGTTTATGAAGCAGTGACGTGGGCATCACTGTGTGATGTGTGTGATCCTGCATCTATAAAGAGAGATGGATTGATTGCTGTTATCAGCTGGATCTCTGGAGCACAGGATTTTTGGCCTCTCTCATCAGAACACAATTTTATATGATTATACAGAATAATGCTGGAAATGCCTCTGCACTGTCCAGATGGCAGGGTCAGTGTAGCGTGGACCTTGCTCAATTGCTTTGTGTGCCAGGATAAGTGCTGCTGCTTTTCTCTCTTTATGCTACTGGCTCAGCTAGAAATTGAGGAATCCTATGGCTGTTGATAAATTCTGTGAGATGGAAATGAATACCTACAGAGACCTCTGCTTTTATTGACCTTAAATTAATTTCCCACCCTTCTGTAAAGGTGAATGGCAGTGCTCATTTTTCTGTGGTACTTTTGCTTCAAAATAATCTGAGCTGCAATCTGAAAATGAAATGGTGTAAAAAACATTCTGGGCTAGGAGTTAATTTCAGGAGTACCTTGTAAGATAAAAGAGCATAATAAAAAGGTACTTTAATCTGCAGCCTCCTTACCTTTACATTTGACTGGGCTGTATTTTGTAGCATGTGTGGTTCTGATATCTGCTGAGTGCAGCATCTTGCTCTGCTGATTTTGTAAGGCTTTATTTGCCTGCTGCAGGGACAGAGGTGGATTAATCTATAGAGCTGTTGACAGAATTCTGTTAGCAGGCTTTTGAGGGGAGATCAACTTGAAGAAAACACAACTTGATTTTTGTGTCAGTTGAATTTTTGGTAATATTACAGAAAGTCTGATCTCTTTGTAAACTTAGTTCTGAAGACACAGAGCCTGGTAGGAGATTTTTTTAGGTAGGTAATGTTTTAGTGTAGTGCTCTTGCCTGTGAAGGGACAGGACTGTCCCAGAGCTTACAGATACTTGACAAGTAGGGCTTAAAAGTAGGCATGCCTTGCTGAATAAATTATTTAATTAAAATAACAGACAGAAGAGCAGAACTATTACCTTCCATGCCACTCGGGCTGGGACAGCATTCTCCTTTCCTCTCTCCTCAGTGAATGAAAATATCATCCTGTCTCCCACAGGAAGTCATTTCTGGGAACTGGAGGGGCAATGATGTGAAGAGCACAGGTAGCCCATATCAGAAGTTTCTAGTTTGTTGGGAGCTACATGCCTGTACCCTTAAATATGCATATCAATTTGTTGGTGTCTCTCCAGCTTTACAGTTTTTTTATTGCCTCTGTCTGCATTTGAGGCAGTGGACTGGAGCTGCCACCAGTGCTGGTCCTCATGGTCACCAAGGGATGTAGCTGCTAGTGCCCATGTCCCACCCCGTGCTGAGCTCTGTGAGATTGATGCACTAGGGCTGGGTCTGTCCCCCCAAATGATGATGATGACAACACCACCATCTCTCCTGCTGTTCTTGGCAGTCACTGCATGGCTGTGATTTGGAGCCCTTGTTCAGCAGTCTCCTGTACTTTAAAGACATTCTCCTCATATTGTTCTGATCCTTATCCAAATGTGTTTTCTCTTCCTGAAAGTATGGGAGTCTCTTGCTTTCCTGTCTGCTCTCTCCCTCTCAGCTGCTAGAGCCCTCCTGCCTTGAGGGGAAGGAACTTGTTTGCTGCATTTCTGCCTGAGGGCACCAGCACCCTGTGGGCAAGGCATGGGATAAGTTTTGGGGTTTAGGGTAAGTTGGCTGGTTTGTTTGTCTTGGGCAGACTTGGAACTAATTGTGAGCTTTCAGTTTTCCTCTCACCTCCTTGGCAGAGAAGGTGGCAGCCCTGTGTACTTCTCACCACAAAAGAGCAGGAAGGCTCATCCTCAAGGAAACTGGCATCAGGAAAGGGGCCAGGAAAAAACTTTTGCTCTGTTTCTACAAGTACTGCACTGGGCTAGCATCTCATGATGAGCTTAAATGTAGCCCAGTGTTGACTAATTTGTGCACTGGCTAACTTAAATATTTTTATTGAAGCCAGCCCAAAAACTAATGGAGCCTCTTTGACTCCTTTCTACACTGCTAGTTTTCTTCCATTAGTTTTACTAAGGATCCAGCCATAAAGCAGTTTTTTGGTAATTTTGTGTTAATCTCCTTCTGTTGACACTAGGGCATTGTGTGATTTAGGGCTTTGTTTTCAGCCATGATATGAAGGCTAATTACTTCCTTCTGGCATCCTTTCAGTAAGAAAGCATGGGACTTAATATTTCAGAAAGCGAAAAGCAAGGACAAGTTTTTAAATGCTTAGAAGTGTTCGGTAAGTCCCTAGATTTGCATTTATTCTTCATAGTGTAATGACAACAAAATATTAGGAGCTAAGCTCTAAACTCCATAGCTCTGTCTGTGTGGACACAATTTTCTATTTGGTTGTTTGTCCTCACTGGGTATAATTTTGCAGTTACAATTTAACCTGTGCTTAAGGATGTTCAGTAATTAGGGGTATGGTATGGATATTTATTGTTTATATAAAAGTATGTATTTGTCTTGTTTCAGCCTTATGACTTGCTTTATTTATCCAGTATCTTCTAGATAATTAAACTGTATATTTTCTCCCTGTCTCTTTCTTCATACTCTCACTTGCCTTAATTTGATAAGAGAGGGAAAAAACTACATCAGGAAACTTCAGAGCACTTGTAGATTTTTTCAGTTTAAAAGTGTGTGATAGTGTTTCACAGAGATTCCAACCTGAAGGCAGGCTGCTGTGCAGTTTGGGAAGAAAAAGGTTATTGCTCCTCATCAAGTGCCACTTCAATACAACCAAGGGAACAGCTCTTGGGTTCACTCTTGTAACAGAAGACTGACAAAGCTGAAAGGAATCATATTTCACTTCTGATTAAAGCAGTTGTCATTAAACTTTTATATAAAATTTCTGTGTGGTCTAGGCAGTAAGGGTTGGAGCTGCATTAGAAAGTGTAGTATTCCACAATGCAGTGTAAATCCCAGACAGTTTGGGAATGTCTCTCTGTAACCAACAGGCTTGATAGGAAGGTATGCTCTTACAAAAGCTTGGTTTTTGTTAGATGGTTGGTTTTGCTCGTGGGGCATTCCCAGCGTGGCCAGTTGCTCAGGCTGCCGTAGGCTATGCAAAACCTAAGCACATTAGTCACTCCATTTAAATGTTATTAGCTAGGTATATGGTAAAGTAACTTGGTAATTGGGAATGCAAGTTGTCAGTAGGGACTGGGGAAGTGTTCCCCAAGTCTCTCATCTGGCCATGACCCCTTTGGCAGAAGAAAAGTCAGGTGATTCTTCTGAAGATGGTCGTGTGGGATTCAAAGGCAATAAACCCAGCAAACTTAATTTATAAGCAACTAAGCTCTGCAGAGCATCACAAAGAACAGCTTTTTGTCCCTGGGATCACCACAAAGCTGCCTCAGGCCAGCAAGAAGTTTGTGTGGTGCAGGATGTGGGAATGAAGTACTAGTTTGCTTATATGCTCACAAATAACAGAAATTCAAATGAATTTTAAATCTCTCCTACAGAGGGTGAAATCACGGCTGTCTGAACCATTTTAAATACTTGAAATAGAGGGATTTCAATTCCATAAATGTTTTACAGAGATCTTAACTTCTTGAAACTGCTAATGACATTTCTCAATACTTTTTTGACAAGATATAAAAACAATATATTAAAAAACAATAATGCTTTTTGCCTGCAAGCTTTGTACCAAGGGAGATTTTACAGCCTGCACATACCTGTGGCTATTTTTCATGCATTAAAAGAATACAAAATATGCATTTTTCACTCAGATAAACTCAGATACGTTGGCCAAAAACTGCAATTATATTTGAAATCTTGATATAGACATTAAAAAAAATTAGAGCTGTTCCTATTTATGTTCCAGTGTAAGCTTCTTCAGTTACACAGTCATTGTGTTTATTTTGCTTTTTCTGTTCAAGTGCCTAACATACATATCCTTGGGCTTCATATGATTATTTCTATAAGCTTTAAGAAAGGCTCATATCACAGGATCAGTGACTGTAAAACAAATTATCAATCCTGAATTTTACTGCAAGTGGAATCACAAAGAGTCATATACACCTTGAGAGTCCTAAGTTGGAAATTTAAAGAAAAGATACCGAAATTACTCGTGTTTAAAGCTTGATGAGTGTTTAACTATATCTTCATCTGAACAATAGGATGAGATCTGACTCAGTGACTGAGCCTGTTTAGGGCTTCTCAGATGACTCTTCAGCCAAGGTTTTGGGTTTTGGTTGCATTTCTGAAGAGCAAACCTACCCACGTTCTCAGGGAAGGGCTGCTTCCTTCAGCATCGCCCCTGAGCACCACTGGAACAGCTGCTGCTGACTTCACAGGTGTAATTGCATAGTGTCACTTGTGCTGGAGACAACACTGAAATGTAGCTTGTGCTGGGGGATCTGCATGGGAAACTTTCTGGTTTGAAGTTTATCCACATTTGGCCATTCAGGTTGTAAAAGCCGGTTTGTGCTTTTAAGAAGAATTATGCAACAAGAAGAAAAAACAGCCCAGCACAGCGTGGACAATCTCTCTGATGATGGCATCTGATGGTGCTGATGGCAGCTGCTCAACAGTCAGGGACTTGCCAGGGGCCAGATGGAAAGCATATGATGTGCTGGGCTGGTTGGAGTTACTTGTGCAAGTGTGTAAGGTCAGTGCTGCACAATAGCCAGGCACAGTCAGAGAAAACACTGCTCAGAGACCTCTGATAACTGGCCAGCTGCTTAGAAGTGGTGTTACCACAACCTTCGAATAGAAATAGTTGTCAAAAGAACAGTAACATTTCATGAAGGGTGGTTAAGCTGTGGAACATTTGCATGAGGTAGATGTTGGCTGGACATTCCATTTTGAGCACCAACACGACCCAAATAGCCAAAACCCCCATGAGGCTGGGCCCTGAGAAAAAGGAAGACTGGTTTTAAAAAGCAAATTGCTTTCTGTGCTTAGTATCGAGGCTTTCAGTTTAGATTTGTCTGCAAACAAGCCTAAGCCTATTTATTTATTTATTTGATTGATTTCATCTTGCATAATCATGTTATTTGAGGTAGGGATTTGGAGAAAATATAGTTGCTTTGTTAACCATGTTGCAGTGAGTGATAGTTCAGGATTATGCAGAAGGCTAAATGAAGGGAGAGCTTTGCCTCAAAGCTGCAGTGCCTTAGAGTTCCTGACCTCTCTAGCTTCGTGGAAATCACTCCTCTGATTGTGATTCCATGCCTTTACAGAAAGAAGTTCTTCCTTTTCTCAAGCCACTTCCCAATGCTTTCTCCACTGCCCAAAAGATTTTGATTTAAACTCTAGGTGTGAATATGGTTCTGAAGAAAACTGGTATGGGGGCTTTGGATACCAGAGAAGCATTGTTTGATTGACTTTGAGATGGGAATAATCAGGGTGTAGTTCTCATACAATAGAGATTTAAAGTAAATATTCATGGCTGTATAAATAGTGGTCACAAGACTTATGTGACATCTGACTATCAAAAGCTTTTATTTCTTGTCTCAAGCCAATTGTTGCCAAAGTCTGGCATTTCCTGCATGGGAGACTGGAGGTATGCAGCTGTGTGATATGGGATCAACATGGTGGGCAATACTTTGATTCAATAAAAAAGGGCATTTGGTGGAGACTCTTCTTGGAAAAACAATGGCAGACCCTGGTTAATGAGCAGAAGAAACTGAAACAGCAAGTAATTAAAAGATGGAAAAAGGAATCTCCTTTTCTGCCTCTGAAATAGGCCATTTTTGCAAGTTTTGAGCCCGTGCAGTTGAAGGATTATGACTGCTCCTATCGTTTTGGCTGATGTTTGAATGGATAAATGGCTGCCCACCTCTGTACTGCAAAAGATCTACAGTGCCATCAAAAAGTAACTTCCATGAAATCCCTGTTTGAAGAGCTCCCAGGTTGGGCCCTTCATGAAACCTTTCAGCAGGGTGGACAGGGTTGCCCAGTGGTTTCTGTAAGTGCCATGTGCTGGGCTGGCTTCTGTGGTCTTTGGACCAGCACTTGATATTCTCTAGCCAAGAGGCATATGCATGTGTGATGCATGTGCAGGTTTTATTCAGGGTTACTTTGGAGCTGCTTGGGGGAACCACCTCCCTTCTGCAACATTTAATTTCTTTTTCCTGACCTTGATCTTCTCATTTCTGTCTTCTAGGAGGTTTTGTCTGACAGTCACAGGAAGCTTGTCCTGCCTCAGCAAAAGGCAAGCCATAGTTTGCATCCCTCTGTAGCAGAGTGACTGATCTTTTCCTCATATGGTGCTCCTCTGAGCTGTGGTGCTGCTGTGTTACCACTGCAAAGCTTGTGGTGTCTGCTGTTTGCTGGGGGAGTGTGAGCAGGGGGAAGACAGAGCCCAGGAGTTAGGGTGGTACTGAGGCCACACAAGCATCATTATCTATCTTTATACTTGGGGTGGGGGCAAGTTATGGGCCATTGTGTGCTAGTAGTGCTTGGTCATTCGTGAGGCTTCACTTCATGGCCAAGGATCACTTGACTGGAGCCCTGTGCTCAGCTGGGGTTCAGCACCCTCAGAGCACAGGCAGGAGGGGTGGGTGATAGCCCTGTGCTCAGCTGGGGTTCAGCACCCCTCAGAGCACAGGCAGGAGGG
>VXBQ01002987.1:28228-48643 GCA_013400175.1 Phainopepla nitens
TAGCTCTGTGCTCAGCTGGGGTTCAGCACCCTCAGAGCACAGGCAGGAGGGGGGGGTGATGAAGGCATTTTGTTTTTCATTTGTTTTCCTTGTGACAGCCATTTGTTTTAAAGATACACTCCCTCCTGCATCACATCCCTGACTTGGTGGCTGGCCAGCACTTTGGATATGAATCCTCTCCCTTGTACTTGGGGCTTTGGTTCCTGTTCCAGGTGGGAAGCTCAAGACCCTGACCCACTATGAGTATAGGTGCCTTGTTTTCCTTGTGAGAGGCCAGGCTGACCACATACCAGAATGGCTCCCTGCCATGATTTACACTCTGTAGGAGAGATTTAAAATTAGTTTGTCTGTTACTTGTGAACATATAAGCCAAATAGTACTTCTTTCCCATATTCTGCACTCTACAGACTTCTTGTTGGCCTGAGGCAGCTTTGTGGTGATCCCAGGGACTAAAAATACTTGATTTTTGACATCAGATATTTAAAAAATAGGTACAGAGGGCAGCTCCCTTTTCTCAAAAATGAGCAGTTGTCTACATGCCCTCTCAGCAGTCAGATCCTATGCAATGAATTGGGAACCCTGTGACAAAGAACTGGGCTGCCTATTTAATTACTACAGTATGCAATCAACTTCCTGTTTTGAGGAGTATCTCATTGGCTCGTAAGAGATCTTTCCAGATTACTTGTACTTGTGGAGTTCTGGGGGATTGTTAGGGGTTTGTTTGTTTGTTTGCATGTTTTTGTATTGTTTGTTGGGGGTTTTGTGTGTCTTCCTGGTTTTTTTTGTTTTGTTTGTTGTTGTACCACAGTGAAGTGTGATAAGAACTTCAGGCCTGATTTGGGAGAGATGCTCCCAGCCTTAAAGTGCTTGTGCAGATCACTAAGACCTGTATTAGCATGCAGTTTTGATGAGGAGATAAATGTAAGTTGCAAAGGTAGTTTCCATGAACATTGTATTTCCTAAAAAGTGTATTTGGAATGTTTTTGTGACGTGGTTTTCTGGTCTTGGCTGGGATGTGATTAATTCTCTTCACAGCAGCCAGTACAGGACCCTGTTGTGGATTTCTGCTGGAAACAGTGGTGATAACTCAGGGATGTTTTCATTACCTCTGAGCACTGTTTGTACAGAGGTGTTTGCACCTTTTCTGCTCCTCACCCCACACTGAGGAGGCTGGGGGGGGACACAGCTGGGACAGCTGACCCCAGGGCCACCCAGACCTTGTGGTGCCATGGTCAGCACACAGAGCAGGGGGAGCAAGGGAGGGGTGCACATTCAGAGTGATGGCATTTGTTTCTGCAAGTCGCCTTTACATGAGATTGAACCCTGCTGTCCTGGGAATGCCCAAACATTTGCCTGTGATGGGAAGTGGGAATGAATTCCTTGGTTTGCTTTGCTTTGCTTTTCTTGTCTGTGTGGCTTTTGCTTTTACTATTAAAGTGTGTTTATCTCAGCCCACGAGTTTTGTCTTTTACCCTTCCAGTTTCCTTCCCCATCCCACTGTGGGGGGAGGAAGCAAGCAGGTGTGTGGGGTGAGTTGCTGTCCAGGGTTAAACCATGAAACATGGGTGGATTTTGATGAAAAATTGTTAATCCTCAAGCTTGTTTTGAATTTTCACTTGTTAGCTTATGCAAACAGGCCAGTTCAGACAGAGGAGTAAAATCATCATGTCCCTTAACCTTGCTGAACTGAAATACAAAAAAAAAAAATTTTAAGAGCCTTTTCATGTGCAATAATTTCCCTATTGTTAGTGTCTCAAGTAAGTTAAGTCCCCAGTTCCTGACACAAGAGCTTTTGACATCCTGGGTTTGTTGGAAAAGCTCCACTTTGGGCCCAGGCAGCACTGAGAGTGCAGGCAGAGACATGCACCCAGTGAGTCAGGGCAGGGAAGCTCTGCTCTACTCTTCTGCAGCTTCCCCAGGGCTGTGTCTGCTCCTGCAGCAGCACAGGTTTGCAGTTGGAAAAAACTGCAGATGATAATCTATCTGTGGTTAAATCCAGCAATACTGCAGGAAATGCACTGGCATGTGGGCTTCAGCTGATTAACTTCCTTTTTGTTTCCTGTTGAAGTGCTTCCCAGGGCATGTTGCATCCAAAGGTGTATCAAACAAATCTCTTGAGTTTTCTGCATTTTCAGAGTCATGGAACTCTGTTTTCAGCTTTCAGCAAGTGTTCTTGGTAGCTGGGGTAAGAAGTGAGGCTAACCCTGGAATGTCCTTGCCCTGTGGTGTGATCACTGCACTTGCAGCATGAGCCACAAGGCTCCATCCCAAGTGTCACTCTTGAGAGCTCATATTTGGGGATGAGGGTGAGCTTTACAAGCAGACGTTCCTGAGAAGGTCCCTCAAGCCTTGCTGCATCACAAGAGGGCAGGGGCTGCCATCACTGCCTCGAGTGGCTCAGTTGTCTGCAGCCAGGTGAGCTGGGCCCAGACTGCTGAGTCTGCTCACATCCCTGTCTTCAGCCTTTACTGTCATGCCTGTGCTGTTTTGTGGGCTTGCTCCTGGGGATTTGTGGAATTTGTTAATTCTTTTCTTTTTTCTCCACATTTTCAAATCAGAAGAGTTTTGACGCCTCCAAATCTTTCACAAAAAGACAGTTTTTAACCCATAAATTAAACCAAGTCTCCAAAATATTTCTCACCAAGGAACTTGCTGCCTACTACAGTGAATCCAGTTTCATTGATGGGATTTTCAAAGGTCTGAGATCACTGTGAGCCCTTAGTGGTCAAGTCTGCAGTCAGGCAGCCTGTCCTCCCTGTCCTCTGAAACTGGAAAACCTGGTGGGAAACTCTCTTGTTACCTAGTAGAGCTAATCATTAATTAGCAGGGGATGAAGTACACCAAACAATCTGCTGTGCCAGATGGATGCCTCAGTGTTAATTTATGTTCTCAAAATAGCTGGACATTGATATGCTCCGTACCATGGCCTAAATCTTGCTTTTGTTGAATTCAGTGGTAAAAATGATGCTGGCTTTAGTGATCCAAGGGCATATTTCTTTGAGAAAAATGTATTTTAGCATCAAACTGTAACAGTAAAAATGAAATTAATAAAAGCTGTCCAAAGCAGTGGACTTTACCTTCTTACACAGGGGCACATTGGTGAAAAAATGAAGTTTTGTTTTTTGTTTCCCTAGAGCACTTCTATTATCTGAATGCCAAGAAATGAGTAATTTGAAATGAGTAATTTTGGCTTTTTGGTTCTATTTTGTTCCTATGAATAAGTTCTTATGTGTCTTCCTAAGAGAGCTGGAACTGAAGCCTAGTCTTGGAAAGTTAAACTGTATATTGCTTTCTCTTTGAAAGCCTTGTGAAAGAGACCAAAAGAAAAAAGCAGTTAAGTTAAAAAAAGTCATGGTGATGGCTTATTCTATCACAATTAATTTTAAATGAAGAAAGCTTACTACAAATTTCCTTCCATATTTTTCTTGTGTTCTTTTGTTTTGTTGAGGTTTTTCTCTTTTCCATTCAGCTTGTCATAGCCAGCAGTTGATGTGCCCAACAGATCTTTATGAACTACCTGTTGGAGAGCACTAAAGGTATTATTTGTAAAGCTGGAGGAGAAACAGGCCCTGGAGGATGGAAGAAATTTGGATTTTTCTGCTTTTGTCTTTTTCATTGAAATTCAAAATATTGATGATACATCTTACCAGTTTTTAACAATGAAAATAAGCTTTCTACACTGACCTTTAGCTGTGTCCAGATGAATTTGATAGGTATTTACAGGATAAATTGTGTAATCAATAATCCAATTCAAATCTCCATTAGTATCCTTTAAAAATAAAGCACTGTGTGGTATGCACAGACTCACCTCACAAGCCTCAATTCTATATTTAGAGTTTAACCAAACCATTTAATTACTTTTACCTTTGTGTGTGAGGATTGTTTTTAATTAAATGAAGTGTTTTAACATGTTTTAATTGGTATTTAGCAAATGCCTAAAACTTGATAGAGGGAGCCAGTTCTGGGAACAAGACAATGCTGTCTTGCTTCATTTATCTGAGAGTTGGGTAAATATTCCTTGAGGATCGGGGAGGGAGAGGTTATTGATGACTTCCCTCTTATTACAGCCCGTGCAAATCCCAGAATAGCTGTGTGTGAAGTGCAGGGAGGAGATGATGTGTCCAGGTTAAGTGGTCTGGTCCTCACTTGTGCTCCAGGAGCAGCTCATTCCCACAGAGAACAGTGCAGAAAGCAGAGGCTGCACCTGAGCAAGTGTGACCTTGGCTGACACAAAGTACCCATGGAGCTGCTCCACTGCTCACCTTCCCAGCTGGGCAGGGGAGGGAAAATAAGGTGCAAAACAACTCCTAGGTTGAGATCAGGCAGTTTACTAAAGCCAAAGCTTGCATGTGCACAAGCAAAATCAGTTTAATTCCCTCTTTGCATCAGCAAGCACTTTCTGGCCCCTTCTGGGGAAGCAGGGCTTCAGCACACATGGTGGTAGCTTGGAAGGACAAACATCTTAAATAATTTATGCCCCCCCACCTCCTTCCTCCTCTTTTTTTAGCTTTTATATCTGAGTTGATGTTATTGGTCTGGAATATCCTTTTGGTTACTTTGGGGCAGCTGGCCTGGTTGTGTCAGCCCCAGGACCTTGCCCAGCCCCAGCCCCTTGTTGGGGGGTGTTGAGGGGACAGGGCTGATGCTGTGCCAGAGCTGCTCAGGTGTCATCAACACCTGTGCACCCCCCAGTGCAAAGCACAGCACTGTGAGGGCTGCTGGGGGAAAGCAAGCTCATCTCAGCCAGACCTAAAACAGCAAGTCATTAGTTCTACTCATTCCTACTCCCTGATGTACTCTCAGCCCACTTTTAAGGTTTTACTGAAGCCTAAATATACATTTCCCTGAAAAAACATGCCATAAATAATAAACTATTTCTTCACCAAAACAACACAAGAAGTTCTGGACTTTTGAAAACAAGGCAATGGATGAACTTAAGGTGGGGAGGGGTCAAAGAACAACCTGTACTTGCCTCTCCCTGGCAGGCCTGGGCAGTGTGGCATGGCCCAGAAGGCAGCTGTGGGCCCTGCAGTGACTGGGGTCCCTGTTTCTCCCTGTGAGAAACAGAGCTCGCTACCTAGAATGTTAAAAGTTTAATAATAATAATAATAGTATAAGAAGTGGACAGTATTTCCAGTGCTGAGATGCCTCTGACAATGGTCAAAGAGCACACCAAACAGTTAAGATCTCTGTATACAGGTAAATTGCTGGGATTATATGATATTCATTATTCCATACCTTATTCAAACATGCCTGAAAGTCCTTGATGTTGCAGTGGTTCTTTGTATTTAAGTTTTCCTGTCTTTGCTTATCCGCATAACACCAATAAATTTCATCTCTTCTCGTGAATTTATTGTTGTATTACATTCTTCTTGATAAAAATAATGAGTTTTCTTTGCTTATCTGTATGACATCAATAAATCTCATTTCTTCTTGTGAATTTCTTCTTGATAAGAAAAAAAGTATGAATTTTTACTCCCATCCTCTCTAGCGCTCTGTCTTGTGTCACTGTCATCTTATCACTTGGGCTGGTCAGTTAATGGATGATCTTACACAGTTCTTTTAGTTACACAAAAGCTTTTTCACATCTCATGTTTTGTTAAAGTCTGTTCATCCTGTTACTATTTCTATAAGCGATACACAGATATTATATTTATTACAGTACTATAAGTAATACAATACATGCTTAAGCTGAAAAATTATATTAACAAGCAGCTAAAAGGCATTATAATTTATATCATATCTAAATACTTATGATCAATAACAACATGCAAAGGTAATATATTCAAAAGCCAACATTAACTGGTCATTTTTAATATTCCAATATAAGGGAGTTGGATCAGAGAACAGTGCTTGACCCTTTCCTTACCAGAATACATGTGACCCAGAGTGTGGTGAGGAAACCCAGGTTTTCTTAGCGTGGTGCAGCTTTTAGGAGACCTGAAAGGAGGATCCTTGGCTCTTCCAGTAGGCCTGGTGGTAGTGTAGAAGGTGGGGTAAAGCTGTCATGGTTTAGGAATGGTATTTTCCTATTTAGTGCTCTCACTGGCTCACTCACCCCCTTCTCCTTCCCCTTGATGTAATGGAGAGGAGAATTGGAGGCATGAAAGGTAAAGATCACAGGTTGAGATAAGAACAATTTACTGGAAACAGCAATGAGATAACAAAACAAACAGTAACAGCAACTAGTGACAGAGGGTACAAGAGGCAAATGATTCACAAACCCCTAACAACAGATCCCTCTGCCACAAGGCTCCCTTCCCCCAGCCCCTGGCAATGACATGGCATGGTATGGAATAAGCTCTAGAATAACCTGGAGTCCTGGCCATGCCCCCTCCTGGCTACTGCAAAAATTGACCCTCTCCTGGCCCCAACCAGGACAAACTGCCTGAGGATAAGCTTAATCCAAGGAGGTGGGAAGGTGCTGGAAAAAGGAGGCTGCACAGCAACAGATGGAAGTGTGATGAAATCTGGGAAAATGAGACATGTTCTCTTAATCTTGCAGATATAATGGGATTTCCTTCCCCTTCAGAGTAGTCATTAAGATTTGCAGAGAGCATGAAGGTCTGGGTCAGAGCTGAGCCACAGCCAGGCACTTTGTTACTGAAATCTGCTTTCTTTGTTACTTCCAAAAATCAGAGTTGGCTTTAGATTAATCCTGCACCTCATCTCTTGCTTGCTGCAGGACTTTGCCTTTCTTCTGTCCTGCTTCCTACTGGCTTTTAATTTGTTTCTGAGTCTGACTGGCAGTAAGGTGGAGGGCTGAGGTGTGACCACTGTTCTTGCATCTCGACAGATTGAGAGACAACTGCTGAAATACAGGATGAGGTTTCCAAAAGGAATGCCTTCAAGGATCTGGTTTACAAGCACCATTTCAGGGAAGGAGAAGAAGGGGATAAGAATCTGTTTGTGATCAAGAATTTTCCATGCTGGCCTGCTGCTATTTTGCTTGCAAGTGAGAAGTCTACTCTTATTTGATAACGCTGCATTCAGGGGCTACTGAATATGATCCCTCTCCCTCCATGTGAGCCAGAGATGTTTAAAGAGAGTATGTAACTAGGTGGTGTCTTCAGTTTATAGTTACTAGCTCCCAAAAACTCCAAAGAAGCTAAAGAAAGCTTGTTTGTGATTTGTTTTGCAGGGCAGGCTGAAGAATAGGGGAGTGTCCTCCTGGTTTAGGGCAGATTTGGGAGGAAGCTTCCAAAGGGTGGAAGCAGAAAAGCAGAAAGCAGATTCAAGCAGCCCTTCCCCCTCCTGGTTCGGGAAAGATCTCCTTGGAGGAAAAGTGGAAAAAACTGTTTCTTCAAAAAGCAAAGTACTCACAAGCATAAAAAAATGACTAATATTAAACAATAAAACCTGTCCCTGTTCTGAAGAGATGGCAAATTCAGACAGTCCTTGTCGTGGGGTGTAGCTCAGCTCAGTCTCTTATCAGTCTTTTTTGTGCTGGAAGATGCTACGTCCCAGGCCCTGGTGGGCCACAGGTGTGAGCTCCCAGTGCCTTTCTGGGTTTTCAGTCCAGAGCAGGGCCAATCAGTTCCAAGAAAAAGAAAAGCCACAGTCCAGGCAACTTCTCTGCCTCATCTAGCTAAAAAAAAATAACTAAAAAAGCAAAGGAGAGCTCTGTCTTGCTGTCTGTGCTGCAGACAACACAGTCCCTGAGAAGGAATGTGGAGGAGCAAGTGCAGTTTCTGAAAACAAACTGCACTTCTTTTCCCCCTCTTTGCTCTAAGAACCAGTTTTAAAGGTGCAGAACTTAATGTCCAGCATAAACACAACAGATGATTGGGGATAAAAGCATCATAAAGCCACCTAGGACGGTGAGATGTTGACATTAATATTTTGAGAGGAATAATTATAACTGGTGTTTATAGCTACCTAGTGCCAACTTGCTTGATCAAAACTGTGTAAGATTTCCAAGAGTATCAGGAAAGCCAGGGTGATGTTGGGAAAGGAAGGCAGCTGCTTTTTTTTAGATCAGATTGCAAGAAAACTTGAGTTACTGTGCTGGTGTAGTTATTCCTGGGATCAGTGGCGTGGTGTGAAGTGTAACCAGACAGATGCATCACAGATGACAGCTGGAAGTCTCTAACTGACTGAGTGGCATCTTGATAAAACTAAGAAGTGATGTCTTCCCTTTGCTATGGTGTTATGTTATCTGTTTCCCAGGCCAGGCAGTCTGTAGCAGTTATGTTTAATGCACAGTCCTTCAAAGCAGCGTGCAGCCTTCTGATCTGCTGCATGGCAGGGCCTGCAGGCTGTGCCAGGGGAAAACAGGCTGTGTGCATCGAGTCACAGCCCAGTTCATGGTGTTCCCAGCAGAGTCTATTGGAGTGCAGCTTTTGGAAGTGCCCCAGTAAAAACAAGTACTGTATTTGAGACATAATCACTGACTGTAGCAACATTGCTTAAATATGTAACAACATATCCATGGGGTGGGGGTGAGAATTACATGGTTCAGTCACTACACAGGTAGGAAAAATTGCTCTCTTTATGTGTCTTCTCTGTGGTTCAGCTGGGATTTATTGTCATAACTACATAATTTTGTACCAAAAAGTAGCCATTTTCACCCGTTGTAGCTTTAAATACTGATTTGGAGGTGGAAAGGCAGCACTGAGATGCCTGTGGCTCTGTCATGCCCGTGATTTCTTTCAGCACAGGAGGCAGAGTCCCTGGCATAGTTTGGAGTGCAGCATCCCCTCTGCTCCCAGCAGCAGCCTGGGGGTGGTGCCAGGCTCTGCTGCTGCTCTCTGTCCACCAGCAAAAAGTGAGACACTTCTGGCATTCTCTGGGATGGGAACTTGGATTCCTGTTTTATCTCTTTTTAAATTTTCCACAACTGTAGATGTACCTAGTGGAAACAAACCTGTGAGAGATTGGAGGTGTCTGTGTAGCCTTCCTGGAGGGAGCAGCCACCTTGGCACAAGAAACTTGTCTGGACTGAATGGAGAAATAGTGGTGGCAGCAGCTGGGCTTTGTCTTTGTGCTATAAACAAGGACTCACAAGTAGGTTGTAAAGCAGGGCCTGGGTTAGTTTTTGAGCTGAGGCTTGGTTTCTGCAGTTTAGTTTCAGTACTGCCACGGCTGCTTCACAGATTTTAAGAGCAACAGCCCTTCTTTAGGCAGTGAAAATCTTCTTGAAGCCAAGTAGTGGTATTTTTTGCCTTAATTTCTCTTATTCCTTTTCCTATCTGCAAAGCAGGATAAATGTGCCTCTATCTTTACTCTTTCCTGCTGAGTCTGTCTAGATAAGAAGGTTGCTAGTGGTACAGTCATGGCTTTGTATTCATGCGGGACACTTCTCCCAATTTGCCAGGTTGAGCATCAACAGCAAGCCAAGAAGGCAGCTGCCTTCAGGACAGGGTTCTTGCAGTGTTGCTGACATCATGGTTGGTTATATTTATTTGTATGTTTTCCCTTTCTTTCTCATTATGCTGGTATTTACTGCTCAGCAGCTGTAGTCTGAGAAGGAGGATGGTGAGTGCTGGCTCTGCAGCTGACACCCGCCTGGTGCCTTGGCTATGTGTCAGCAAAGGCCTGTTGCCAGCTGGGGTAGAGCTGGGTGGCCTTTGCCTTCAGTTGCCCAAAAGGTTGTAGGTTGTTTGGAGTTACCCACTAGATAACACCCTGAAAGTAAAGGGAAAAAAAAAAAAATGCTTACCTGATTTCTGTGGCAGGAACTACCTGGGAAATGACTTAATGAATTTTTGAGGAGGGCTTCCCTGAGGATTGAGATCTGCTGTAGTGAAAAGCCTCTCCAAAATGAATGCTTGGGCAGCTCTGGGTAGGTGATACTGTCCTGATTCCTGGTCCTAAATCGCCTGTTGCAGGTCAATATATGTTTCGTAGTTTTCCTACATCTGTTTCTGAGGAATTCTGGGTGTGCTGGTTTCACAGGAGCCTGTGGGAGAGCATCAGAAAATGGTCTTGAAAAATTTTCTTGTCAAGAGCCCTTCATCCTCCATCTCCTGAGACCCAGCTCCAGTGTGATACTGCACTAAAAGAGACTGAGTGATTAAATGGTCTTTTGGACTTAGGCTGTAAATGTCAGAATTCTTTTAACAATTTATCACTCTTCCAATTCTGCAGTAAAGCTCCTTTGTTTTTTAAATAAAAAAAAAAAAAAAAGTCTCATGACTCTGTTTCCAAGGGTCACTGTCCCAGTTCAGGAGCTCTTGATAGCTGCTTCTCATTTCCATTTCCAGTGGCAGAAGTGCAGCATCATGGTTAGGAGCACTGTACTGTGTGGAACTGATACAGGAGTGAAGGGGTGGGATGTCTGAGTTGAGCTCAGATGTGGCATCTAGAATATTGTTAAACCTGACTCTGATCTGGAAGTAGCTTTTACACCTGTTTTCCTGTGGGAAGATGAAAGTGATGAAGTTAAGGACAATTTACACCTGTTTGCTTCAGGGAGATGTGAAGATCTATTTGTAAAATGCGTTTGCAGACGGTGCATGTCCTGAATTGCTGGGAGTTGGGAAGTGGTGGGACACAGGCTGTCAGAGGCTTGCTGCACGGTGCTGCATTGCTGCTGGGGAAGGGGCGGGAGCGTGAGCTGTCTGCATTTGCAGCCCCATTTTTCCCTGCCAACAACAGACATAAATTATTCCCTGCTCTGGTGATTGCAGGGTATTTGCCAGCATAGAGCTTTGTACTGAAATCTTTGGGCTGGCATGCAGTAATTGGTTGGTTTTAAATTTCTTTCCTTTTTTTAAACACTGCTTCAAATGGTGCAGCTTTGCCGTGGGGTTATAATTACATAAGCCATAGAAATGTACTTCAATGACCAGTCAAATGACTTTGTTTTTTCCAGTACTTTAAGCTTGCCATTTATTTAGTTGTTGAAGGAAGAGAATTGAAATTCATTGGGGAGTTTAATCTCATCAAGCTCTCTATAGCTTCATGCTTTTGCTGTGTCTTTATGCATTTGGGTTGCCTGTAAATGGCCTGTTCACTTTCATAAAGGAATTAGCACAACTGTGCAGCTATGTGAGGAGCCAGCCCCCAATCCCTGCCCCATGCTGCTCAGCATGCCCTGACATAAACATGTGCAGAAGTGGCCTCTAAGTATTTCAGGTGGTAGAAAAGTTTTATAATTTTATTAATTTTACTGCAGTCCTTTATTCTACTTTTGAACATAAAGAGACACCTGAGGTGTAATATAGTAGAGAAGGTTTTAATGGCTGCTCTGGGGATGCTCCTGCCACGCTGGCTGTTGCTGGGAGATGGCTGCTGCCTTGCAGCCCTGTCAGGCCTTATGGTCAGCAAGAAACTCACTCATTTTTTCTTGCTTCAGGACTTTTCAGCTCTGTAGGCTTTCCTGCTGGTTCTGTAGGTGTCAGCTTGATCTGGGGTCTGTCCCCAGCTTAGCCAAAAAGCAGTGCTTTGCAAGGCAGCGCTGATCCCCTGCCACGTCCCCCTTTCCTGCACAGCCCTGGGTTCTTTCCTGTGTGTGCCACAGGAGCCTGCACCCTGTGCCCTGCCAGCCCCTGTGATTTCCAACATAAGTTGGGAGGCCCAGTGATGCTTTCTGGCACTCCGAAACCGAGAGGGAGGAGTCAGGACTTGCACTTCTTAGATGTGGCGGGCCTCCTCCAGTGGGATTCCTATAACCAGCAAATCCGGGGAGGAGTCACAGCATTGCTTGTGTGATCTGAACTAGCAGGAACCTCCAGCAGCTCCCGCTCTGCGGAAAACACCGTCTGGGCTTCCAGCCTGAACGATGTGCCACGGAGATGTGCCGTCTGGCGCGGTGTGGCTGGCCCGGGTCGGAGGTGGGCCGGCTCCGGCGCTGTGCAGGACGTGCGTGTGCTCCCCGTGCCTGCTGCGCCTCGGCTCCGTGCGCACGCAGCGCTGTCCCCATGGAAACGCGCCACTCTCTTTGCTGGGCATGACACTGCCCAGCCTGGATCTTCACGCTTTTGGCAGTCTTGTTCCTTAAACCAGTGACTTTAGCTGTGAAAGGTGAGCGTGTGGGGGAGGACCTGGTTACAGAGATCTGGGCTCTTGCTTTAATTCTTTCACTAATGGGCTTGAGGTACTCAGATTTCACTCTAGCCCCTTGCAAGCGGGGAGGGCAGAAGGATAAACACTGTCAGTGGGTTCAGTTCTGCTCCACAGTCTGAGTTGCAGGCTTGGGAGAAGGGTTACTGTGTTACCATGTGAGGTTTTTTGCATAAGTTGGACTTTTGAGTGATTATAAGAATTATTCTCTGGTTTGACTGAATTGGTCCTCACTGCTTTCCTCATTGTCTGGCATCTTAAGAGCTGGACTTGATGATCCTTGTGAGTCCCTTCCAACTAAGAATATTCTGTGCATCTATTCTGTTCTGTGCATCTCTGCAATTCCTCACTTGAAAAAACCAGGCTGATGGACTGTTAGCATGGGCTGAGCCCAGCAGGACATACATGCTTCTCTGCTTTTTCTTTTAATTAAACTTCAGCATCTTCTGATTGTTTTCTGGTGATTGTGCTCCACTTTGTTGAACCCATCCTTGACAAGGCTCAACCTGTTCAGTTTGCACCAGAGCTTCTGTGCTTTTTGGCAGTGTCATAATGCCAGTCCTTCTCAGACTTCTTTTCTGAGGCAGATGTGAAAGGGAGCTCACAGAGCAGAGACTGGCCTAAGATCACACAAGAAAACCTAGAATAATACTGCCGGCAGCTTTGAATTCTCAATTTTGATCTGTAAACCGTGGTGAGGGAAGTCTCTTCCTTGAGTCTTGTAAGGGTAAGTGCATCAAGGGCGGTTCAGAGAATATGTTTCAGTTCTGTTCATATAAACACATTGTATTTCAGGCTTGGGGATGCTGCAAACTCCCCAGATTCTTGTCACCTCAAAAGATCCAACTGTTGTGTGTCTGCTGCAATCACAGAGTAAGGTGGATTTTAGGAAAGTGTTTTGTTTGAGGCTGCTGCTTCAAGCACACTAGCAAACCTGTTTTCTGGGTCTGTGCAGAGCAGAGAGGAAATTTTGAGGAGGGTATGCAATACCTTGAAGTTTTCTGCTTACTTAGTAACTTAGGCTTGATTTTCACATCTGAGATGTAGGAAAAAAATTAATTAAATATCCAGAGATGATTGGGGGTGGAGGGAAGGGCGTGTTAAGCAGACTTTTCCTCTGTGAAGTAAGATCTCCCTGTCAGTTACAGGGAGATCTGTTGCACCATTTAGAATAATCTACAGTTATATCATGTTTCTGATGAGCCCTGGGAGGCCAGGGACATGAACACAGTGAAGCTGCTCCTCTGTTCCATTCTATGCACAGGGTTATTTGGGAGCATTGATAACCAGAGGGATCCCTGGCCCCCCATGGCTGGGTTGCAGTGGCTTTGTGCTGTGTGGCTTTATCTACTGGAATGTTTGAAATCAGGAATAAAATTCTAACGTGTGAATGTTCAAATTACCACTGAGCTAGCACTGAAACACTGAGTAGGTTGTTCTCTACCGAGGTGCTGAGCCATTGGAGCTCCAGCTGCTTGCAGCAGGAATTACCAGTAGCTCAGCAGTTTGGAAGCTGCTGAAGGACTTGCAAGCAGAAGTAGATGACTGCCTCTCAGCAGTGAAGTTCAAAATACTGGCCTGAATTTCCATGGCAGAGGAATATAAATAAATAGCAACAAATTAAGCAGGATGGAGAGAGGAAGAAGTTCATGATAGCCATAAATGTTATGTGAAATTAACTTCTTCTTCATAGCTGCTCTTAGAGTAGCAAATGAGCCAGTGTAAACTCACAGTGGTGTTAAATCACTCGTGGTGATTTGATGCTTGGGAGTGGAGTGTGGCTGGCTGGAAGCTTGGTGTTGCATTGCTCTTATTTGATGGGATTGTTCCAGCCAAGTGCATCACAAGCTTTTGCTTCCGATTTGCCCCCATGTCCCAGTTCTGGCCAGGACAGGGTTGATTTTGGCAGCAGGGAGGAGGTCAGCACGTGGAGGTTATTCTAACACCTCCTCACCATTGCTGGGTGAGGAAGGGCTGCTCTGGGGCTCTGGCAGCAGTCAGGTATTGCTGGGCTCTGTGTGGTGACCAAATTGCAGGTGAAGCATTCACCTCCCTTGTACCCTGTTATTAATACTGTTGCTGTTCATTTCCTTACTTCACTGCTGTTTTCACTAAATTTTTCTTATCTTAGCCCCTGATCTTTACCTTTTGTGCCTCCAGTTCTTCTCTCCAGCCCCCTGTAGGACTGGGGGGGATGTGTGAGCAAGCAGTGCATGGTTTGGAGTGTTTCAGTGGGAGCACTAAATTGGGGAATACCATTCCTAAAATGCAACACCCCACCTCCACAATGGCCTAATCCTCTTCTCTTTTGTGACAAAATTCTTGTTCTCCATACGCACAATAGAGTTACTGAGAATGCATCCTTTCTTACCTTTATGTTATCCTGCAAGAGCTGCTTGGATTGAGTTTGCAGTAGGGAACAGGGAGACACTCCCAACTTTGTGTCCCTTGTATCAGACAGGACTTTCCCTGTTGAATTCACCCCGAGCACAGATCTGCAGAAAACATGTTGTTATCTGGGAGTGGGGCACTTCTGATCTGGCAGGGCAGTGAGCCTTTCTCACTGTAAAAAGTAATGAGGTTTTTTTACCTAGAGACTGCTTTGATACTGCCCTGCTGGCACTGTCATGTGAGCCAGCACTTGTCAAATATGAGCAAGATGGGGCTAGCGGGAAACCTGGAGTTTGAGGGAGCACTGCCTGCTCCTGGCATATCTGAGGGAGAAAGTGTATAGGTGAGCACTTGATAATATAACAGGCGTTGTTCTGAAGCAGCAGTATCTTTAGAACTGCCACAATATATGCCTTATTTTCCTCTTTTTTTGAAAGCTGACTTGTGGACAATTGAATGTATTGGGAGGACAAGACAATGATTCTGTATGGAGGCTAAGTCTGGCACTGAGCTACAATAGAGCATTATAATTTCTGTTAATAAATGCAATAGTTAAATTTTAAAGCCATAACTGAATATACTTGTAAATGCTTACTGCATCTACTGCCATTATCTCTTCTCCTATTCTTGTTTGTTTTTTTGCCCATTGCTCTGCTTTTTGCATGCAGATGCATAGTTTTTTTTCTGCAGGCTTTTTTTCAGCACATACAGCTGTGAGTTGGCCTGCACATCAATCTTCTCTTACCTAGGGAAATACTTCAGCTCGTGTAGATCTGTTCCCTCCATCAAGAGAATCATCCTCTTCCTAGACCTTCAGGTCATTTAGAGGAAAAAAATATCTTCAAGCACTTTTCCAGAATCTTCACTGCTAATTGAATATTCCCTCTAGGAATTATTTGGTAAATGGTAAAAGCAGAGCTGTGAACATGGAAATGCTCGTGGGTGTTCAAGCACAGGAATGGGTTAATTGTTTCATGGGGACATTTCAGCATTTGTTCTCTCCCCTCTTTGCTCTTTCAGTAAATTTTTATTTTTTGGTGTGAGACAAGAATTAGGACTGTTGAACCAGACTTGGTTGAATACAAACAAGAAGCAATTTTCTTCACATCCACACAGAAATTGGCATCCTGGTTTTGAGTTGTGGAGTAATGCTTCAGGACCCTTCTCCACACCTGTGAAGTCTAGCTGAGCTGCTTCATTTAAAAAGGGCCCTTTTTCTTTTTGTAAATGGCATGTGATTACATAAAAACTTCATCTGTTTTTAGACACATCAGCATCAAGGCAGTCATTTGATAATCAGAAAACCATACAAATCTGATAGCATGGCACAACAGCAAATTGCTGCTGTTGGGTGCAA
The DNA here is from genome assembly GCA_013400175.1 of Phainopepla nitens. Taxonomy (NCBI): domain Eukaryota; kingdom Metazoa; phylum Chordata; class Aves; order Passeriformes; family Bombycillidae; genus Phainopepla; species Phainopepla nitens. The sequence goes on from VXBQ01002987.1 coordinate 43,983, forward strand.
GCGTAGTGGGGAGCGCTGCTTTCACTGCTGCTTCCTCACTTCTGTGCCAGCAATTTCTAAGTTCTTGGGACAGGATGGAAGCTGTCTGAACACACAAGGGAATGTGAATAAAATGCCAGCAGTCTCTGTGATTAACTGGATATCTTTGTACTTTGTTCTTGTTTAATAATACACCAAGGCTGTGCTTCTCTTGCTTCTTCTCTGCGTGTTGAAACTGTCTGATGCCTAAAATATGACCCTTTATGTGTAATCTTGCCTTTGTGTTTGTAACAGGAGTTAAGTTGGTGACAGTATTTGGTCCAAACTATGGGCTTCTGACCTATGTCTCACCTTTTATTTCTTTTTCTAGCAGCTGAGGCAATTGCTATTATTTAAGTTGATAATAATATTTGAAGCATGCCTGGAAATATCTGATAAGTGGCTCCATTCTTTTGATAAAAAAGTGAGGCAGAGAAAAGCAGAGCTTAGTGTAAAGTTTATTAAATGGCAGAGCACGTTTAATCTTTCCACCCCACAAATTGAAGCCAGAATCCAACAATTGTAATCACCAGTGTCCCTGCAGCATCACTAAAAACTGATTTGTCTTTGCCACAGCACATTGGTCTTTTCTTTCTCAGATGGACATAATGGGTTGGTTGTTCTTTCTCCTCAGATAGCTGAATAATAAGTGCACAAACCCACCTACCCTTGTTCTCCAAAACCATGGAAATCAGCAAGTTGCACAGCTACCCTTTCTGACAGTATTGTAGCATGCTGTAAGTGCTAATATTCATTAATATGCACTGGCAACTGCTTGTGTTTGAAATGAAGTATTCTACAGCTTCCAGTTAAATGGCAGATGAACATAAAGAAGTTGCATCCTGAGGGACAGGGATGTGAACATTTAGAGCATGTACATGAGGTCTCATATGCCCAGTGTTGAACACTTTTCTCCTTATCACTTTCCCCCACTTTTGCCTTCAGTGCACTTCATTTTATTGAACTTTAAAGATTATTGAAAACTTCATGAGAACTGAATTAAATTCTTGAATAGATAGGTTGTTAGAAACTACTACCCAAATTGTAGTAGTAGCAGCAGAACCAATAATGTGTTCTGCAAATGGCATATATTTTATGTTTTCTGGCTTTTCTCCATGATTTTAGTGCTTTACCACTTCTATTGGTGATATCATCAATTATCATTTGAAAAATAAAATAAATTGGCTCATTTACTGAAGCTGGGTCAAAGACTTGCCTGTGAATTTACAGTGCTTCCCCACAGATGGTAAGCTCAGAGCTACCTGAGATGTTGATGTGTGTTTTTTTTGTACTTGGATTTTTCACTGGAAAAAATGGATAGCAGACAGCCCAAAGTACTGCAGTGAGTCCATGCTGAACTCATAAGCTGCACCTAGGAGTCCCAAGTCCCAGTGCTGCCATTTCCAGTAGATTTCTTCCATTACTTGCAGGTGAAGACCCAAGCCTGTCCTGGCAGTTTGAGTGACCATGAGCACCTACATACACACTTCTACTCCTGTGCCTGTTTTAGTTTTCACTCCAATTTTCTCAGACATGCTGTTTTTATCTAGGCAGAAATTGAATGTAATAATTTGCCTGTTCCTGTGCTAGAGAGACAAAAGCCTTTCCAGCCATAGACATAAAGCCAGGGAGAAATGCAGGAGCAAGCACTGCATTCTTATTTTGTGGGGTGTTTTCTTAGAGTAGAGGAGCTGACCTTTTCCCAAGAGAACAAAGCTGCCCTTCACATTTACCTCTTGAGAACAAGAGCTCTCTCACACACTAAAGCATCTTAAAATGGAAGAATACCTTTTTTGACGTCTTTTTTTCCTCACTAAAGCCCCAAGACTTTGTTCCAGAGAACTCAGCACCTGTATGTGCAGTTGCTTTCCCACATTTGAAGTTCTGCTTTATATGGAAATTTTGGACCTGATGTCAAAATCTGAGGGTGTGTAGGACAGAGACCAGTCAGGGCAATATCTCCTTTTAGCCCTCAAAACCCATCTTTGGAGGACTAGTGTTGGTGAAACTGCTGTGAGACTGTATTTGTCTCTGAGGTACACAGCTTAAAAGACAAAGCCACTCTAAGTGAAACCTGAAATAAATGTGCATTGTTGCATGAGGTAGTAAAGGAGAATGCAGGCCTCTGTTGACAAAGCAGATTGGTCTTACAGCACCTGTGTGATCCAAGGGGTGAAGCATGTCCTTTACTAAGCAAAAACGTTTTCTCTTCTTTGAGGTTCCTTGTCTCTGGTGTTTCCTTTTATTGTGGGGTTTTTCTATACAAATACATTAGAAGAAAAGTCTTTGTGTGCTGTAAGCTGTGTAAACTCTGTCCTCTCCAAAGCCAGCAGAGTAACAGGATAAACCAGTGCGACTGATTTGGCTGATTCCTCATGATCAATTGTACATGTAGTTCCTAAAGGCTTGACTTTGCAATACTGCCCATAAGTGGTGCAGAGAGTGCCCTTTCTTGGGAATCTGGGTTTTACTAAATGCCTGATTGGATACAAGGGTTGCAAGACTAGTAAAAGCGGGAAAATTCAAAATCTTGCATTAGTTTGACTGATCTTTGTAATGGTGCAGATGTGAATTTACATAGAAGGTTGTAAATAGTGTTTATCTAACACAGAAGTTAATTCTTTTCTTAGGCAGATGAGTGGAATTTTCCTTACCTGTCTTACGTACTCTGGAGTGGAATTGCTCATGATGAACACGAGTGCTGAGGGAAAACTAACTAGATTCAGTCATGTCTTTAAATAAATTCAAAAACAAAACTGTTAGTCAGCTTCATAACTTATATTTAGCATGTCCATTTAGTCCATCTTGAATATGTCAGAAGCCGATGCAGAGGAATGAATAAGAAACCACAGCACGAGTTAGTGCAGGATGACATTGTTCCATGTGTAACATGAGAGTGTTTGGCACTGTGAGCTCATTTTGATCTCACTTGTTGTGCCTTCTGCCTCCTACCAGCTTAGAAAAGAGCTGGAGCTGTGCTTTAATGAGATTAACTCCACATGAATGATCTGTGGTTCACTCAGTGTTTATCAAATATATTTCACTTCCATGAAAGCAAGGTTTGCTTAGATAAAGTTTCCCTCACCTACTGCCTCTGCTCAGTGATTCACTGAGTCCAGAAATTGTAACAGCTCCAGTGAAGTCCCTTCTCATCTTACTGAGGAAGAGATCCCATGGTACAGGAGCACCTTGGACAGAAAGCAGAAGTTCCCTGCGCTTACAGGGTGAGACTTGGCACCCAGGTGAGGAGGAGCTCGGCTCATTTTGGTTACCCATGTGGGCTTTGAGAGCTACTGAAGTGCCTGCCTCCTTTTCCACTTCTCTTCAGGCAGGGGGTGCTTTGGACACCTCACAGTAATCAACCCTGCCTACCTCTGGCTGCTGGATTTTAGTGTGGGAGTTTAGTCTGGCTGGCAAGTAATGGTGGGAAAGTCCTGCCATCAGTGAGGCAGAAGCAGCAGCTCAATCAGTTGATTTTCCCCTTGCATCAGTGACTAAGATGTACCATCCCCCAGTCTGATTTCTGGGAGGTTCTCCTCAAGCCTTGTTTGCTTGGTGCCTTACAGCTAATACACAGTGCTGAAACCTGAAATTAGTTCATCTGTGTCAGGGCTAACAGATGGCCATTTCCTAGGAGAAGATACTGAGCATTCTGTACAGGTTTGCAGTGTGGTAAAAATCCAGGTTAACAGAAACAGCCAAAAGTGAAGGCTGAATTAAACAGATTCCTGAGTCATCAGCTATTGATGAAGAAGCTCCTGCTACACTTTTGTTGTGATGCTGCTAAGTAGCATTTCCAGCCCTCGGGGCAAAGACATCAAAGGATAGTGAAGATAAAAAAAGACCACTGTTGACTTTGAAAAAAATGTTCTATTTATACAGGCAGATGTTGAAGTAACTGAAAACTTTAGGACTGCTTTAATGAAAGTTTGGCAGTCCTCAACCTTCAAAAACTCATACCCAGGCTTGCTTTCTTTCCTCCAAAATCATAGAGCTGGCTTTGAGTGCCCCTGGTTCTTAGCGGAGGAAAGTTTTTTCCAGAAGGAATGAGGAGCTCTGGGAGCAAAGCAAGGCCTGCTGTGACCTGGCAGGGCAGGAGGGTTGGCTGAGCCATGTCCCTTGCCAGAAATGTCCCTCAGTTATGCCAGTCTCTTTCTCACATGGACATCTGGGCTGCTGATACATGGGCTGCTGTGTTTGGGTCAGGTCTGATTCCCTTCTAGGGGATCCCCAGCCCATGCTCTGGAACAGCTCTCTCCCACCAGTATGGCCATCCATGTGCTCTTCCCTTGGCTGGTGACACTCAGTATTGGGTTTTCCAGCCTCTTCAGACAATTAATGTAAAGAAATACCACAGCTTTATGTGGGATTTCTAAACCAGGCAGGATTCTGGGTCACAAAGCCTGCCCAAGTTGTACTTCTCTGTTGAAAATGCGCAGCCAAACTAGTAAAGCTGGTTTGCTCTTGCTTTCTGTCATTGTGAGATTCTCTGGAGTCTAGCATGATGTGAGCTCTGAGGTTTCCTGTGGTTGGGAAGTGCCTCTTGTGGATGCTTGACTGGACAGGCTGGATAGATGGGCTGAGTCCCACAGCATGAAGTTTAACAAGTCCAAGTGCCAAGTCCTGCACTTTGGCCACAACAA
>VXBQ01002987.1:52699-84615 GCA_013400175.1 Phainopepla nitens
CTCAGGTAAGAGTGCAGCCAGGTGCCCTCCTCCCCTGAGCTTGGCAACTTCTTTTGTCTCTCCTAAGTACCCAGTTGTTATTGTCTCTTAGCAACAAAAATGGGAGAAAATTCCCTAAGAGAAAGAAACAAAAGGAGAACTCCTAAACTTCAACATCTTGTTTGAAAAAACTTTACAAATTTATTAACTCTGATAGCTATGCCAGAAGAGGATGTGTGGTGGTAACAGGCTTTACCTGGCTTTCTGCTCACACTCATCCTTTACCCATCCTTGATGTATGGGCTCGGAGGTAAGAATATGAGAATCAGGATTTGAAGCATGGAATTCTCTGTGATATCTGAGGTAGCAGCCTCTTAGCCAGACAACCAATTCGGATTATTGCTACTAATTCTCTCTTCCCCACCCTGGCTGACACACTCTTCCCAAAATGGCAGCTGTGTGAAGAGTCCCTCGAGGATCCATGCCTAGCAGGGCCGAGAGGGTGAAGTGACAATTGAGAGGGCTTTGCTCTGTGACTGCATGTGTTGGGGGCTGTTAGACCCTCAGGCCAGTTACCTGAACAGCAGTAGGTGTCAGAGGTTGTCAGATTGCACCAGTACTCCTTACAGTAATAAAACATCTAAGGGGGCAAAAAAAAAGGCTTGAGACCCACAGGTTTTTATTTCATGCTGTATCTTCCTGTCTTACCTGTGCTTTGAGCTGTGCTGTCCTTTGGAACACAAGGTTGGTCAAACCCAAGAGCCATCTTTCCCAGCACTGTGTCTCTCAGAGCAGTGGTTGGGCTGCTCAGGGATGTAAAAGGAGGCCAGTGTACATACCCTGGAGCATCCTCCCAGAGCCAGAAGTGCAGGAGATGTCCTGAAGGGAGGATACCATCAGGGGCACCATGTTCACTGGTGAACTCATCTTTGAATCCTAGAATGGTTTGAGTTGGAAAGGATCTTTAAGATTTTCTAATTCTTCCTGGAGCCCATCTCTTCCCTGTGCATACTGGTTTTTGTGTTATTATCTGGCCATGCCTCTCGTGCAGGTAAGCAGTCATACTAGTTTTTAAGTGGAAAATTTTGTGTTATCAGATCAATTAATTATATGCCCCACTTTCTCACATTGTGAAACAGTGAATTATTCTTTAACTACCTTGGCCATAATAACTTCTCCCATAATCCCACACTTGGACAGTTCTCATCTGCTTAGTTTTCCACACCTTGGATCACCACTGACACCTTATCTGTGTTTCTTCCAACTGAATTCCAGCCTGCTTGGTAGCCTGGGGTGGTTGGTCATGAGGTATTTGGCAGCTGGGGATGTGCTGAAATTTTTGCTTTGGAGTAATGAGTTGGTCTCACCTGCCTGCCTGATTTTATCCCAGTTTTTTCAGCATCTTTGAAAGCCTTGACCCTTTTGGAGAACAGCCATGAAGGCTCCAGCATCTTCTTCCTGACTGGTACTAGCTCATTTAGAGCCTGTCATTCTTCATTCAGAACTTAAATTTTTTTCCCCCTGTATGCATTAATTTCCATTTAGTGACTTTGTATTTCACCTGCCATCTTGTTGTTCAGTCACCAGGCTGTTTGGTGGAAATTGAGTTCATGAATCCTTGGTTCTAAGCAGCTGTTCCCTCAGCTGTCACCCAGCAAACTGAGCAGCCTTACAGAGCATGTTCCCAAAGCACACTTGTGTGTGATTTCCTCTCTAGAAACATCTACACTTCACTGTGCTGGGTGCTGCACAGAGAGCACAAGTGCTGAAACTCTGAAAGGATCAAAAGCCAAATACGAAGGCACTGCAGCCACTTCCATCAGCCAGCAAACACATCCCAAATGTCAGAGCATGGTGAGGGAATGGGTAACTCCATTAGCTTCTGGAGACATTTGGAGCATTGATTTGAGGCCCTGATTTGAGCTGCTTTTGAGTTCCTGTGACAGCTCTCACACTGGTGGTGCTGCAGTGCTCAGTGCTGTGGAGTGACTGTTGTGTTCCTTCAGAGTGGGGGAGAAAACATCTCTGGGGTGGCCATGGCACTGATTTTGACCCAAACAGTCAAAACTCTGCATTATCATTTATGACATACATCCTTCTGCAGGAGCTCTGGCTTTTGGTTTGGGTGTTGATTTGGCAGCTGGATTTTAGGAACAATATTCCGAAACTGCAAAATTCCATCTGAGCCATGTAATGCTGACTTGCTGAGTAATCTCTTGTGTTTTCCTTGGGCCTGGTAGGCCTGGGAAGAAGTTTTATGCTTCTGCCTTTACTGTGAGCTTTTGCTTTGCAGTGTGGAGAGACCAATTTAAAAAGAGTGTTTTGGAAGAGCATTGTTAAAAATAATACCATCTGACATTTTCAAACCTTGTGGATAGTCAGTATTGACTGACTTTAAAAACCTTAAAATTCTTGAAATGCCTTTTCCACTTTGCTTATGTATATAGGGATCTTTATCCAGAAAGAAAGAATTGGCACAAGAGGAACTTCCTTTTACTTCATTAACAAAGGAAGCAAATGAAGTTTCCTTTTGGTGCCTCAGAGTTGTAGATTTGGTTAACTACAGGTTTATGGAAAGCTGGGTACAGGCACATTTACAACACTATTTTGTACACAATATGAGCTAGAATATGCAGAAACACTAAACATCAGTGGGTTGAGTAGTATCCATCTGGAGCAGGACCCGACAGCAGAGCCAGGAGAATGAGAACACTCAGTGGTTGCTTTTGCTGTAAAGGTGTCCTGAGTTGTACAAGAAGCTGAAGCTTCTCTCTGAACTTAAAGGAAAGTTAGTGAAACTCTACTTTTTAATTTTTTTTTTATTCAGGCTCTTAGATTGTTAATGTGCATTACATTTGGGGTTGACATGCAGCCTCACAGCATTCCTCCTCAGATTGATGTGGGGTGTTGGACCTGCTTGCAAATGGAAGCTCTTTGAAGATAATGGTGAGGCCTGAAGTGTGATTCCCCTGCCTGTCCATTCTGATGGAGTATGGCTTGCTGAAAATCCTCCTCCCCCTTTATTTCCCCTGGCACACATGTCCTCAGTTACTGCCTGCATTGAAGCTGCAAACATTTCTTGTGTATCTAATTTTCTATGCTGAGCACTGGAAATATATTTTAGAAATTTGTGGGAGAACTATTATGTCCCATGCAGGGAAAATTGTGTTTATGGCTCCTGTAGGAAAACAAGTTCATTCTAGTCCACAACAGATTTTCTGTTTCTTCCTCCTTCTTTTATATCTTGGAGCAATATTGTAAGAACCTCTTACCTCCAGTGCATAGAGCATGGGTTGCTCTCATCTTTGAAATAAAAAGCATATGCTCTGCAGTCTGTGTTTTTCATTGCTGTCCACAAAATAATCATTGGGTTTTGGCTAATTGCAGTAATAGCTACTGTGAACCCAGTATATATGAGTTTGGATGTACAGCAGCATTACATTTGATGAAAACTCAGTTGTATTGCAGTGTTGATAGGATTTAAAAGTCAATATTCTGCAGCAGAGGGCATTAAAGGAGTGAAGTATAATGCCTGATTTGGAAGGGAAAAGGAAACGGGACTTCCATCTATTTCTGTGTTTGCATCATTGTGATAGGATAATCCTGCAGGATCCAGGGGGTATGATGTGTTCACAAGCCTTTGTTGTGCATTAAATCACACTTCATTTTCAACTGTAAAAAAGGATCCACACCCACATCTGAAATGTGTTTTTCAGTTCAGATTTTGGGTTGTAGAAGAGAATTTTGTGGTTAAGGAAAATGTGGTGTTGTACTCCACCTCTCTCTTGTGCTGAAAATTAGTTCAACTCTGACAGTGATCTGGGGATATTGTTACTGCTGTACAGACAAAGTTTTGAAAGCACAGCTACCTTCTGCTTAAATAAATTTTGGGCTTGTTCAAATGGAAAGAATTGCTTTTGCATCTCATGTGTGGCTAAGTTGACTCACAATAGAGAGGCCTCCAAGAATGCTGGCAGACAGGGATAGCAAAGAGAGAAGAGGAAAAGGTGTGTCTGGATCAATTGGTTAATTGTTAGATAATAAAGGAATGCTCTTTGCCATTGCACACAAACTAAACCTCTTTTTCATTACTCCAACTTCCCCTTCAGAGATTTGATTACAGCATTCTCTCCCAAAGCAAAGAGCTCTTGCCATTTTCATGTAAACTCACTGATCCTCTCTGGAGATTTGAAAAACTGCTTTCCTGTCATTAACAATGATAAATCTGTAAACAATATTGTTAAAGATGCTGGAGGGGTGGACATCAAACCAAGAGGAACTGATTAGAGGACTTCAAGAAGTGATGTGCACTTTTACAGTTATCCTCTGAGAAGGATATTAGTACAGGCAGCACTGTACAATCCATCAGATGTAGTTTCATGAAAGTTATTTTTATAATTTTTTGATGAAATTTAGGGATTTTGAGGTTTTTGCTAGTGCTCTGCTGCTTGCCCTGGGGTGATACTGCACCAACAGAGACGCTGGTGTTTCTGATACGTTGCTTAAAAAAATGTTGGAGAAACAACAGCAATAAAACATGAGCCAAGTGACTGAGATACTCATTTAACTCCCATTAGCACAACAAATGCGAATATGATGAGGTTTGTTTTGGTTTTATATCCCCATGCTTCTCAACAGGGGTGGTTTAGATCTGTATCACAAATGGAAGCTGAGTCATGGGCTGGCCAGGAGGACCAGAGTGCAGCAAGGCATTGGATCTGAGTTTCTGGAGCTAACAGTGTAACTCTGGCAGTTTTGGAGGGAGGTGGTTTTTGTTGGCAGTCTGTTGTTTTTTTAAAGTGGATAGGAGTCTTGCCTCATTGTCCAGTTTGTAAACCCAAAGACACTGCAATCTTAGCAGACTGCAATATTAGCAGACTGAAACAATTCCTGATGTAATTGATGGATTTAACTAAAAGAAAGAGAGCTTTCCTACCTGCCATGTAGGCTTGGGCCAGCAGCAATGGCCAAAACCCCTGCTGACCCAGGGCAGTGTGCCTGCAGCCACGGGCACTGGATCCTGTAACCCAGGAGCTGTGTGGCTGCCTGCCTGAGCTCTGGGACAGAGTGCTCCCATCCCACCAGGCACACAGGCTGGGAACAGAACCAGGTGCAGGGATGTGGCCTAGCAATGACAGCCTGTCCTGCAGCTGCCCTCACACAGCTGGCTGTAATGGCTGGGGGGATGTGTTATCTAAGGTCACTTTAGCTTTTGGGTATTTCTGTTACAGGCAGCTCTCCTGTCTCTTGGGTCTGAGGGCTGTGACACTGTTCACACTTCAAGCATCTTCATCCTCTCTCACATCTACTTGTTCCTAATAAAATTTTTCCAGAGAAGGAGAAGAATGGAAAAGCTTTTAAATTCTCAGAGAAGAAAGTGCTGAGAGGCCTTGCAGGCAGCTTTCTGTTCTCCACCAAGTGCTCTGGGCTAAGAGGATGTGTCTTTGTCCTTCCTGCACGTTAATAGTTATTATGGTTCCCATTAATGGCTTTATAGTAGGTCAGCAAAGCACAGGCAGCACCTCAGCAGTGTTTGGGGTGGCCATGGTTGGTCCATGTGTAAGGCTCTTGATATCACTTGATGCTGGCAGTGCTGTGCTGCTTTGGTTCCTGAAGAGACTTACATCCTGCAGCAGATGATATGTGTGTCTGGCATTTTCTCCTGTGCTGTGGTTCACCTTCTGCTTAAGCTTGCCTTAAATTCACTTTTTCCTGGTATTGAGGTTCTAAGTATTTCATTATGACATAAAGAGCAGCAGATTATTTTCTTGCCAATCTCCTGGCTTTGTGGAGCTTCACAGCTCCCTGATAGTGTTCTGCAGCTCTGCACTGCCCTGGCAGGAGCTGCAGAAATGTGCCTGGGCCCGTAGTGAAAAGCTGAACACAGGCAGAGCAGGACAATCCTAATTGGAGTATTGTGTGATACAGAGACTGACTACTGCTGTTCTTTTTAACAGTGTTAAAAGCAGATTCTATAAAGAAAAATATCCCCTGCTTTTGCCCTTTACCCGTGGTGTGTTGAGGGAAGCTGGTGTTGAGTTTAATGAAAGTCAGAAGAGTTGGGAAGAGAGCTGGTCAAATGTCTGACAGGGTTATGATCAGTGAATTGCATGGACAAAATCCATGTTTCTGTGGCTTCTTCTTACCTCATCAAACCATGCTAATAAGCCTTGGGCTGGTTTTAGTTATATTCCTGTGAACCTTGCATGTTTATTGTATTGGTTTGTTTTGTTTAGCTTGTAAATTAAATTTTCCTGAAGCCATCTTTTTCAAGTGGAATTTCTTTAGTATGATATGGGTCAATCAGCAGTGGCAGCTAGAGGAAGAAGATTACTCATCTGTGCTTTCATTGTTCAGAACAAAAGTTTGCTTTCTTTACTCACTTTGCATTTTGGGGAATGTAGTTCTTAGTGACCCAAAAACAACTGTATGCAAGACTCATTCCTATAACTTGGATTTATTTATGTATCTGCAGGTATATAAAGCCATGAACCAAAAAGCCATGAGCTCATGAAGACAGAACTCACTAAACTTCTTGACTTAAATTCACTTACGTTCCTCTTATATTGCAAGTCAAACAACTTAAGTTGCAAACACGACTGTAGTCAAGCTGAGGGAGGTTTTTTCTAGGAAAAGCTCAACATTAGCCCTGAATTGTTTCAACTTTTGGGGGAAAAAAGCAGCTCCTGGGAGCACTTGTGAACTGGCAGGACAGCCTGCTAGATCAGGGACAGCACTGGCATGTTGTGCCTGCCTCTGTGGCAAATATGCTTCAGTGCTTCTCGGGCAGTGCAAACAGCCACCCTGTCAGTGTTTGCTTAGAGCTGTGCATGGCCATCTCAACCAGGAGAAATTTATCGGAGCTGCTCCCACAGCATGTGACTCGCAGTGTGTGTTTGGTCTGCATGGCATTGCTCCACGTGCAGCTCCTCAGGCAGGAGGGCACTCCAGGCGCTCTGGCAGTGCACTCCAGTGCACTTTTGGCACTGTGGCTCCACTGATTCTGCAAGGTTAGTTTCTTCAATGCAGGCAAGAAACCACAGCAAGCCTTTTTTTAGGTCAAGGGATGCTGAGCTGTGCTCAGTTTGCCTTGCTCTCTGTAAAACCAGAGCTGCAAAAAGGCTTTTGCCCTAATAACCCATACTGACCCCAGACAGGTGCCCAGTGCTCATCACCCAGATGCCCCACAGTGCTGAATATACACTGGATATTCTGAGGTGAAGAGTGGGTGCCCCAACCCTCCAAGCTTATGACTACAGTGGCAGCTGGGCACAATTGCCACCACCTTGTGCCACACACCAGCAAATCTGAAGGAACAAGGTTGGCTGTGGTTTCACTTAGCCTCTTGCCTGCCCTTACCAGAGCAGCCTGATGATTTTTACCTCTACACAGGTAGGCAAAATCAGCTCATAAGTATTCTCACAGAAGTTGAAGTTGCCAAATTTATGTAGTAAGAAAAATAGAAAATCACTTCAAGTAAGAAACTGACTGTTACTGACTTTCATGGCTGTTTCCCTGCAAAGAAGCATGCTGATGTTTTCCATAGAGTCAGGGGATAAAGACAGACCACTCCATCCATGTTCACCCCTATGCTGATAAATTTGAATTGAGAATTACTGTGTGATGACAGGAAGGTAAACTAGTACATCACAGGCAGTATTAACAACAGTTCTCAAAGTTTGTGAGAATAACAGAAGATGAATGACTCACTAATTCTCCTGCTTCCTGTCTCCAACAGTTAGTGCTTTTCACAAATGCAGCTAGTTCCATCAGCAGTCTGACACCTGAATTTTTTGCTCATAATGAATTTAGGAAGTTCAAATACTATTTGGGAAAGTAATATGTAACTGAATGTATTTATTTCTTCTCATTTCTCCTTTTCTCCAGCCTTGTATCCATCCTTACTGTGTTCTCTCCTTATGCAGATGATAGAAATGAGCTGAATACCTTGCCTGGTCTCTCAGAGGACCCTTCTGCAGTAGGACTGCTGAGGGTGGAAGAACAGCAGGCAGTGACTGCTACCACAGCAGTGTCCTGGCAGCAGCACTGCACCAGCCAGGACTGTGGGACCCCATCCCTGGGTTGGGCTGAGAACTGGAGAGCCAGGGAGTGTGGAAAACCCCACCTGGGGTCCCCTGATAGGGAAACCCCTGAGAAGTTCTGTGCTGGGATTAAAATGAGACAAATGGGACTCCTGGAGGTTCAGTCTTCAGGTTGTTTATTGTTTCTTATTTACAGTTCATTGTGCTGGCCTGCAGGCTTAGCACACCTTAGAGAAAGGCACCAGCCAGTCACAAGATGTCTGGTTTCAAGGACTCCTATACAGATATGAGATCAAATTAACTCTTACAACGTACCTAAAATGTACTTTATTTTTATTCTACTACCAATAATTAATTATTTGTCTGTTCACACAACACCTGCAGTGTGTTTCTGTCCAATCACTCTGTGCCACCAACACTGCAGAAAATGGAGCAGATGAAGATCAAGGAGAAGGCAGAGCCAATCCCCAGATCCTCCATCTTGTCTCCTATCTACCTCCATATTAAAAACCCAAAATCTAAGTTTTCACCCTGTGGTAAACTATGCTTCTGTCTACTTCACACACTCAAAAGACTCAACTCATCCCAAAGTCCTGGGAGCTTTCTCCATGGCCAAAGACTAAAAGCAGTCTCTCCTGAGGATCAGGACCCCTCAGGACAGGCAGAGGAATATTTCCTGTGCCCTGGGTTCCAACAAGGGAGTGCTCAGCAGGACTTGCTCACCCTTCAATAGTCCTGCATGGCCTCTACATCATTAACAACACAGGTGTCCTTTACTGCTTTCCAAATATGTCTCACAAGATGTTGCATTGAATCTTCCTCTTGTCATTATTTATAAACTGCAAAAAAGATCACCAAGAATTAGATGATTAGCATGACTCTTATTCTGTAATAAGAATATATATTGTCACGATAACATACAGAGTGAAGTGTTCAAATCCCTCCTCATCTAAAATGAGAAGACAGCCTGGAATAAATCCTAACAAATTATGTCTTTCATATTCACACAGATGAACTTGCTGCTGCTGCTTCTAAATTTCTGTCCAGTTCAACTGATTCTTTGCAAACTTCTGTGTTACTTCCAGACTTTGCATTTGACTGCCTTGAATGGCATTTGGCCATGGTTTCCTACATGTGGGAGACCAGCTGCCCATGTGCTTCTGGAATGAATCTTTTCCATGGGGCAGGCAGTTTTGAAACACTTCACCCTGCTGAGATAAAAATTAATTAACCAGTTTCTTCATGAATAAGAAGGTAGGAAACCTTCTGTGGTCTTCCTTAAAGACCATTGTCTGTACTGAACTTTCAAATGACCCACAGCAATATTCCCTGAAACTTGTGCTCTGTGTGCGACCCAGAACAAACAGAAGTCACATTCATCCCAGAATTACCACTTTTGAGATCTCAGGAGACTAAATATCTGGAGGAGACACTTCTGGTGTGGACCTGCAAGCACAGCCAACCCCTCCACTTTCCTGCTCCCTTCTCCCATGGAGGCTGGAGTACTGTTTGCAGATTGAAATGATGCTGTTGCTGCATCCCATAGGCACTTTACTGCTCTGTGCAAGCTTGAGTATTTCTTCCATACACACTGTAAGCTTTGCAGTTTCAGAGATCTAATCTAATAATAGATTGGTCTACATTTGTGGCATTGCCAGAAAAAGGCATATGTTGTCAGGCAGTCGAAGTCAGCAACAGTGCTTAAGTGGAAATGTGCTTAAACATTGAGAAGGCAGAAATCCAAAATAATCCATCCAAGGTTTGGCTATTAGGAAACTAAAAATACTGTCTTCCTACATATAGGATTTCCACATGTACTTAGAGAAATACTGTTTGCCTGATGTCTCAAAATTCTTAAAGGGCAGTTCTTTTCCTTTCTTGGCTTTGGTGTGATAATAGAAGATGCTGTTGGCATTCAGCTTATCGAAGACTGGTTTAAGAGGAAATAGAAATTATTGAAATAACTTGAATAGAAGAGGCATGTGTAGTGTAATGTGGGAAAGAGAGATGACATTGAGTTCCTTTTTCCTATCACACAAGGTTTGCAATTTCCATTTTTCATGTGTAGATTTCCTCTGGGAAAAAATGCATCATTGGCTTGAACTAAGTGAATGTGTACCACAAGAACCACTGGTCTTCTCTGCTGGTGAGAGACTTTGCTTTTAAATTCAGATGGCTCTGTGGTCCTGACCTTTTACAGAATTGCACTGAGTTGGGGATTGGGCTTTGAGATGGTATATGGAGATATGAGATTTTGACATGAGTTCTGAGGCAGCAATTACGGGATTTCATGTGTACAAATCCCTTAAATATCAGCATATTTAGATGTGTGCCCAGAAACTGGCATCTGTCACAGTCATTCTGCTTCTGCTGGGGTCAGTGTGTGCACACAAACACATATTACTGTTCTAGTAAAAAATAAATGCCATCACAGATCAGGAAAGGGTAGATTTTTAATATTAATGGTTTCTCCTTTAGGACCTCTAGTTTCTCCATAGTCAGCATGCACGTGACTCGGTCAGGCAGTAGTAGCAAAGAGTTTTATTTCAGTGACTTCTCTAGGGAATTCATCCACCGTAACAAATTCTTCTGCCTCCTGGAACCCACCTGAAGCAGCATCCCAGAAGTCCTTTTTGCCCAGCTTGTATTACCCCTTGCACTGCTAGCAGCCTCGTGCAGTTTAAAAATGACAGTAAAAAATGGAGTTGCTGCTATTTTCTGCTTCTTTTGGCACTATTCCTGGAGAGAGTTGAGTTGGTAAATGTGGCTGTCACAGCAGCTATTACCAATGACACAAAATAATTAAGTTGTGGTTTCTATTGTGGTGGGACCATGTCTGTATTTTATAATGATATGTCTGTGCAAGGAAGGAGTGTTATGCTTGATTGTTGTGATGGATGCTTCCAGGAAAACAGGACGGGTCTCTAAAGGCAGGTTGTCTAATACTTTCCATGCACATGAAATCCTGTTGGTTACATGGCAGACCACTAATTGAACTGTGTGTTGTTTCCTCTCAGTTTTCTGATG
Organism: Phainopepla nitens; assembly: GCA_013400175.1. NCBI lineage: Eukaryota > Metazoa > Chordata > Aves > Passeriformes > Bombycillidae > Phainopepla > Phainopepla nitens. Next base: position 63,748 of record VXBQ01002987.1, read on the forward strand.
AGGAGATGAGGGGGGCAGCAGCCATCTCATTTTTCTCCCTGTTGCTTTTCGAGGGGATAGCTGCTGTTTGTTCTTTTCAGCCAGCCAAAAGAATGCTGAAGCCAGGTTTTCATCTGATTCTTTATGAAGTGAATACTTTTCCTTTTTTTGATGTCTTGAATCACCAAAATGGTGTTCCAGACTTTCAGAAGTCTTGAAGACTTTTGGACACAGATGTTCAGCAGTGCTGAGAAGCCCTGGTAGTCTCTGGTTCTTGAATCCTGCTGAACTGTGCTTCATGCAGAAATGACACTGTGAAGATGCTGTGAAATCTGGGGGCCTTGAAAACAATCTCTCTTTTTCCAGTATTTTAAATATTTTCTGTAGGTTGTCTCAGATAAATTTGAGAGTATTGTAGTGTAACTGTGAAATCCTGCTCTTGGTTCTTAGAAACACGTGCTCTTCCTCCTGCACCCAATTTAGAGGGAAAAATTTCTCCTGGTCTTAGGCTACAAACACAGTCAGCCCATGTGCTCTGGCATTCTCCTGGAGAGGCTGGGAGCCCTGTGGGTGTTGAGGATGCTGGCCAGCAGTGCTGATGCTCTGCTGAAGGTGAACATGAGCTTGCAAAATGTCGTGGTAACCTTCCTGCCATTGCTGGGGACCAGCTAGATAGAAGCTGTGGTTATTTCAGTAGATGCTGATGTTCATATGTTGGTGTGACAGAGGAAAAAAAAACCCTTTTTGACTATATGTGGTGTTAAGCCTTAAGGCTGAAGCTTTTTCTGTTTGTGTGTCTGCAGTGGAAGAATCCCGTGTCACATTTGATTTGTATCTCCTGTTAGAGGTGACATTGTGTGGAATGGTGACCAGGCTGGGGGTGCTGCCCTGTGGTGTCAGAAGATGGAGCAGAGCAGAGGCCACAGGGGATCAGGTGGGGGAAGGCTCAGCCTTGTGTCCATTGGCTTGGTGGCTGCTGCACTCTTCTTCACCAGGAGCACCCCAGGGAGGGGAGAGCACCAGCACAGGAAATTGGGATGCTCTCTGCTGGTGGCAAAAGCCTCTGAAGGGGCAAGAAGAGATACTGGGGCTTGGTTGAGAGGTTAGATGTCAAACCTTTAAAAGGCAAGAAACTTCAGTGAGCAAAAGGGTGCATTTGTGAACCATGGAAATGCTTTTGGAGGGTGCTGGAGTGAGCAGTCAGTGAGCAAAGTTTTTTGCTCTGTGTCAGTGCAACACAGCAGGTCCTGGATGTGATGGGAAGCCTTAAGGGATATGGTAACTAAGAAAAGTAACTAAGAACAAAGTAATAAAAATAAAGAGTTTTATCAGCTTCATTGTGCACAGGCAGGCAGCAGGGAGTATGGGTCACACAGTATGAGCTAGCCAGAAATAAAATCCAGGTCTGTTAATGCCTCAGGCCTCTCCATAACCATCAGGCTGTGACCCTTTCCTTCAGCACAGCTTGGATGGGAAAGGACTTCCATTTCAGGTGGAAGATGAGGCTCTGCTCAGTCCAGGTGCTAATCATGTTCTCCTGTTTGCCTTTGCCAGGTGCAAGTTCTTCAGCCTCACAGAAACCCCTGAGGACTACACCATCATTGTGGATGAAGAGGGCTTCCTAGGTGAGTGTCAGCATGGGCCACTGGTATCCAGCTGGGGGTGGACAAAGAAAACATCATCTCACTGAGGCTGTAAACCAAAGTGTTTGTAAAACAAGGCTGTTTGTCAGTGCTGGTCGTGCAGCTCTGAAAGATGCTTTGATCACTTAAGCACACTGCCTCTGCTGCCATGCTGTACAAGGCAATTCAGACATGGAATATGAATATATTTGAATGCTGGGAGAGGATCACACACAAGTCATAAAGAGTAGTTTAGGCAGGTGTGAAAAAGCAAAACCATCTGCATACAATTGCATCAAAATGAGCTGACCTGTGTCCCCAAGCCTCCATAAGTACCACATCTTGCATTTCCAGCTTGTGTCAACCTCTGCCTTTGAAAGGAGCACTTAAAGATGAATAGTGTGTATCATCCCTACAGCCAGCACAATGCTGTGCAGTTGGGATTTGGCTCCTTTGGCTCATCACCATAACTGTGATTTATTCCCCTTTCTTGCACCCAGCTCTCCCTGTACTGAGTGTGCCATCTTTGCCTGGGGGGCTGAAAGGTGGAAGTGGAGTTGGTCCTGTGTCACAGAAGGTGGCTGGCATGTGCCTGAGAGCTGCAGATTCTTGGCATTGTGCAAGAGCTGATGTAGAGAATGGTTTGGCTTTGTAGATGGACATAGTTGTAATAACCATCATGTGTGGAGGCTTTGTTTGTAACAGTGTTATTGAGGTGGGGGAATGAGGAAGTGTTGGGCAGCTGTTATTATTTTTGTTCAGTCACTCTGTGTTTGGACTGAAAATCTACACATTCTGAGGTCAGAGAAAATTCATTCAAATATGAAGAAGAGGATTTCGTTCCTGAATAGGAATTAATTCCTGAGAACTTTCTTGTGACACTGTAATATTCAATGCTTTGGTAACCTCCAAACCACAAGGAGAAAACTTGAAACTACACAATCTTTATTTAGTACAGTTTTATGATCAGTAGCCTTGCTGAAGTTGCTGAGACCCTTTTCTGCTTCAGGAACACTCACAAACATGTGATAGAACAAGCTACATTTTAGACCAGTACAGTGGTACCTGAAGATTTTAGTAAATTAATTGCTAGGCTGAGAATGCTGAATGTATTTTACAGCTATATCTGTTTATAATGTGGGAGTTTTGAGGTTTGATTGAAGGTCTGTGCCCTGTACTTTTGATTCCAGAAGAGGTGACATAGGGTTCTGTTGCCAGAGTGTCCCTTGTATTTTTTAAGGGACATATGCACAAGAATTTTACTACTATTGGTAGTATCAGCTTTTTTGTTATCAGTGGCAACTGAGGAAAATCAATTCCAATTTGGTTTTGCCATAATATTAGGATGCAGAACCTCCCTCTAAGAGCTTCATTTTAAGTGAAGACTCACTAAAGAAGGAGAAAGTTTCTGGGTTATTTTCCAAGGGGCACAGCATGTGACAGAGCAAGAAACCCAGAGATTCTCATTCTTAGGAGGGAGTCTGTGTCACTGAACCTGCAGGTGGGGTATGCCAGGGGCATGCTCATCTCCAGCATCGTGTCTGTGTCTGACATCCATGGCACTCATTTCTCTGCCCAGTTGGCATGACACAGATTTTTCAGTTCAGTCACTGGTGACAAGCTGAATTGCAACCACCCCTGTGCAGTCTCCAGCAGCCACACTGCTGTTTATCTCTCTGGAAATTACACTAGCTTGAAGCAAAGGTGAGCTCAAGCAGGGTCCTGCTCATCCATACTGAGGGACTCTTGCACTGTGCACCACTGGTTGTGCTCAGAGCAAGCCCCAGGTCTGGCACAACCACTGTCCTCAGGAAGCTGCAGGTCCCACTGGTGCCCAGGTTGGCTGTGAGCCAGGCAGTGCTGCTGCAGTGCAAAGCAGCAGTCCTCTCTCTTTGCATCTTCTGCTACCTTGGCTCTCTCTGCCACCTGAACTTAGTGCTGAAAGTCACAGTGCCCACGTGCCTTCCTGTGGCTGTGGTTTGGGTATGAAACATCCCTGTTTTGTTCAAATATACCTCAGATGGGATGCTAAAGCAGGGCTTTGCAGGAGAAAAGATCAGCTTCAGGTAGTGCAGGGAAGGAGGGAGCATGCTAAGGCCATCCTCTGCTACAGTGTGGTGTGGAAGCCAGGTGCAAAGCCCAGCCTGGGCAGTAGCATCACAGAGCTGCTGGCTTCACCACCTTCTCTGTGCTTTCTCTTGTAAGTGATGATGTGCTGGTGAGACCTTATACCCCACATCCTGCTGAGTCTCCTACCACAGCCCCCATATCCTTTGGCTTTGTGTCCAGCCCATGTTCTTCTTTGTGAATTGTCACCACCACATCCAAAGCTTCATCTCAGGGTTACTCCCTCTGCAGTTCCATCCCTGCTTCTCAGTTCAGTGTGGTGTAAGTTTTTCATAGTCTGGAGAAGTCCAGGAGAACTCAAAGTCTAGCTAGAAATGTCTCAGTAAGAAAGAGTTCATTTTTCCACTGTGTTGCCTGTAATCAGCACATGGGCTTGAACAGAATTGAAATCTCTGAGTTGCAGCATCCCACCTTCTTGCAAAACAGCACCAATTATGTCTGCCTGGAGTGCATCAGCTGCCTCTAGTCCTGAGTAGTGAAGTGCCAAATTCAGCTCAAGAATTACAGGGTAAGTCTGCCCCTTTGATGAGCAGTTCAGATAGCAAGTCCAACAGTAAATTACTTCCTTTTTCTTTCCAGGTAACGTTTTTTCTTGGAGTGCTTAACAAACTCAATGTAAGTCTTTGAAGGACAGGTTTTTCTGTGTGGAAAATGAGAACCTTTCTTTCTCAGGCACCTGTCTGAATTTTTGCTGCAGCAGCAATGAGAAGGTTGTCCTGTTAGCTGCCATCTTCCATGTTAGCCAGGCCCTTTCTGCTGCACATCACAAATACCTCTGATGGGGAAAGAACAGGCTGAAGAAACACCAGTACTTCCATCAGTCCTTGAGGTGAACACTTAAAATATACTGACATGCAGTAATCATTCTTAACTGTTTTGTCAAAAAATAATCCCTAGGCTTGTTCCACTGAGAGCAGTGAGTTGGGCTGGTAAAGAAGTTGTTATTTCTTCCCCAGAAAATGTCCACAGTGCAAAGCTGTAACCTGCTTAAGCATTCATCGTGCTGAAAGGGAATGGCTGCAGCCTAATTCTTGGCTTTAATTCCCTGGTGGTGAGGTGGGGATTATATTTGCACAGAACCTTGTTTGTTCCAGTGGCTGTTTCTTGGGCTTTGGCCTGCTAATGAGGAAGAATTTTATTCAGCAAATAACACAGGGAACTGTGCACAGAAAGCTCTTTTCCTGGCTGATACTGAGATGAACTAGCAGGAGAAGTTTGGCCATGGGCCCTCCTGCATGAAGACAAATGTCTCAGCTAGTGGGGTGTTTGGATAGCCATGTATGGTCCTGGCATTTATCCCCCTGCTGCACAGCCAGCACATGGCAGAAAGGTGGAGTGGCTGCTGCTCCCTGAAATACAGGAAAATTTGTTTGGTTGGTTTGCTTTTTTTCCCCAGAGCTTGGCTGAAAGCAGGAGCTGTTTGTGCATGTGCAGATGCACCACAGCCCTGTGTTCTCTGCATAGTCTGTTCCTTTTTCAGAGAGCAGCAAGGACAGACTCACTGTCTCTGGGCAGCTGCAGGAACAGAGCTTCTAGCCTGTGGTCTTGCTGGTCCCAGTAGTCTCTGTTCATCAAAGGTTTTAGCTTTTACACACTGGAAGGAAACACATGCCATCACACCTGGAGGTAGCTGTCCTCTTGGAAACCCTGTTTATATGCACTGGGAACATCTGCATAAATGGAGCCTGGAACAGTCTGTCACCCAGGTGAAGCTGTCCTGAAGATGGGTTATTGTAAAGCAACATGTTGCTGACATTTTCAAGGTGAGGTTACTGGCTTCCCAACCTTGGCACTTGGTCGGTGTCCCTTGCATGCAATCCTTCATGTATGCAGTGAACTTTGAAGATATTGAAGAAGGGAAAAAGAAATCAAGTGCTAGGGTCAAGGGAGGAGTGAATCACTGTGATTTTCAAATTGGTAAACATGCATATTCTAGGTTCAGGGAAGTTTGGCTGAGGGAAACATGTCACCTTTGTGTACTCTGGTCTTGCTTCTCCTAGAATTGGTAAGCCCATTTCATGTAGATTATTGCAGTCAGCAGACCTTAGGTCCTGGCTGAGCTCTTCTGGATCAGAACCAGAGAGGAAAAGCCATTTCATTTCAGTACTGAAGCAGCAGTGAGAAATGTCCTTCTGAGGTGCAGATCCACTGCGTGAACACAGAGCAAGACTCTTGGTCTCCTCACACTCAGGAGACCATCATCATTCATCTGCAAGATGGACATGACAGTCCTTCCTTAAACCTTCTTTGGCTGCCTGATATGCTGGTAATTTCTCTAAGGCCAGAAATCCATTCATTGACACATTTTCTAGGAGATGATTCTTAGTCTCAGCTCATACTTCACAATAAATTGTCCAGTACATTAAAAGTAATAGAGCTATTTGAAAAACCTCAGCTAGTAACAGTGGCAGAAAAATTTTCATTCTAATAAGAAAAAAAAAAATTTAAAAAGCATCTTGCTGGCAGTGCTTTGTTTTGATAACCATCATCCTCAGACTACCCCATCTGACCTTGGATGCAGGACCATCATATACTTTAGTATCACACTGAGTTCTTATTTCAATAACATCAAAATGGTAAATTGCTTTCAGGCCTCTCTCTTTTCCTGTATATAAACTGGGTGAGAAAACAGCTTATAAATAAGTCCAAGCACGGAACCCATCTAGCTAGGAGCAATCTTTATTTAAAAGAGGGAAGCAAGCTAATAGTTGCATCTGGTTTTCTGAATATTCCTTCTATAACTATATTTTCTTTACTTTTTAACTGCCCAGTACTAGCCCTTTGTATCTGAGGCACAGTGGCATAAGTGGCTTGCTGACATTTATAGTGCTGGATTCCTCCCCCAGATGGCCAGGAGTGCCTGTGGTTGCTAGGCAGAACATGTTTTTCTCTACTAAACACTTGTACAATCACTCTCTTCTGATCTCTGCATTGGCTAGACTATGCTTTGTCTGGGGTTTTTAGGTTTTTAAGTAATGTGGTATTAATGACCTAAATTCAAATTAAAATGTGGGGATTTGACTATTGCCTTATTAGAAATATGTGCTTGGCTGGGGAGGCTTTTCCTGCAGTGCATCTCTGCTGTTATAGATCAATAAACATTTTGGGGCTCTGTGACTACGTGGGATTTCTGCCCTCTCCCAAAAGGCAGTAGGGTTTGGTGGTTAAAACTTTTGGGAGAAGGGAGGAAAATGAGAAATATGTAATATTTCAAGGTCTGGGGAAAGGAGCATTTTTTCTTCTTAGAGCTTGTATGTGAGTGGGTTTGCAAATTCTGACAGCATATATTATTCCTTATGTTTGTAACCTGCCACATAAAGTCTTTTAGTTCAGTTTCTCTGCTCACTCCTATTTAAAGAAGTACTGCATAAATAAAACATATTTTTCCCTGTTTCCTCCAGCAGATGGGTGTGTATTGATATCTATTTTTATTTCACAGCCTGTGGTGAGAAAGCCAAGACTTCTCTTCCTGAACCACTTGACTGGCCATGATTTCTTCCTTTAAATTTATTACATCTTGGCTGCTTCCTAGTGCTTTCCAGAGTCCAAGATAAATGAGCAGATAGATACCAGGGCTCATTTTTATCAACCCTTCTAATAAATGCAGGACCTACAAAGCTTTTCTGACTGAAACAATGGAACAATTCATTGAAATTTTAGGTTGCTCTCTAAGATCAGGATGCAGCTCAACACAAAAGTAGCAACCCTCCTTATTATTTTTTTTTTTCTTCACTAGAGAGCATTTGACCATCTGCTTGTTCTTCCACTGGTGCATTTCTGTTTTTTCCTGAAGGGTGGGCTTAAGGGGAGAGAGTGGCTTGCCTTGTTTGTACTGGAGCTGGCTAAAGTCTGCCAGCTGTGAGGAGACATGCCAGGGTCTAAATGTGCAAGGAAGGGCCAAGGCTGAACACATGCTCTATGATCTTTTGAAGCATTTCTATATTGTAAGTGCTGTTAAGACTGTGATTTGTCAGCTTTCCCTACTTTTTAAGTGGATTTTATATTCACAAAGTGGATATTTTATCCACTTCACCTTGGGAGAGATGGGTAAGTGCTGTTGCCCCCTGTCACAGGCTGAGAAGAGAAGCACAAGGAAAGCTGAGGAATCAGTGGTACCAGCAGCAAAATGAAAACCTTTTCCCATGACTGAAAACATTCAACCATCAGTTCCCAATCTTTGCTAGCTGTGAACTACTTTAAGCCATGCTTTTCTCAAGTTCACAACCTGGAGGAGGAAGTGTATTTCCTCCACCTCGGGATCTCATAAATGCTATGGCCTCAGTCTAGAAATGGAATCTTCAGTAACCCATGGAAAAAAACAATCTGTCATCATCTGCAAACAGAGAAAACATCTCTTTTCTCTTTTGTGGTAATCATTGCAAATTCCAGTGTGCAGCACTCCCCAGGATTGGTGTCTGAGTGGGTTTGCCAGATGTTCTCGTGAGTGCAGGAGATGCCTCAGGTTTCTTAAGGATCTGCAGTCATTCATCAAGGTGAGAAAATTTCTGTTCCTGACAGGCTTGGAGGATTCTTCTGATCAAGTGAGATTGGAAAACCAAACAAACTTAAATCCTGTCTGCACCCAGACACTCTCAGGCAGAGGTTGCAAGTTTTGTGCCCGAAAACTTCATCAACTTTATTTTCTCCTGTTGCTGGTGATCATTCTTTTGCAGCTTTCCAGGTACAAAATCTCCAGAGCTCATGATGGATCAAGGGTGACTCTTAATCCCAGTGCAATATGTCTAACTGTTTGGTTTTCACCAGAATCAGTTGAAATCCTTCTGTCTGACTCTAGAAATGCAGACTGATGCATGTATGTGACTCCAAACTAACAGTTCTCTTTTGAGGAAAATTTGCTTGATGCTTTGAGCTAATTCTTGTGCAATTAAACAAAGGGGGTATTAATTTTTTTTTTCTTTGCCTGCAGTATTAAGCTGATGGTGACACATGGCCAACCATCATGTTCTTCAGGCTCTTGGCCTGACAGTCACAGTCATCTTGGGTTTGTGGAAGGGCTTTTCCAAGGGCAAGTAATCCTTCCTCAGGTGAGCAGCTTTGCTGTTGCAGTCACAAGGTGAAGGCACAGGGACCCAGAGCACTGTGGTGAAGTTCACAGCTCTGCTGCAGGCTTTTCTGTTTGACCTCAGACAAGTCTCTCATTGTGTCTCAGTTTCCTCATCTTAGAAACAGGGATAATCCAATTAAATCACCTCAAAACAGGTCTTGGAAAGATTAATTAGTAAACATGTGGAAATGCTTTGATAATGTAACAGGCAAAGGCCATTATAAATAATAATAATGAGGGAGTTTCTGTCCCTCAGGATTCCCTTTTACAATGGGTGCACTTGCTGCCTAAGGAGCAAATCAGGTCTGTAGTGAAACAGATTGGAGATTATGGTGGGAAAAATACCCTTTATGAGAAAAGTTACATAATCTTTTTAAAATCTCATTTTTTAGATTTAATCTTGCACAGGATTAAGATTCACAACATCAAGGTTACAGTCATACAGTTAGGAATTTAGTGGCTCCCTCTTCAAGTCTTATTTGATAATTATTTGCTCTACTCTGTTAGCAGTGAAATCTTGTCTGAAATACTGTCTTAAAAAAAATTCTTTCGCTGTTTTGTTTGAAAAAGCTGGAAGAATTATAAATGTAAGTCCAACTGCACTGGCTCTTTTTTTGATATTCATTTTTTTCTGTGGGTTTGGCTTTTCAGTGGAACCAGATCATTTATTCAGCTTGCTGGCAGTAACCAGAGCTGGCAGCATTGCCTTTGACTGGGCCAGGTCCTCTCCACCCCCAGCTTGCAGAGTCTGTGAGCAAAGCCTTTGCCAGGAGTTCTTGAAACACAGGGAAAGTTTTGTCAGGACGTGGGGAATCTGCTGATTTCTGCAGTTCCTGTTACTGGACTATCAGAGACAAAATGCTCAGTTCCTTTGGGCTGTGGGTCCCATTTGCTCATGAAGCAGGGTGAGGAGAGGCTGGCCATGGCAGTGCAAAAAGCCATGGCTGACAGGCTGGGAAGGAGCTAGCTCTTGATCATAGCACAGAGATGGCATCGAGGTCCCTGCACTCAGGAAGCAGCCCTGCACAGGACAGATCACCCACAGCCATGCTCTGGACTCATCTTGAGCCAAACTTTTAATCTTCATTGCTTGTCAATAAAGAAAAAATCCAATTTTTTCTCCCTTCGTCATTCTCATGAGCAAATGTCAGCTTTTGGAGATTGAATCTGGTTTTAATGTTCCAGGTTTGCTTGTTTTTAGTGGTGTGCTATCCTGTGAAGAGGAAGAAAGAGAGCAGCCTGATTTCCTGAAAACTGACCAGAGCCTAACCTGGATTTGTCTTCCCAATCCAGCTCTCCAGTGAGAGTGGACATAATGATTATTTTTGGAATCTACCTTACCATGTTCCACATTTTTAGCCAAACATAATAATGATGCTTTGTTTCTGGAGTGTATTCATACTTCCTCTCTTATGAGACCTCTGTGAGGTAAGAATTATTTTCTCTCACATATGAGGCAACAGATTAAAAGGAGACCAAATTACTTGTTTCAGATCACATACATACTTTGTGGGACAAATCAGATTTTGCCTTAACTGGAAGCCCAAACTGACATCTACTTATCTGCATTTCAGAATCAGACTTTGTTTACCACTGTATTGCAACAACCTGCTTCTAAGGCACCACTGTAAAACTTGTTTCCTCATGATCCTCCAGGTGGTCTGTAGTGAGTCTGCCCTCAGTGTCCACAGCCAGGTGGGAGTTGTGCTGACACATTACAACAGCTTTTCTATATAGTCTTGACTTTCTGTGCAATACCTTTTATTGCTGGGTCAGTGTCTGGCCTGGCAAGAACTTTGTCTCTTTTCTCTTAAACTCAGACTTTGATATTAGTCTGAGGTTTTTTGTTTCTCACAACAGAAATCACAAGTAGAAAGCCAAGAGAAGAGGCCACCAGAAACAGACCTTCCAAGTGGCCATTTTTGTGCATTTCACAGACAGCACCAATCTCACTGGAAATGCACTTCTCCTCTTTGTTTAATTCTTAAAAAGTCAGTGTAAAAGTATAACCATCTTAGTTTTTAGATTGCTGACCGAGTTTCAAGTTAGAAGGATTGTAAGAGGAGAAGTAATTTAAATGAATGAAAGGATTTCTTTCAGATTTTTGTATAAGCAGGATTTCTGTATAAGCATTTCCTTTTATCAGTGCTTGATTGCTCTCTTAGTAGACACTTGTAATGGAGCTCTTTCCTCAGGAGGTGCTGCTGCTTTTAGTGGAGAGAAGGCAGCCTTCTGATATCTGGACTTGCAAGTTCAGCATCAGCCCCTCAAGAAGGACCAGTGTTTGTTATCCTGTGGCCTGATTGAAAATGATAGTTTGCATGCCCTAGTTAAATGTTGAGTCCCTTGGAAAGTAGAGGGGATGCTTGTCAGAGTCAGGATTTCAGAGCTGGGCTATGTGTTTGTACAGCTTTATTTAATTCCGAGTTACCCTTGGGTTATTTAATTTCCTGACAGCTGCAAAAACAGTGTTCTCAGATAACAATGGTTTCTAATTAGGCAGTGTGCCTAAAATGGTAGAATGTTTTATTTTGACCATGACACTGATGTTTTGTGTGCAGCTTGGAGATGAGAAAGTCGAGCAAGTTGGACTTGCAGCTTCCTTTGGCAGAGCTGTGTGTCTGTGATTCACTGTGATCCCCAGTGAATAATGCTGAAGGCATGCCTGCTCCTCTGCCCCTGCACTTCAAACACCTCTCATTGTTTTGGACTGTGTCATCAGAAAATCTGCCTTGCAGCTGGAACCACCTTCCAGAAATATGTTTTATCAGCACAGCAGGACTAACATGACTTGCATAGCTGAGGTTACAGAGCAATGCAGGGTGAAGAAAGCAGGTGAGATTTACCTGTAGCTGAGGGTTGTAGCTTCTTGGGCATTCTATTCCACTGCATAGCTGCCCAGATGCTGCTGTTATGGCTCGTGCACTTAGTACAAAATCAGGCAGTGATAGAAATAAACATACAAGTCAACTGTTCTTCCAGATCATTTATTCAGTTTAGAAAGGGTGTTAGCATCAGGTTATCTTAATTAGATCCTGACATGATTTGTGCTTGTGGAAGGTTTATGCTTTGGGCTGTATGAATTGATGATCTCTAAATTCCCTCCTGTGACAGCAAAAAGTGGCTGTTGGGAGGTCTGTCACCTCCTTTAATTCTTAGCCATCCCTTGAAGTCCTGAATCTTAAAAAAAAAAAAAAAGTAATTTTGTTCTGCTGTTTTGCTCCCTATTTTAATTCCTTTCCAGAGTTCACAATTCTGACAATTCCCACACCACTTCTTACCACTGCAGAACTTTTAAGTTCTTTGTTTAAGATCCTGTTCATATAACCATGATGCAGAATTGCATCTCTGATAAATCAAATGTCTACTTAAAAGTTTTGCAGCTTTAATTAGGTGTTTGCTGACCTGCAGTCAGAGTTTATCCCTGCCTTCCAGCTGAGCACTATTTACAGCAAGTCCTGTACCACTGACCAGGGACTCTTAGGAAAGTTTCTGTACGGATTCTCCACAGCCATTTGCTTTTAGGGGACTGATCCTGCTCAGATCCTGTAATACAATGGGAGAGAGATTACTGCAGTGTAAATAACAAAATTATTCTCTGTAATAATCTGGCTGTACTGAGTTCTTTTGAGATGCTGGTCTCTTTGAAGGAGCTGTGGATGCTGGCTCAGATTGGCTTGTGGCTGTGTGAGCAGTGCCCATGGGATAGCAGGGATAGGAGATGAGCAGGAAGTTTTTATTCTTCCTTCCCTACTACAGTTTCCTAACAGTCAATAACTGATGGATTCCTAAATTACAGGAATCTGCATTACCATAATTAATAGCTATCAGGATACCAATCCACAACAGAGTTGTCCAACCCCTTATGAAGCCTCTTCATCCTTCTGGTGTCCATGACATCTCTCAGCACTCTGATCATTTCACTGGGTTTCAGGTGTTGTCTCTTTGCACTATAGCATGATGATGTCTTGGTCTGGCTCAGTTCTCCTCCCAGCAGTTCTTAAGGATCTCTGAACACCACCTTGTTGTTTTGTAAAGAACTATTCACAATGTCTGCAGCACTCTGAGCAAAGAGGATAAACAGAGCCATAATAAAAATACAAAATAACAGAGGTTGTGCCAGGTTATCCTGCAAATGTTCCTCCATTGAGAACTGACTATTTAGTGTTATTTTTCTTAAAAGTCCAGTGGAAGATCTTTGCTTTTTAAGACAAATTCTGCCTTTTGATGAGCTGTTTCACAATATATCTTCCCTTAAATTCCAGTCTCTGATAGCTATATTACAGCTATAGTATCCTTAACAGAAAAAAATCCAGTTGATTTTCTTGTGATAGAGAAGAATAAAGTTCTAAAATGAGAACACTTCATCCCCAGAAGACAAATCAAAATAATTACAATATGTTTGGGTTCATCCCTCCCTCTGTCTTTCCCCCTCCTTTTCTCTATGAATGTGCTTAGGAGTTTGAATCATATAGTATATAAATCCTAAATAGAATCTAAGCTAGGTATAAGATGCAATCTGCTTCTTCAGAGATGCAATTAGCTTCCTTCAGAGTAGCATAAAAACACAAGTTTATTTTCCTTCATAATCCTCTAGATTTCTGCAGACCATCTAGGCACAGTGGTAAACCTGTTCCCAGTTTTGCTTGTCCAATTTTCTTTTGAGTTTGCTCTCTCTGGGATTTCCACTGCTGTGTTCTACCAAAACAATCTAATGTTTATTTTACAAGATTTACCAACCTCTCTTCAGTTCCAACTTCCCTACTTCCACGTTTATTGAATTTTTACAGTTGGAAAGAACTGTATCTCCACAGTCACAGTCTGCATTTATTGTTTGAGTTGCTTTTGGAGTACATTGAATTGAAGAGGTTGATAAATGTGAGAGGTGACTTTTCAAGAACTGGCAGTGTCAGCAGCACTGCCATTGTGGCTGCTAAGCCCTTGGAGGGTCCCCAGAAACCTGATTTCTTTGTGTCTTTCACATTGCAGAGCAGATTGCAAGCACTAAGTAACTGTTAATCTCTGGAGTCCTGCTAAAGTAGCTATATCTGCGAGGTATTTATTTCACTGTTGTTTTTCTCTTCTGCTTCCCTGGGCTTGGTTAAGATGTTTATTTACTGAAACACTTTGAGCTCAGCTTGTATACTTAGGAGTTGCCAATTTAAAAAAAAAAGAATAAATATATATATATATAAAGCCTGTGTATGTTGGTGTATATACCTATATTTGTATATGTATATATTTATTCAGGGATAGAGAAGAGGTTTAAGAGAAAACATTTTTAGCTCTTTTATTTTTTTGAGAAACCTGTCCTTAAAACTCTGAAAAGTTTGGATTTTCTCTATATCAGCCGGGACCAAACCAAGTTTTTCTGTAGCTGCCGAGTTCAAAAAGCAGCCCACACGTGGGCACTGACATCCATAAAGGAGGCAAGCCCAGCAGAGCAGGGAATGCCCAGGAGCTCGATGACAGGTTGTGTCCTGACCTCTTGAGTACTGTTGTTGTACTGCTGAAATCATCAGGTTTTAAGTTTGGTGAATTAGGTGTTTTTTTGTTTTTTTGTTTTTTTTTAATTAGAATTGAGCTTTTGGAGAAGTGGGATGAGAATTTTTGTGGGCCATCATGTGGGTAAACCTCTGTTGCATGCCTGTTCTTGCATTTTAGCCAGTGAACAAAAATAAAATAGCCTCTGAAACAAGCTCTGTGCTGTTTGCAGCAGACAGGAGTGCCTGCTCTGATGGATGTTTACCACGGCTTTTCATGCTCTAAACAGAGCAGATATCATTTTTCCTCCAAAATTCATTTTTAGAATTTGTATAAACAAAATCTTAACTTAGATGAGTGCTCCCAACATGCCACAATGTGCCAGGTTTTAGTGGCTTGTATGTACCTTTCTTTACAAGGAAATGTATTTATGCATCCAAGAATCAAGGACAGTCCATGAAAGCTTCTCGGATTGTCTCAGATTACCACCCATTTGGATGAAAGGAAACCACAAACTGAAACCAGTTTGCTTTCAAAAGTGCAGTTTGTGTATCTCATCAACATGAAGTTCAAAGGAACTGCAGAGTGTACTTCACGGACACCAAAGGAAAACGCTCTTGAGAACAGGAGGTTTAATAGCTCTTGGTGGAGTAATGGCTGCATCTTTAAAGCATTTGCACCTGCTTAATTTTAAGCATATTGAGCTTTTAGCAAGTCCCTTGTGCGCTGAACGTGGCTTAAATAGCCAAAAGATGAGGACACCTTCCTGTCCTGCCCCACAGAGGTGAGGAAAGGCATTTGAGGCTGGCTCTTCTCAGTGGGGAGGAGGAGGGCACAAGCAGATGTCTTCTCCACACAGGAGTCTCCTTGGTGTGATTGGGTTCTGTGCAAAGGGCGTTGCTGTTCTGTTGGCTCTGCAGAACGCTGCATTTGGAGCAGGGCCCTTCTGTACAGGACACAAGGTGTGTGCTGGGTACTCCCTGCAGAGCACTGCAGTGTTTCACGTGGTATTTGTCACTAATTCTCAGTCCCTGCCCAGCTGCTTTAAAAAGTCGCTTCAGCTGAGAAGTTTCTGGAGGAAAATTTACTAGGGAAAAAACCATAGAGATTCCTGTGCTTGAGTTCAGTAGGCTTTTGACAGACTCTTCTAGACTGGGACACTTCTGTTGTCAGTTTTGATTAGTTGAGCTCCTGGCACAGGGTGCAGTCTCTTTGAAAATGGAAAGGTGATGAGTAGAAAAGACACAGGGTACCTTCAGCGAGGAGCTGGCAGAGATGGGGGGAGAAGAAGGAGATGATGCCTGCACTGATGCAGTGAAAATGGCGAAATCCCGTTTATTTGTTGTGCTTATCTCTTATATATGATAAAATAGTTTACATACCAATTGTCACTAAGGTTCTGCCTAATTGGCTTATTTTCTCAACCTGTCTCTAACACACTCTATAATTGGCATACTTACAAAAAACATAGATTAAGCTAATTTTAACTGCGCCACAGACTCAGGCATTTACAGGCCTTTGCAGGCCCCAATTAGGCCACAGTTTGGACAAGGCTGGATTCTCCAACTTCTGCAAAACACTCCGTGTCCCCACTCAAGGAGGTATTCTTCTACAATGATGCTTTGAAGGCACTCGGTGGAAAATTGGGTAAAGGAAAAGATTTAAATACTGCTTTTCATCTGCTGCTTTATGTGGGTTTGAATTTTTCTGTTTCTTTTTTTTCCCCTGCAGTGAGCTGAAGGCAGCTGGTCTCTGGTCCATGACTAGGTCTCCTAGCCTGTGCCACAGCATAAAGAATGATAGTCATGTGGTCCAGGAAGCAGAAATCTGAAAGGCTCTTGTGTGTTCACCAAGTACTTTTTTTCCAAGCAGCTATTGCAGCTCAAGGGTTCTAGGTGGCAAGAAAGGTTTGAACAAAAGTGCAGAAGGTCCTTATTGCCAAGAGAAGCAGAAGGCAGAGAGGTTTAATGTGACCAATTTCCCATACAGAAAAGGGCTTCATGACTGATCTGTGTGTGACTAAGTTCAGTTGCTGAATAGTGACAATAATGTAGTTTCTACAGTGGATAGATATGCAATAATCTATTGTTTTTCTCCCAGCTTCTTTCTTCAATTCTAATAGTTTGGCTACTCGTGCATTAGAGATTAAGACTGATTTGGCCTTTTTTCCTCTGAGGTGAGTGAAACAAGGCAGCTGCTTGTCAATTTAAGCCTAATTTGACCTGATCTTCTCCAATTGGGTGAAATAGTGGAGTAAGAGCTGGAATCACTGATATGCTTTGTGTGTAGTGTGACCACTGAAAACACATTATGCTTAGCAGGTTGGGAAGCACTTAATAAGGAGAAGGTACTTGTACTCAGAAATGCAAGAGTGAAATTGTGTAGAAAATTCTGTCAACTAATGGTCTGAAAAATACTTTGCAAAGGCTATTTTCTACCCCTACTTCTCATACATCTTACACATTAATAGCCTTAACAACTGGAGAATCACACACATTAATGTCACCATTCACTTGGGACAATTTGTTTTGCAAGATAATGGACTGTGTCAGCAAAAGTTTAACACTTGCTCTAGGTGGGGCTGACAGTTCAGCTTTCTGGTAACTTTGGCAGCGTTTTCCAGTAAAATGCTCATGGTCTTTGACTAAATCCCTGTGAGATTCGGTAACCTGGGGGCAGGTTATGCCATCACTTTCTTCAGGTATTTTTTACTTTGTTTAAGGCCTTCTCAGGAGTAGCTTGTGAGGAAATACTGCAAAATATTGACAATTTGGGTTTTTTAAGAGCTCTACTCCTCTCATGCCTTGGCAGCAGAGGTATCTTTGTGTGAGATTGGTACCTTCACCTCATTGAAGTCATTCAGCCCAGGTGGAGCTTTGTGTACCCTGGAGGTTTTCAGCCACAATGCCAGGAGTGACATCAAGTCTGGTGGGTTTTTTGCAGTCTGCAGTGCAGCTCATGCTGGCAGAGGATGCTGTAGCCCTGGTTGTGGAGGAGGCCTCAGTGATGCAGTTGGGAGCAGAGATCCTCGGGGGTGTTCAGCAGCAGGGGAGGTTTCTGACCCTGCTATTGCTCTTCAGAGGAGGAGGCAGAATAAAGGTACTAATAGTCTGAGATTTCAGGGGACAAATCTGTGAGAGTGGCAGTGATGCAGATACAGGCTGGTTGGGTGAGGGGATAGATCTAGTGTCAGGGAAGACAGGATACAGTATCTGGGGAAGACGAGAAGAGACAAAAAAGAGTAAAGATGGACATAGCAACTAGGAGAATAGGAGGAGATGATGCAGTTTGAGCTGTAGTAGAGGGTGACAGGAGTGGAGAGGTGGGAGGAGGGAAGGGAAGAAAGAGGAACAGGCTGGTGGGTGTTGGGTTTGTGGGTGAGCAGAAAGTAGCCAGCTAGAGCACTTGCTCCTTGCACTGCCCTCGGGGACGCTCAAGGCAGCAAGTACCTGCCAGACAACAAAGGGTGTCTCATTCTGATGGCTCAGGGAAAAGGCCAGCTACATTTGCAGTGCATGTGGCAGGAGGATGGGCTGGCTCTAAAGCAGCAGCATGTGCAGCAAGCCATGAAGCTCTGATACAATTGCAGTTTTTCAGCAGCTTTCAGTGCTCAGGATGGTGGTTGTACTGGTTTTGTTTCTGGGCAGTTTGTTTAACTATTATTAAAAGTGGCTGTGGTTATTAAAAAAGTCAGTTTGCCTGTGCTAATTTACCTCCTCTTGTATGTGCCTCCTGAGGCATTCGGTTGCATCATTAGAGGCTGCTGCTTTGAGCTCTGTTACAGTGCCCAGAGCTCTGGCACTGGGGTGGCACCTGGCTCAGTGGTGAACGTGGCTGGGACTGCAGACCTCCCTGTCCTTCCCACTGTGGGAAGCTGGAGACTAAATAAAGCAAATGGCAGGAATAGAAATAACCAGTTTCATGATAAATTGGATTGTGTCCCTGCCTCTTACAACCTCTGTTTGGCAGCCTCCCACCTGCAGAGCACTCAATATTGCACCACTTTAAACATTTTCATGTGTAAAATAAATCCTCAGTTACCGTGCCAGGGGGATTGAGTAAAGCAGGCTGCAGGATGATGATTTGTGGGTTGTCTGCAAGGAGCCACCATTTCCAGCACCAGGTGCTAAATGGGTCTTTAACCTTCCTTGAGGGGCTGAGGCACATGCATTAGAGCTTCACTTGGTTTGCAGCATTGCAGGATGAGCTGTTCCCCCTGGGGACTGACCACTACTGTGGAGCATGATCCCTGACTGATGATGAATGTATTGCTTTCCAAGCATAGGTAATAGCTCCTCAGTTCCAGGCTGTCATGGGATCTACAGTAAACTGACCCCGTGGAGAAAATGTACAGGTAATGTCCAGCTGTACTGAGAAGAAGGATCACCCTTTTCATCAAGGGCACATGTATAGGGAAGTTATAAAAGCTTCATAAACAAATAAGTAGTTTATTGATGCTTAACTGAAGTGCAGATTGCTTTTACGTGTTTGAAGGACCATCTATGCCACACTTGGGAGAGACTGGCCTGCAACAACCCCATCTTTAGAGTTTTCTTGCTCTCTTTCATCTTTAGGATCAGTTGGGGGTTCTGGGAGTGGAGAGTGATCTCTAACTGTGCCTGGTTCAGAGGTCTGGATTTGTTTACTCTAAGGAAGAGGTCATACGAGTCCAGTACAAACACAAGGGCTTTGTTCTGTGAGTTGCTTCTCTTCTGTGCTTTCTTTCATACCGTGCTGTCTCATGGCATTTCACAACAACAGTGGGGCACAGCAGAGCTGAAAAAGTTATCTATCCTTTGATTTCTAGGACCCAAGATTTGGAGGTCCAGTTCTAATTCTTAAAAATTAGAAGTTAGCTGTGTCAAGGCAGCACTTTGGGTACAGAGTTGGAGAGGACAGCCTGAAGGCAAGAGTCTAAGCTGGAGGCATGCTGAGGTGTGAGGTTGCTGCTGGGGCTATGTCATAATCCAGTTTTAAGGTTATCTGAAATGCCTCTGCCCTCATTAAGGTGCAAACAAGACCACATGCCAAGATCAGTAGTATTTTTATTTAATATCAAATTAAATTAAGGGTTTTATTTAATTGTAAATATGAGAGAGAGAGGAAAAGAGGAAAAGGAAGAGAAAGAAGTAGAAAAGAGGTGGGGGGACAGAAAGAGAGACAGAATAAAGAAAATATCAGCATTCCATGGATCCTAAGGATGTTCCATTGATCTGCTCCAGCTGGATCGATCTTCCTGGTGGTGCAGGTCCCCTGAAAAGCATGGAATCTGATGGATTAATAAATATTCAGGCCAGGTGGCAATGCCCCAGTACATCCCCCAGGGCAGGGACCAGGCTCTGGATCTGTTGCATCATTTTGCATCACATGCAGTCCTGTGGTGTAGAGCCTCAGGAATGAGTCTGGGGAGTGCTTTGGAGGGTCTTTGATGGATGCTGACACCTCCTCATGTGCCTCTCACTTGAATGCCCCTTGGATGTGGCCTGTGGGGTTGGGGGTTCCACAGCTGGGCCAGTTTGTGTTAGTTGGGTGTTCAGTGCCTCTGACCAGAGTTACACCACGCACCCAAAACCTCCTTCTCCCCTACCCGTTTCAGGGGGAGGCTGGATAAACCTGGCTTCTGTGGGCTGTGGTCACCCCCACCCCAAACCCAGCCAGAGATGATTCTCAGTGCAGCTGCTGGGTTTGGCTTTCTCGAGGATGCATTCTTTCCCTCAGCCCTGTTTGTTTGTCCCTAGACCTGAGATGACTGAACAATAGTGTCCCCTTTATCTTATCTAGGCAGCTTAACTTACAGTCCAAAGTTCCAGTCAAGCATCTTCAAGGACACTTCTGTGGCTGTAGCATCTTTATAAAGTTTTTGCTCTAGTGGGCAGAACTCCTTCATAACAATGCTAAAGGCATGAACCATTTCAGTCCCTCCCAGGCTGTGTGCCTGTCTCCCCATGGACTGACCAGCCTGGCAGGAGAGGGTAAAGCTGGGGAGCAGGGTGTTAGTCTGCATCACTTTGTAAGCCTCCTTCTCTGGGACATCCATCATCTCTCTCAGTTCTTTCAGAATTTGTGTTTATTTTGAAGATGTCTGTTTTGTTTCTTTGCTTGGGAGTTTGTGCTGAGTTTCTGCTAAGCCCTGTCATGGGACTGATTTTTGCTTTTGATTGCCTGCAATGTACAGTGAAGTTCCACTTCGCACTTCTTGGATTATGTCTGCAGAAATGAATTTAAACTATTCTTGTTTCTACTTATCTTCTTTGCTATCCTTTGCTTCTCATGCTCTGAAAGCAGCCAGAATGTATTTTTGCTTATGTCCATGGTCTCTCTGGATTAGATGGAAATTAAACTCATGGGGGCAAAAAACACCTTGGAAACAAGTGCAGCCCTATGGAGTATGGCTGTTTCTGCTCCATTTGGTGATCACCAAAAACTTACATGAAAAATTTAGGTCGTGGAAGCATTTAAAACTAAACTGCATGTTATATCAACCCACTCTCAGTTGGTGAGGCATACTGAACATTTTGATGCTGCTCTTCTGCTTGCTCTTTTTTTTTTTTTTTTTTTTTTTATAATTTTTAACTCCCCTTCCTCTGCAGG
>VXBQ01002989.1:0-94735 GCA_013400175.1 Phainopepla nitens
TATATATATATATATATGAGGTGCCATTTCTTCCCAGAAGTCAAGGGATGGAGAAATCCAGCACTGCTTCCTCTCTCCACTAAATGTTCTGAAATGGCTGTTGTTGAATATGGCCATTACTGGCTTGAGAAGTAATGGCTTCATGTACCACATTATAAAAATAGAAATTAGTCAGTTTTCCAATTCAGCTGGCAGTTTTTGTTTTTTAATATTTTTATTACTGCAGACATCATCGTCCAGCCATCTGCTAAAGATGAGACAGACAATAACTGAGAAGAACTGGAATGAATTTTGCTGCATCTGCAGCTGGGCATTTCATTACTGTATTCTGATGGGGAATTGATGGGGGGAGATATTTTGTTCTTTTTTTAGAGGCAATCAAAATGTGATGCACAGGAATACCTAAGTGTGAAAAAAAGATACTGTTTTTTACAGGAAGACTGGAAGACCCATACTGACCTTTGTTTACCACTCTCCCATCACTGCTGTGAGAGAAGCAGCAAGTCTGTCTCAGTTCCTCCTTCTGTCATTCCTGATGCTCTTCTGATAATGGAATTATCAAGATTTTTGCAAAAAAAAAGAGAGAGGCATTAGGTTAATCTGCTCCAGATGCTGCGGCTCTCTTTTATCTTTCTCTAGCTCTTCATGCTTCCTTTCCCTCTCCTCCAGAGTTACTCTCCAAAGGAAAAACATGACCATCCTCCACTGCAGAAATTGGCAGTCAGTAGGCTCTTCCTTCCTTAAATCCAAAATTACTCCACAGTAGATAATTAGGACGAGTAGCTTTGGCCAGCTACAGGTCATATCAAAAGGGCAGAGCACTTGCACTGAGGTAAGTGTGCTATACTATGTATCAAAAATCTCTAGGAAAAACACTTTTTAAAAAAAGTTTGGCAAAAGTCAAATAAAACAGTGTCTATTAGGTTTAATATTAAGTCCTATGTGGTGGATGGGGTGTGCCCTGAAAGCGCAGCAGCAGCAGCATTCTGCAAGCAAAAGTTGAAAGTGAAACCTTGAAGTCCCATGGCCGCTTTTACATTAGAAGTTACTGTGGTTTGGTGGTCTTTAGCCAAAATTGTTCCAACACAGTTATCCTGTTGATCTATATGCTCTCATTAAAAATACAGCTCCTTCTGTTCTTTCTATGGATTGTTAAATAGCTGGGAAAACTCACAGGTTTAAAAGATGCTTATAAACATGGTATTTGCCACTTGAGTAGAATTACAAAGAAATGCAAGAATTACCTGCATCAACTTCAACAAATCTCAGCATGAAAACACTGTAGAATAAAAGAATGGAGAAAACATAGCTAGAAGTAGGACATAAATGAGCCCTGATCCACTGCCCATTGATGTCAGTGGAAAGACTTGCACTGACTTCACCAGATGAGTCCTGTTCTGAAGGTCTGAAAAATGCTAATGGTACCTTTATGCAGGATATTTTCAAAACAAAATGGGTATGCTTTTTTTTTTTAATCAATGTGTTTTTATATATGTCATTGCTTCACAGAATATCCCTGTCCATAAGAAATTGTAGCAGGGAAAAGCAGACGACGGAAAATCTTTTTATTATCCTTCAATTAGTGAGAAACTTATCTATGTCAAGAAAGAATATACAGAGGAACAGAGGAAAATATGCAGTAACATATTACAGCTGTTCATTTTGGAAGACACAAATAAAATAATTTAATTGTTGTCTTCTTACATTTTACTTCCTCTCTCATACCATATTTCTCTTTGAGAAATCTCTCAGCACAATTAAATTGGAACGCTATACAGGAATTCTTGATCCTTTTTATTATTTTACCATATGAGGGTTCAGGCATATTGTCAGGTCATTTGACCTCCTTAAGTGCATTGGCAGGACTCTGATAGTCATGGCCAAGAAATTTTCCTTGTTTCCTTTCCTAAAAGTTGTTTAAAGGATAATTTGTATTAATTATAGAAAGCGCATCCTTAATTAACTGAGGAAAGACTTATTTTTTTCCCCAGGCATCTCTTACATTTTAGCTGATGAATCCAATGATGAGAGAGATGGAAGTTGACTTTCAAGTTGTTATTATTCAAATTGTTAATTTTCTTATTAATAAAAGGCATGGGTGTGATGGAGCAAGAGGTAATTGATACACAAAGATCAGATGCATTTGCAATTTGAGTCCAAAAATACCCAAGTCAATAGGGTAAGCTATGAGAGCAAGCTTCAAAAGAAAGCTTTTATGGTGAAAAGTGATATACAGGATCTTAATTTAGAAATTATTCTGCATACTGTAATGACTGAAAGAAAACTCAAACCAAAATTAATGGGGATGACTGTTCTGAACTGAAGTGCATACAAACGGACCTGAAAGTGTGCATTTTCTGTAATATCTATTCACACCAGAGAAAGGTTGTGTCAAATTGGTGCATATAAACTCAAAGAGAGGTGTCCTTTTATTACAGGAAATGTGCTTCCAGGAGCAATAGGATGTTATTAAATGTAAATTAGTATTAATTGATTACTTAGGTAATTCTTCAAGCTTATATACTTTTTCCAACAACACTTTTTTAAACTATAGTGACAGAAATCAAGAACAGAAGACATATTGCAAATACAAAATAAAAGCATTTTTACAAATCCTATCAAGAGCAAACATGTATTTGAAGTCAGTTTTAGATAAAGTATTTACAACCACTGAATTGATTTTTTTCCCCCTTGGAAATTTTGGGTACATTTTCAAAAGTGCTTATGCTATTTAGATGATTTTCAGCATCTAAAGTTCTGCATTTATCGTAGAAATCTTAGTAAATTGGAAGTGGAAAACCATTCAATTTTCACATTCTGGATCTCGATTAGAGCAGCCTACCTCAAAGGACCAGTCTGATAAAGCACCTTAATCTGTTCTGAATTTCTCTCTCAGCCATAATTTCCCAGTTTTAGCAAGATATTCACATGCTTTAAGTCAAGAACTACTTTCAAAACTGTGCTGAAACAGAGCTGAAAAGTTGCTTTACCCATTTAAAGTACCAGAGCAATTCAAGTTTCTCCCCCTTTAACTATAGGTCCTGTGCACTTTGTAGGTCCTTGTGAGCAGCTGTTCTTATACACTGCTCCAACCTGGAATGCACCATGTACAGACAGACAGAAGAATAGCAGTTTTCCAAACCCAATATATATTGCACATCCAACTTAGATATAAGTAAATTATTGAAAGAGTCTTCACATAACTTATTGGAATGCATGACTTTGAAGTCAAAACAGGATTTTAGAATAGATATGCAACTCTATAAGTAAGGCAAGCAAATCAGCCAGATTGGGGTAGAAGTGGGGGAACTCATGAGGGGAGGAGAACGTCTGCCCAACTCAGGTGGGAAGGCTACTCTATTCCAGAGGTTAATATGATTCAAGGCAATCTCAGAAATTACCAGCTTACTTTACAGAAAGTACTTTACATCTTCATATCCAGATCAGGTCTCATGTCTTAGGTAAGGCTTCCCTTTTATAGCCCTCGATACTTCACCTCTTCAGTTACCATCAGTGAACTATCACAAGTTTCGTTCACTATATGAGGCTATGGATCTTATTTACGTAACATCAGCTTCACCAGAAGATGAATCTAGACCACAGAAATGTTTTAAACCATTAAAAGAAAATATAGTCACATTGTTGAACATGTATGGAGTACAGATCTTCCATACTTAGATTCTCAGAAACAATCTCTAACTCCTCTAAGACTCAAAGTGTTACAGTTCTGTTCCCAATAGATCCAGATACTATTTTTATTGCTAGTGTTTTAATTCATTTCCAGTTGTAGAACTTTCCTTAGCAACTTTTTAAGTTGCTAGTACAGATACATACGTAATATCACATACATATCAGACACTGCAAAAATTTAGCTCTACAGTTTAATTCTTTTCTAAATGTAGTTGAAGCACGTTTATGACAATAATCCTTTCACATGAAAGGTGTCCTGTTATACATGGCTGACTGGGACTAAAATTCTCAATATGTGTCTTTCTACCACATTGAAATTCATGCTAGATAAATGATATGCAGTCAAAAGCTTAAGTGAGATGTGTCATAAAATGATATCTGAAGTATCTTTTACTAAAAAAGTTGTTTAGTATTTATTGTTACTTAGATATTTATTTAATAAGTTCATGTCCTTTAGGAATTACTTCCTACTCTAGATCCTATCTAGGATTTCTTTCAGATAGTTGATCATTTTCTTTCTAGTTATTCAAATATGGCCTTGTCTTACATCCTATTTGCTCAAGCAGGAATTACACAAGAAATATGGAAAATATGCGGAGGAATCAACCCTGTTTTCCAAAATACTATGCTAAAACTTTTTTGTTTTTTTATTACATATAGCACCTGTTGTTCTCTGCTAGAACATGCACTACCACTTCCTTTGGAGGCCATTTCTGTTTGAAGTGAGACTCTCAGACACAGAGAGATAAGAGTGTATGGTGAGACTTTGCACAGATCAAACCATCTGTGTCTCCTATGAGACAGACACATACGAGTACACAGGCAAGCAGCCCTTTGGAATTCACAAAAAAATAGAAAACAATTTTAAAATCTAAGGAGGAAACCATGAGTTTAGTAGGGAGGTTAAATTAGACACAAACTTTCAGTATGAGTACCATAAGGATTGGAAGAGCAGCAAAGTTCATGATGAGTAAATGTATCAGCATACAGAAGCATCTGCACAACAGATGCATCTTTAATCATTTTCTCTGACTGGAGTAGCAATAGAAGGACCCTCCTTTCTCATTTTGACCTTATTATAGCACATTATTATACCTATTTAAAACATAATACTCAGTTCCACATTCAGTAACACCAAGTACAACAGTAGGTGGTTGTTGAATTGACAAATATCCCGAGATATAAAGGGCATGCATAAACACTGCCAGGGACAGGAAGCCTGGTACAGAAAACTTGAGCATTATCTGCCAGAAACATTGAGTGTGGTATTCAACAAGGAAAAAATGGGCCACAATTTGCTGCATGTGGCACTTGGATCATTTCATCTGGCTTTTCACTAAGGTTAAAAACTGGTGTGATTCACTGCAAAAAGCTGAGGAGACATCCAGGCCCTGAGAGATAAAGCAGGAGGTCCACAACAACTACTCCCGTGAGAAAATGATAGGCAACAATCCAGAAGCTCTCTAGACTGGAATCACAAGGCTTGTCTAAGGAAGATAAGGCCTGGGAAAAGGAAGTAGATTAAAAATACAGGCATTCTGAAGAATTGTTCCTCTATTTCTTCTCTCAAGAGCTAATATTTCCCGATCAAACTGCCATTCCTCAATTTAGTGAAGACCAGGAAGGGACTGCATACACTAGTCACCCCAGAAAGTCTGAACACAAAGAGATAAATCTTTAAAAGTGACAAAGGAAATCAGAGGATGCTGTGTCATGTAAAATCATTCTAAACATTCAAGAGTCCTTCCCCCTTGAAGGAACTCATCAAAGGAAAAACTGAAGACAGAGTCCTTGGCACAGCTCCCAGAACAGCAAGGTGCTCCCTCTGGTATGATTTAAGGTGTCTGAGTATCATTTATGGAAAACAGTTGTTCTCTGAACCCAAATCTTCAGTTATTGCAAATGTGCTCCCTACAGGTAAATAAATAAATTTAAAAATTACAAAACCTCTTTGGCTGCATATTTATATCAGAATATCCTTGTATATCTGAAAGTCATATGCTGCAAGCAGCTTTGTGTCTGAGTTTCAGAAGGAAGTTGAAATCATGGAAAACACCTAGAGGTAGAAAAGTACAATGTGTTTTTCAATGGTTACAGGGGGAAAAAAAAGTCTGTGATCTAGGATTCTTTGGTTTTATTCCTGATTTTATCAGAGGCTGGCTTAAGACATATCCACCTTAGGTGTTTCAACAGCTAAAAGATGCTTGGCCACAGCAAGATGATTCACAGTACCAGTTAGGAACCTTTCTCCTTAGTCATTCAGCAAAGAGATTTTTTGGGGGTATGCAAATTGCAAGGCTCGCAAAACAGTCAATGGAGACTGATAGACTGCTTTTAAGAATGAGTCAGAGCAAAAGCATCAGAGAGTTATTCCTGTAATTGCACTCAGAAGGAGCCCGTCTCTGATTGTTCACTACAGAAAAAGTGCCTAAGAAGTATCACTGAGTTTCCTGGCATCAGCTCAGTCCCAAGGTAACCAATTCCTCCAAGTTTCATGCGAAAGCTCAGCCAGGACATCGTCACATCAGCCACAGGATCTCACATTTGAGCCCCAGCTGCCCTGATCACTCAGGTGGCCTCTCTGCTGGCTGAGGCTGATGTGACCTGGGAAGAGCCAGCTGTCTCTGCAAACAGAACCACCTTGCAATACCAGCCTGGACCTCAGTTACATCTCCATGACGGGTAGGAGTGTGCCTGGCCTGGAACATTTGGCCCAGACAGTCCTATTCAAGCCAGGTGCCTACACTGTGCAGGCTGGAATCATGGGGACATAGAGACTAAACCAGGGAAAATTCCCTATCTCAGGTGTTATGGCACTCAGTGGTAACAGGAAAATACAGAATTTCTGCTGCAGCAAGTTTCTGACATGAATATGGTTTTATAAAACAGTTCCTAAGAACAGAAGCAAGCATTTCAAGACTAGATGGTGATTTGGTATAACTAAACTGTCCTAGGAGTTACTTAGAGATGCATTGGGATGGGCCTCTCTTTGGTAATGACATTTGTATTTCCAGGTAGTCACCAGTTTTTGAAAATAAATCATTGAATAAACAGCAGGACCTAATGTAAAAGGTCAATAATATCAGAGTTATCAAACTTCTTTTAAACTGTGATTTTAATAGTCTAGATTCCTTCTGATTCAGAATAATTTTTCTGGGCAATGATACTTCTTCCTCTCTTCCTATCTTGCCTCTTACAGTTCTAAATATTCCAAAATAAGGGCTTCAACCTTCCATCTCCTCATCTTCAATCTCCTGTCTTCAACTATGCACTTCAATTTCTCAACTACTGCTATATGAGGGGGGTTGAAAAGCAGAATTACTACAGTTGCATCCACACAGGTCAGGTATTACCCAGTTGTGCTGCTCCAAGGGCTGTGCTCCCTGAGCTGTGCCATTCCATGTGGATGGCATCTTAATGGCCTCTATTACTGCGCTGTCCTGCTTTCTCTGCATCTGGATATCATAGAAGAATGTTTTTAATGTCGCCAAATTATTCATCTCCAAAAGCTACAGTGACTTGCATAATTTATATTTTCAGCACTCTGAGTGTGTCTGAGGGACTTAATTCTGTCATTTTGGTTTCTAGAAGACACTATTTCACAGAAGACACTATTTCACAGTCCTATGGATTTAAGCATTTAAGAATCTTTGGATTTCCATTTATTAAATCAGTAATCTTTTCTTATTTTCATATTTTTAGCACCATAAATGTATAAGAGAATTTTTTCATTAATTATTACCTTTTGTTGCTGCAAAGTTAAGGGTGAGTTCCAAAAACCAAACCACTTTCTGAGTAGTGAATTCATCCAGACTGTGCAAAACTGAGTTCATACCAATACAGCAGCTCTGATATTAATATGTATATACTGTATCTTCTGTGTAGTTAGACTACTGTCTGGGAAGTTCTCAACGTAGGCTCTTTCAAAAGCTTCTACCAAAAAAAAAATCCATTTTGAAAAATCTGATTAAGAAAAATATCTGTTTTTCAATAAATTAGAGAAAGGAAGAAACAGAACCAGTTAAGAATAAAGAGAGTAAGTTACTCTTGAACTGCTTGAACTCTTGAATCTACAAATGAATTATGGAAAATCTGACAGACAAACCTAGGTAAAATGACATAATTTCATTTCTGCTTCTGTGGGGAGAAGAGGAAAGGGGGAAACTATTGTGGTTTTGAAATCACAACAGAATGAACTCACTCTCGTTCTCTGACCTATTCATTTCTCAATACTTATTTTTATAGCTCATGTTACGAAGTTGTGTAATGATAATTTATAGGTCAGTTCAACAGAACCAGGCAGACACTACTCAATATGATCCTTACTGTTCCTACCCACAAATACAACAGCCTATATTACTTCTCTCCCCCAGACTATTTGAACTTTCCTCACAAAGATGTGTAATGAAAGAAAATAGATGAACAAAAAAATTGAACAAAGGGGAGAAAGGGCAGACTTTTATACAATTCATCAAAAAACATTTCTAAAAGCCCAAAGAGAGCAGCCAGTAAGGATGCCACACTCCAAAAGCAATTCAGAGAATGCCTACAGAATTGGTGCCCACAACACAGAGAGATAACTATTTTTTCTGGGTTTATGTCTAAGACTCTGGGTTCAGCATTTCAGCAGCTCATCATTATGCTTCCAGCGCAATATAAGTGTGGCTTGCCATGAGTGCAGAACTGATAATTCATCCGTCACCAGTAGTCACATCCAAGCCTGCCCAGACATAAACACACACACTGGAGCCAAAATGTGGTTCCTATGTATAGGAAATTCTATTTTCAGCTAATAGGTTACCTAAAAATAAACTCTTACTCAACTGCAAGTGTTTTCTTCAGTCTATTTTATTAGTAGCTTTAAAATACAAAGTCCAATTTCGATTTGAAAGAACTATTCCTACTTTAGCTGTGTCAGGTGGCTGGGTTCCAGTATTGTGTGAATATGCTTTACATTCTTCTAAAGAACTGAGCGTTTTTCAAAGGAAAAGAACTTTATATTTTGAAAAATATCCCTCAGTGATTTTCTGCCAGCTGAAGTATCCAAAGTGTCTGCCCTCAAGAAAGATTCAGTGCTTTTGGCAACATTTGCAAGCTAGTCTGTTTTTTCCAATCCAGAAACACTTTCTTTGCCAGACAGTCATCTGAAATAATGTTCTTACAGAGAAAGTACATGTTTGGTATGTTTTGCATTTATACGCTGTAAAACACAAGGAGTTTGGAGGTCCTAGAGGCTAGCACTGGATAACGAGGGCAGCTACTTTCAGATTGAAAGTGAAGACAATGGCAGATGGCAAAGGTGATAATAAAAAAATCCACTGGATTTCTAAAACTGACAACATTATTCCCAGGCTGGCAGGGTCATGGGACCATGATGCTAAAGAATAATATAAGGTTACCAGTAGAGAAGGCTGTGATAAAAGGTCAGCCCCTCACTGAGAGAAGGGGAAGAGGTCAGTATCAGGTTCATGACATTTGGCCATGAGGCCCTGGCTGAGTAAGTGACATACAGGTCCAAAGTATTTCCAAGGTGAAAATGCTGAAGGAAGGGGAACAGAACAGCAATTCCCTTGATGTGATAGAAAACTCTAAATTTTAAATTACTGATATTTTCCCTCCCTGTTCTATGGAACTTTCTGGAGTGAGGGGTTTTTTATTATTATTTGAACAATCAGCTATCC
Source organism: Phainopepla nitens (assembly GCA_013400175.1). NCBI lineage: Eukaryota > Metazoa > Chordata > Aves > Passeriformes > Bombycillidae > Phainopepla > Phainopepla nitens. The sequence continues at coordinate 9,372 of VXBQ01002989.1, forward strand.
TAACAATACAAATCACAGATTGCATTGTTCATTTTATTTACAGAAGTTCCCAAACAAAATAGGATTTGGCATCTAACATGATTTCAGATTTTGAGGGATCTGTGGGAACCTCTCACAAACCTGTCTCCATTACAAAAAGGACAAAGTCAGAGAATTTAAGTATGTGAAAAGATTTTCAGATGTGAAAACAGTGCACAGCATTCTAAAGGCTTGATCAGACATAGCTGGATATCAGACTATGCCTGACAAATGTATCTGTTTCCCCAGCTGCCTAATTAGGTTGTCCTGACAGAGGTTTTAAACTCTCGGCAGAGCAGGACTGGCAAGCTTTTTTTATCTGGTTCTCTGTAAGCGTAGATAGCCCACAGAACACAGACAGTAGGCAGAGGCCTACACTGCTCTTTTACCTCTTCTGCCCTTCTTTCCAAAGGACATTCAAATGCAGGGCCCAACTTGCGGACCAATCTGTCTGCAGCCCAAAACATCATCACATTAAAATTTATTAAGAATGTGTCAGCATTATGACAACTCTAATATTCTTCAGAAATAATATTTTTTCTGGAGCAGCCTTTCCTTTTAAGTTTCATGATGACCTTGGTTTGCCCCTCCCTCTCTCTTTTGAGTAAAAGAAATACAGCTTTCTGTGTATATGAAAACAAGTACTACAGAAATTAAATACACATACTTCCCACTGACAGTCTTCTAGAGTTGTTCTTCTTTGTTTGTTTTCTTTTTGGTGCCCTTTTTCTTGTTTGTTTGGGGTTTTTTTACTGCTTTTTTTTTTTTTCCTTAAAATATGATCTCAGAGTTTAAAGGACTCTTTAATCAAGCTTCATGCCCCAAATTCTCACAGCGACCCTGGATTATTTTTTTTTTATCTTATCTGAAAGTGTAGGGCAAAATGGGGCATAAACTACCAATATGTGTGTTTCAAGAAAATCACCTACTCACAGTAGTTAAGAGAAATGGTTCTCTTTATATTCTTATGAAGCACATAGCCCTTTTGTTTCTCTTCTCTGAAAATACCTATGTGAAATGTCATGGCATATATTATCTATGAGAGCAGATGAGCTAGTGTTTGTCCAGAAGGCCGTTCACAGAAAGGAGGTGTTTTTCACATGTATTCACAAGAAACCGCTCATCATCTAAGCACGGCCGAGCTGTCACTCCCAAGCCAAGGAGCAGATACAGAGCCTGCGCCAGTCCAGTTCCAACATACACAGTAACAAATAGCGGTCTCTGAGGTGGTGGTGAACCATCAGCAAGCCCCTCCTGGGCCACTCATATACATTTCTAACATTACACAACAGACACAAAAGCCCAGCTTGCATTCAGCCTGCGGAGACATTGAACAAAGACAATGGACACCAACAGGGGCTGCTGGGGCCCTGATCTGGAGCTGCCCTGCTCCTTCAGAGCAGCTCCAACACAGCCAGGACCCCCAGCCCCAGCAACAGTCGTGCTGCAAGGGCTGTGTGACCATGGCTGCTAGGAAGGCACATTGTACTCTGCCTTTGACCAAGCAGAGTGTGGGTCCAGCTGTCCGGTCAGGCAGCAGCCATGATCCCAAAGGAAGGCCACAAACAGGATCCTTGTCCTGCTCAGCTGCCACAAGCTGAGGGCACCTCCTGACAGGAGGTATGAGGCACAGATCACCTGGAAAAGCATGATATGACAGTCCTGTGTGAACACTACCCTTGCTGTCAGTGCAAGTACACAAAGCCACACTGAGGACCTGTGGAGACCTTCCTAGGAAAATTATTTTTGGGCTCTTGCAGCCTGCCATCCCTTTGTGCTTTTATTTCAGTTTCCCATCTTACATGTCACCGATTGAAGGCTATCATAGTTTCTATTCCTCAGATTTCACCTACTTGTTGAACTTTTAGCAACTTTTCTCCAGTCTTCCTAGTGTAACACATTTCTCCATCTCAGAGTTTTCTTTCCACTGTTTTTTCCATCAGTTTTTCAGTTTTTGCCTTCAGATTGCCCCAAATAGACTCTTAAAATAGCCCTGCTTGTTTCTTTCTCTTTTACCAATCAGTAGATCTGAAAGAGTACTTCTGGGAGCTCCAGACATTTTCTACCGTCTGCTAAGCCCTCCCTCCCCGCCTGAGATCCTGCCAAAGGCAGCAGAATGGTCCCTGAACTTAAAGGGTCAGTCATAATGTACAAAGGTTTTGTTAAATAAATTTTCCTTAAGAAAAACTGCCCAGCTCTATTTGTGACAGTGCCCTGGTATTTTTAGGATCTTGACTTAATAATAAGAAAAACAAAGCTCAGATAAATTCTCCTTTTGATTTTTAAACCAGCAGGATGAAAGAGCATTTCCTTCTTCAGTGAGAGCTGAATTAAGCTCTGACTTTTGCTTAAGTTCTCCTTTGGCTTCAATAGCTGGATAATGCTTTGTGTTTTAAAGCTTGTTTACTAGGCAGCTTCTACAAACACTCATCACTATGCTCTTTTCTTCAGTGGCATACACACGAGATGGCAGATTTACTAAATAATTAGAATATTTGACATAGCAAGAAAAATACCCAGTCTCTTTTTAACCAAAGAAATAGAGGAAATAGCCTAATGTGGCATTACTTACCCAAGAACTAATGGTAAAAAAAGGTTTAATCCTTGGACCATCAGGTCTATGGCTGTATGCTTGAGTTCCATCTATCCACTGGATTGCTTTGCTGTAAAATAATGCTTCTTTGACATGCCACACAGCTGACAGCCTTTAAAAAACATGATTTTGTCACAGAACTAATTCATAATATGACAGACCTTGGTTGCCTCGTTCTCTAATACAGTCGCACAGAAGCTCCTGGTCAGATTTAATCACATTTCTGTTGTGACTAGCCCTTGGGAGACCACAGCTAAGATTTCCCTCAGTCCATATAACCAAGTTTTTATAACTTTATTCATAAGTGTTGTTTGAAATTAGACAATCTGTCTTTTTCCACATGTTGGAATATTTTAGCAGTAATTCTAAACTGCCTCAAATAGATGTTGTAAAATTTTCTGCATCTGAGTGGTTTTTATATTCCAATTTTTTGTTTCCATATTACAAATGTGCATGGCAGAATCTAATAAATCTAATGGTTATTGCAGTTTTGCCCATTAATATTGTGACTGTAAGTCTAGGCAACAGGCAATATTTTATTAATGCTGAGTATCACATTATATGCAACCATCATGATTGCAGGAAGAAATGTAGTGTAACAGATCAGTAAATTAACCAGAGGGTACTGTGAAATGTGGGCTATGAGCAACTGAGTCAGAGCTATAGACTGGTAGAAGAGTGTCTCAAGATCTGGGGAAGGACTCTGCACTATTTCTTCCATCTTCCCCCGCCATGTTACCAGGTGGCAGTGCTGAGAGCAGTTGTGATGAAGTGTGCTGGGGTATTGAGTGAAGAGAATATCTGGATAGGTGTGCTGCTTTTGGCTGGGGTAGGCAGTGGCTGGTACAGGGCTAGGTTTTGGATTTCTGATGAACACAGAATTGATAATAGAGTTGGTATCACTGAGCAGGGCTTATACAGAGCCAAGGCTTTCTCTGCTTTTCCTATGGCTATGCTGGTGAGGAAGCCGGGGGTCCATGGGAGACTGGGAAGAGACACAGCACAGACAGGTGATCCCAATTGAACAAAGGCGTATTCCAGACCATATGGCATCATGCTCAGTGTATGAAGAGGGGGGGAAAAGGAGGAGTGGGGGATATTTGTAGTGATGGTCAAGTCACCATTACAGATGACGGGGTCCTGCTCTCCTGGGGATGGCTGAACATCTGCCTGCCCATGGGAAGTGGTGAATGAATTCCTTGTTTTGCTTTGCCTGTATGCATGGCTTTTGCCCTTCCTATTAAATCATCTTTAACTCAACCCATGGGTTTTCCACATTTTACCTTTCCAATTTTCTCCCTGATCCCACTGGTGACCAAGTGGCTGTCTGGTACTTGGTTGCTGGCTGGGGTTAAACCCCAACAACAAGTCATAGCAGACAAAGGCATGGTACCAGTGAATGTTGAAACAATTGTCATGATATATTATTACAGAAAACCAGAGTCAATGAGAACTTTACAACCCCAGCATTTAGAAAGAAAGGCAGCCAAATGGTTATATTCCCCATCAATACTGAAGTTACACGTGGTGAAGGAAGGACAGAAGAGAGAAAGAGGAAACAAAAGGAGAGAAGGAATGAAAGAAAGAAAAAGGTGAGGGTGAGAGGAAGAGGGAGGGAGGCACTCTGAAAATAGTTTTAAATTTACAGAAAAAAAATACTAAACAAGCACAGAAACAGGACCAAAATAAGAAGAGAATCTTAAAAATATAAGGCTAACAGCAGCATGCAATATTTCCTGAGAATCCAAGCTCACATATCTAATTCACACACTTGAAACATGGCTCTGACCAAACCCTACATAATACAACACAGTTACTCAACTACTTGCTTTAAAGCTTCATGGAAAATTTCTAGGTCTAGGAAGCCACTTCAGATTGCAGAATGGTAAAGCTTCCAGTCTTGAGATGTAATTTGTATACCCGGGAGATAATTTGCAACTCAAAAAAATCACATTTTAGTGTGAAAATGAAAAGAAATATTTCTAGTTAGTTCAAAAAGACAAATCAAAACATTTTGCTTTGTCAATATTTGGATATGTGATTTCTATTTAAAAATAAAAGACATGACAAGTTGTGGTTATTTTTGCATATCTTCTTTTAAATATTTCATTGCAAACAAAAAGAAAAATTGTATTTCACTTACTTGATTTGATAAGAATTGAAATCAAGCAATGAAATGTTGACATTTCCTACTGAGTGGACATTCACATTTGTATCAAGTCTAGAACACAAGTGTTTCTTTTTCAAGGAAATATCTCATTCAGCTAAGCCAATGTTATTGAGGCTATCATCTCTGATACAGAGATACTTAGCAGCAACTTGGTTTGTGAAAGAAGGAAATATTCCAAGTCAGTTTACATAAATCAATGAAGAGCAAATGCCAAAAACTTTGTTGTGCAATTATTCTTTTGTGTAAAAATAAAATATTATTGGCCAGAATATTGGAAGTCTTGTTATCTCAGTGTTTTGAAACACAAATGAGCCACCCTGGAGCAGATAAAGCATGGCAGAAATCCCCACACCATTTCTCCACATGACACTGAATCATAAACATGCGGTTATTTACTTCTCTTCTACTAAAATCTTTCACTGCAGAATAAGACTGTGCAAACAAGCAGAACAGCTGAGCCACAGTAATGTTTCCCAGCAGCGAATTTTTCATATGTCAAATTTTCACTAAGCAATAACTACACAAAAAAAATCTTCTTTTTTTTCAGGTGCTGCTACTTCAAAATTCATAGCTAATGTGCATTCAGTGCACAGTGAACAATTGAACAATTCCAAGTGCTGGCAGTCCTAATAAACAAGTACATAATTTTGTTATTGTTTTGCATTGAAGGGAGCGTGACAAGGGAAATACTTGGAGACAAGTGAGAGTGCATCAAGATACGAAGGAGTTTCTAGGAGGTTTTATTTAACTTGTTTATTAAGACTGGAATTTAGCTCAGTACAAAACTTCTGTGACTTTCTGGAAAAAGTTTTTAGTCAAATGTAGAACAGCTGTGCTCTCCTGCAGTTGCATTAAACAACATCTGCTACAGAGTACTAGCAAAAAGAGTTTATTCAGTTGAATACAGTTCTGGGGATAGCAGGAACCTGCAGAATGTATCTTAAAATAATGCCATTTTGACTTAGTGAGTCAAGAAGGAACTTGTATCTCATTCCCCCCTACTGCAGTCAGGATGAGGCTGCCCAGCTGTAGTAACTAATAAGCCAGTGTGAGTTTTCTTAAGCCATGAAGGTGTGCTCCCACTTGCACGGCGCAAAGCACAGGGGAATAGAACAGGCATGGTTAAACACTAGCAGAAGCTTTGGACTGAATCCCAGCCACCTGCAACTTTATGCCTAGTAGAACATCTCCCAGGATTGTTTGAATGATAAGACAGAGAGCTACCTAATGTATTCCTACCCAGAAAATGACAGAACTTCTGTCTTTACTGGAGAAACAAGAATTGAACTAAAGCACAAGGAGACTTCCATTGCTTGAATTTCACAAATCAGCTTCTGTGCTGTAAAGTGGGTCATACTAGCAGGTAATTAATTTTTCATTGGAGCAGGTCTTGTGAATTCCAGGTATGAATCAGTTAAAAACTGTTTTGATTTAAGCATTTTGATTTTAGAAATCCATTGAAAAAGGTGCCATGATCAACACCATTTATTCTGTTTCTCTGCCAGGTCCTACCAGCATCCAAACAAAATAAACAAAAAAGCTTATATGAAATTCTGAAATTTTTTCCTATGGTGTTCATCACTGGTATCAAAGTTTTACAGACCAGACATAAGATGTTTTATGTTTTAATTTATAGCCTGCATGCAAGAAATTAACAGATAAGCACAATGGCTAGAACCCCAGCTGAAAATATTAAAACTTGATCAGCTTTTATTTAATGCAGCACTACCCTCATCCCTTCACCCAGGTAAATAGCTCAGAGTTTACACTTTCATGTGGAATTCAGAAATGCACAGTTTATCCTTTCTTTCACAAAATGCAGTTTATCTCTTTCAGCATGAACTGAATTAACTCCTTGAGTGTATTTCTCCTTGGTCCATGTGCATGTTTTAACCAGGATAAACAAGTGAGCTCTTTAGTTACAGCCATTGTGCATTATGATGAACTTGCCTGAAGCAGAGAAAAGACCTGAGAACGATTGCGTACTGCCTTAAGGCCTCACAAGTCCTGAGTTCTTTCATAAGCCTTAAAGGGATAGGAAGGCTCTAAAAATGTGACATTATGATCCTAAAAGTCTCCTGGTCCTGGATTTTATACTGATCATTATGCTGGCTGTTTGAGACGGATCTGCAGAGTCTTCATGTTTACATGTGTGCATTTAAAAATTCAAATAACCTAAAATCAGGCTCTACGGATTTCTGGAATATTTATGGGCATGAACCTAGATAAACTACTAAGTTTTGTTCCCCCCTTTCTTCTCCCTCCCCCCACTCCCNATAAAGAAAGACCAGAGAAATATGGAGAGAGACTGACAGCAATACTGTGATAACCTACCAAAGAGGTATTTGACACAGAGTGTGATTATCTGTATTTGAATAAAATTGTGACTGGAGGTTCTTTAGGTATAAATATATTCAATAAAGATCCAAAATCTATCAGTTACTTGAAACAGAGCTAAAAAAAATATATTAGAACTCGGATTCTTACTAAGCAACGAGGATAAATATCTGGTGGATTACTTAAGATTCTAGCAGATTTACTTTTACTGTAAATGTCTGTTTGTTATCTTTTTTTCTAAACTAAAGGCAGCTTTTTCACTGGAAAATTTTATTCACAAGAGTCCTAGTTTTGTTATCTGTTCATCAGTTAGATATGGCAAGGACATTAATAACTCATATTCAGTAAATTCATAAATCATTTGTTTCAGAAATCAATCACAGTTCTTAATTTCATCACATCTTTGTGTAGTTGATAGTTTGACTACATGAAGCACTGAATATGGTAGCTGTTGTTCAGAGAATACCAAGAAATTTCTTCTTAGACACTGGAAATGCCAGCTGTTAATACAGTGGTGTTAGCAATGTGCACTAGATATTTTCATTCAGGAACAAGTCAGCATGGGACAGATGTGAAGATAGTTTCCTACCACACCTCTAGTGTCAATGTGCACAAAAGAAATGTCTGGTTTGGGTGACAGGCTGTTTCCCTGTAAGGCATTTTTGGGGTCAGACAAATTCTTTGGGCACCAACACAAATGATGGAATCAATCCCAACTCCTCTTTTCAAGCTACCTTCTGACCTAGTCAAAACAGTCATGCAACTCATCTAAAAATCAGAAACTGCATCTTTATTTAGTACATTGAAAGAGAGGGATTAGAGACATACACTTACATTGCTTTTTTTCCTGAATCAAGGCAATTTTTTAGGGATAGCTGCTTTATTTTTTCCAAATATAGCATTCTCCCTTTTCATTTTTAACTCAGTTTTTCCTCTCTCCTCATGGTGTTTTGTTTACCTATATTTTTATGCATTTTTATGCAGTTTGTACACTTCAAACGTATGTACATTATACCACGGTCACTATAATAGCCCATGCAACTTTCCAGTAATAGTACTGAAAGCAAAAACAGGGGAAATAAGGATACATCATTAAAAGCAGGATTCCTATAAAGCTCTGTCTTTCCCAGCTAGGTGTGACATTGTTTATGAAGAAATAGGAGGATACTCCTTTTCTGGCTTCCAACATTCTGTCTACCCTGGGAAATTTAATCTAGGTAACAGTAGTCAAAAATATTACACTTTGACCAGATTTCACGTACTGTGAAGAGAAAAAGGGTTGGGACATATCTATTTTTAACCAAAAAGTTTCTAAAAATGATTCATTTTTGTGCTTCCTTTCAGTAAAGAAAATAAAAAGTATTACTTTTTGTGGTAAGCCACACAAAAATAAAAATCTGTTGGACTTTGATTGGAAAGGAAAAACAACATGGCAATAATACACCCAGTAGCAGATTCAAAACATAATAAATCTTATTTTCTCTCTTTTATTTTTACTTTTTATTTTTGAACAGCAAGGAGTGTCAAATTCTAACCTTTTGCCTGAAGAAGCTCAATTGCCCTTCTCCCAAGTATGGACATGCCAAGAGAAAGAATTAGTTAACAGAATAAGGGCAGTTTGGCTTTATGCTTCTTTACCTCCATCAGCTGAGAAATGTTATAAAGATGCCATTAGACCACTAGGTTCTCTCTAGTTTTTCAGCAGGCTTATGTGTGTAAGCAAGACATGGAATATAAGCTACAGTTCACCTCAGTGTATGACTGTCGCCACAGAAAGGACTTCTAGAATTGCTACCGATTGAGGATTAGATTTATGAGTGACTTTTGTTTATTATATTAACGTATCCTAATGAGATGGGTTTGATATGGCACCTACCATGATGGCACTTTAGTGCCAGTGTGGCTGTCTGCACATTGCCTCGTCTCTTGTGCCTCCTGAGAAAGCAAGTATTTTATTTCTATTGTTACTTGAATGCCTTCACAATATTTTCCTTGTATGATCAAACATTTAGAGGCAGAACAGCCTAATAGACTTAACAAAGAACAGAAATAACAAGAACTCGTATTCAATTTATCACTAAAGGAATACTCAGCCCTTGGCAATAATAACACTTTGTGAACACTTCCCAGCTGTGTCAGACAGAGCTGTATCCAACAGTATTAACATTAAGATTACTTGATAGGCCTCATTTTCTTTTTCTTCAGCTACATGGATTATTTAGATCTGATTACAATGCAATCTATTCATCTATATATGATATGGATTAAAGCCTGATAAGGTTACATGAAACAATGCAGATGCAAAGTTCTAGTTGAACTTCATGTGTTTTTAATGTCCTAAATAGGACTGCCTTTATTTGAAGCATGAGCAGAATTATGCTTTATGGTCAGAAACACGACAAATAATTTGGAAGCTTGCAAGCCATGGTGGAGATTCCTTGGCAACATATTCTATAACTGTGACATACCACTAGAAGTCCAAAGATCCTGCAGCTTCTGTGCTACATTGAGTTATTCTTCCTGTCATTAAGAGATTTGTTTTCAAAACTAGGTGTTACACCATATTGTGGCATTTGTGACAGCAGCAAGAAAGGCATATGGTTTGCTCTCCTGATGTGGTATGTTACTCTAGTTGTTCTATAAATATGTGTCCACAAAAATGAAGACTTAACCATAACCTATGAGACTTAGGTGACTGTATAACATCCAGCTTTGGAAAGCAAAAACAAAAAGGCAAAGTCTTCAACAGGAAGAAAAAGTGCAGTCTTTTCTTTTAACAGGCTACACCAAATCTGCAGACAAAGAAGCAGAAACGCTATGTCTGCCCTTATGAAATTCCTACATTTATATAAGCTGCCAGTAGCAGAATACTTTCCAGAGCAGGGTGTAGACTGAAGAGTGATCTATGCTTAGCATTATGCATGACATTTCAAAATTTGATCACAAACATGTGAATTTTTATTATAAATGCAAAAATTAATCTGGAAACCTTATTTTCCTACATGTTCAGCATAATCTAGTGACAAAAATATCCCACAATACTTGGATTTCAGTTATTTCTGAAGTAGTGATAGCTAGTACGGCACAGCTTTACAAGATAACTTTGGAAAAAAATTATTTCTGCTTAATAGCAACTGTATTATAAATGCCTTTAAGATAAAAGAAATACTGCCATGTTATACGTATAGAAAGAGATTAGTTAATCCTTCTTTAGGTTATTATATATCAGATTGAACACACAAAAAAATACATTTTCTGCAAAATCAATCAGTTTTTGGTCACTTCCAACTATGTCTAAGAAATGTCTAGGATTTCCCAGAACCTTCCAAAGTCGAGATGATGTTTTTTTTCAGTTGATCCTAAGGTAGAACAACAATTATATATCAACAGAAGAGAAAGAGAAAAAAATCCTTTGGATTATAAAAGTGTAGTGTAACACCAGGTTAAAAAAGCAAATTTACTTGTTCGGGTACTTGAACAGTACTTCAGCTGATTACAGGTAAAGCACAGAATTTAGGAAAAGCGTCATTTCATTATGAGCACTGATAGGCCTTCTGTCTTTGTCAGCTGTACTGGAATACCCCCGAAACACTACAGTCAGTATTATTGGTATGTGCTGGCCAACGTGTGGACAGATAGGGCCTCTGCTCAGAAGCAGGGACTGCTCAAACTCCTACCCTGTGCTTTGGATGAGACATATATGACTAACAGATTATGATGTTGCTTACTCACTATTATTTAACCCAAATGAATCAAGCCCCACAATTCAATTTTTAAAATCGTATTTGTTATCCTCAAATAGATGCATTTGTAATGGAAAATCTCAGAAGTTTCAAAACCTTATAATTTTTTTAATCCCTTTACGTATTTTTTCCATTCTTCTAGTCTAGTTCTCCATCCTTTCAATCTGTTCTCAAGGAAGCCTTCTACTCTAGAAACAAAAGCCGTAAAATGCAATTCTTAGTTGTTTGTATGAGAGGGTTTCACATTCCTCTGTATGGCCAGACAAATAGTTACAGTCAGATCAGCAATGAGTGGAACAATTCTATGCCATAGAAATCCAGAGTTCAACCAATGTGCCTTTTACATGGGATGTGAGGCAATCTGCTTCAGAATAATTGGCAAAGTCTCAGTAACTATTGAAAATTGCCATTTACTGAAATGTTACTGGAGGCTGAGAGAGATGAAGTTCAGTCTGGCTCAACTCAACAGAATAAGATACATTACAGTTGGAGTCATATCTGCAGCTCCTGCCAGATCATTCATGGTATTATACAGAGCCCTTTACTGTGCCTGTCTGCATGGAAAGTGATAATGTCAGCTGGTTTTCTGCCTGACTCTGTCTGAGGGCCATTTTATGTTCTAGGGCATTAAAGAGTAGATGCATTCTTATACATATCAGATTTTCTTAGAGGTATAGAGGCCTAAAGGTGACCTCCCATGCACTGTACACTGCAGTGCATGAATTCCAGCTACCACCTGGCTCAGCTGACTGAGTCAGATCTAGGCTGAGCCTGGAAAACCCGAATTTTGAAAGTATGGGACTGCTAGGTTTCTCTTCATTTGTCCAAGGGGAAAGGTTGTATACAGTTTTGTTTGGAAAAAATATATTTTTGGGTAAGGCTATCTTTCATTTCCATTTTTCTTTACTAGTCATGCAGTGCTGTTATTGAACAGAACACAAGTTCCCCCTTCATTTGTATATGTGCACGCTTTATCAGCAAGTAGTGAGCCCCATGTTGCCTTGGCTCTTTGTAAGTCAGTAGTGAATTTGGCCAAGCTGTTTTAAGTCATACAGACAACTGTCAATTATTGTACACTTGACTGAGGTACTCATGAATTTAGTTCTGTAATACCACAAAAGTATTGCCTTCTAGCTCAAAGCAAATACAGTACAAGAAGTCATGTAAATTATTTAACTAGGCCACTCAAATCCGTTCTGGACAAGGAGCACAGCGGACCAAACTATACAGTTCAGAAAAACATTGGTTTTACCGGCACTTGGGCAAAAGAGACAATACAAGCCCTATCTTATGAACTTTGAAATGAAATATGTGTAATATTAATCTCTGTTAAATTTCTGAAATGCAAATAATTAAGGCTTGCTCTTACATTCCTTACTAAAGGGAAGTTTTACAAAGCCTGAGTGGGAAAAAAAAAGTGATGTGATTCTGGGTCTGATCATCATCTTTCTCAGTGCATATCATGAGTAATTCCACCAAATGCAAACTCACTTAACACATAAGAGGCATTCAGAATCAAAGTTATTAATGAAAAATTACAATCATTATGAATAATTGGCAGTGATTTGATATCAAAACTCTCCCATTCTAAGCCACTTTCTTAGTGTATCTGTAAATTTTTTCCTAAATATGTTCCAATTTTTTTAGAAAGACAACTAATAGGCAATTTAGTAAGGGAATAAAATTGGGTGTATGGACTTGTACCAGCCCAGTCACAACAGCTCAATAGAAAAACTCAACTCTAGGCCTGGGTGACATGTTGTGATGACAGGCTGTCCATACATGCTCTGGCAGGATTGACACAAATCAAACACAAATTCATGACTGAATACTGAAATAAAGCATGTAAATAAATTCGGGCATTGCTATGGCTGCTATGGGACTGTAAAAAGTGCTTGTTTCATAAAGCTCTTCCTGTTAATCATCTTCCATTTCTAATGAATGGGGCTCTTGATGGTGTTTAACAGCATGATGGGTGAAAGTAAGTCAAAGAAATTAAAAAAAAATATAAGACTCTCTTATTCTGACACAAGCTTAAACCATCCTGTGTTTTTCCAACAAGCTTGTTTCTAAGTAGTAACAATTTTCTGTTCGATTCACTCAGAGAGAAACTCTCAATGATAAAGGAAAGCAAAAGATTCCCCTACCACACAAATAGGGATAGCTTTCCCTACTACATGAATAAAACGCAACATGCATGATGCAGTCAGGCAAAAAATGAGGGAATTACTTGCCTCTAGGAAAAAAACAACACATAAGAAAGTGGACATCAGGCAATATCAGTAACAAACAGCAAGCGATTATTCTGTTCAAGTGCAAATATGTCAATTCATAACTGGGTCAGTTACACATCTACACAGACATCCATGGCAGAAAGCTCATGATAGAAAGAGACATTACTCAGTCTCCTGTGTTGGAATCTACTTTACTGACTCAGAGGATCATTAGAGCCTGCAAAGTTTGAACAACATCCAGATACAGGATTTTGGCAGGGGCCTCTGAACATACACTTGGAGAACAGCTCCAGTTTTCAAGCCCTTCGGAGAAAGTTTACTGGACACATGCCGTTTCCCAGAAATATCCTGGGTTGTCAATGGGAAATGGCATCCATTACTTCAGACTGTCTCACAATCCTAAAAAACCATCTATTTTTCATTCAACTAGAGAGCTTCTGGGTAGCTCCAGACTGAAACATGGATTCTCTATTTGTGAGGGCCAAGGTTTCATCTTGCTCACAAATTGTGTAACAAGGAGAAAATGCACTTTCTCTTAGAGCTCCAGGCACACAACGCTTCACCTTGGGATTTTAACTCTTCACATATGTAAAAACATGGAGACAAATAGGCAGAGGAAGACTCTTCACAGGAAGCTGAAAAGAAATCAAGAGAGAAGACTAACTGAAATAGATGTGCATAGCCATGTCCTTTTCTCTGCACCGGTTTTCCCACTGATCCAGAGATATTTAGGCTCTAATCAGAGTGAAGATGCTTATGGTTACTCTGCCCCTTGTATTTTTAGTTATGACTCTTCTATTCAGAGTTTACATGTTTTCATTTACCTTCCTTGATTTTATAGCTGAAATTTCCTTCCTCCTGCCATTTTAATTAATCTTCTCATGTCCAAGCTACCTTATCTTCCGAGACATAAGCACACACATATTCTCCTAGAATTTTACAGACCTGGATCAATGTATTGCTCTTACGCTGTTTCAGACTTTTCCACCTGAAAAGAAATTAAGGCTCTGTTCCTCACATCTTCAGTCATTATATCATCCCAAAGTTATTTTGTCAAAGCAGTTGTCTATCAAGATTTTTCCCATGATCTTTTTCTTCATGCAGAAAAGGTGTGCAGCAGCCAAAGTTGTTAAAATGATTGACCCTAAATTGTAAGATCCTTGAACTAGACAACATGCGTAAAAAAAAAGAATTTTGACAACATATGTCAAAAAAGAGTGATTGGTTGAACTACTGTTACAGTCATAGCAACTACTTCTTTCTAGGTGGCTTTCTGTAGAGTGATTGTGCTTCCTTTCAGTGTGGGCTATGGTGAGGAGGAGAGAAATGGGTGCACTTCATGGTTACTTTAATTGCCTCTATTAGATTTGCAAGATTTTGGTAGTGGGAGGGCTGCAGGGGTGGCTTCTGTGAGAAACTAGAAACTTCCCCTATGACGCATGGAGCCAATATCAACCAGCTCCAAGATGGACCTGCTGCTGAGCCCATCAGAAATGGTGCTAGCGCCTCAAGGAAAACATATTTAAGAAGGGGAGCTTGCTGGAACAGGCATCTGGAAGAAACTTTAAATCTGTTAGGAGAGGAGCTTATGCTGTAGCAGAATGTCTGGCAGGACTCATGACCCCTGTGCCAGATCCATGCTGGAGCAGTCTATTCCGGAAGGACTGCACCTGGGAGGGACCCACACTGGAGGATTTCATCAGGAACTACAGCCTCTTGTTAAGCTTCATGGGAGGACTCATGTTAAGAAGTTCATGGAAGAGTGTCTCCCGTGAGAGGGACCCCAGACAGGAAGAAGGGAGAGGTGCAAGTAAAGTGTGGAAGGAAAGTGTTTAAATGCTGGCTTTTATTATCTCCTTACTCTACTCTTGTTTGATTGGCAATAAATGAAATTAATCTTCCCCTAGTTGAACCAGTTTTGCCTGTGACAATAACTGGTGAGTCATCTCTCAGTGTTTTTATCTTGCCCCACAAGGTTTTTGCTGTATTTTTTCTCCCCTGTGCAGCTATGAGGGAAGTGACAGGCTTTGGTGGGCACATTGCAGCTAGCTAGGGTCAATTTGTCCCATTCTCCTTTTTTTTTTAATGACGTGAAGAGACAGGGTATACAGTAAACTAGTTTGAAGTAGTCAGAAATGGACTTCAGAGGGAAAATTAACATAGCATGATTTTTATTTTATTCTAGAGTCTAGTATTTAAGAAGGAGAAATTTTAAAAAGCCAACCAAACAAAAACATTTCTTTAATTAACACACCTCTGGGCAAGAAATCTAGAAATATCTTCAGTAATAATTCAGAACAAATAGTTTCAATACAGTAGGAATGATAGTAGGAGGGGTCCCAAGAAAAGACAGTAGACTGAAAGGGTAGAAATTACCTTTCCACAAAGGAAAGAGACCACAGCTCTTTTCTAACCAATCCCTAAAGAATCATGGAAGGTCACACCATGGCGCAGCACAATCTGTACTTTCCAGGACAGGACTGTGAACAGTGTTAACTACTGTAGAACCCTTTCTCTGAGTATGATTTATTTGAACAAATAGAACAAAATGTCTTTCTCTATTGATTGCTGAAACTGAACAAAACTTAGACGAGCTATAGCACTACCAAGAAATGCTCTTCATGATAAGAAGAAACGTCAGACTGCTAATTCTTACTGATGTTAATGGAACTTGCTCCCAATTAAATCAGTGCTCACTCAGTCTATGTTCTTCTGATGGGGGAATGATATGAGTTTTCAGGTGAGTTCTTCTGTAAGTAAGGGACAGAGATTTTTAAGAGAGAGTTTGGAATCCTACAAAGTTTACACACATATCTGCATGTTCCTTATTAATGAAGATGCAGAGCAGGCTAATTTGTTGATTGTAATTTTGTTCTTAATGGATCCATAATGATTAGAATTTCTAAATTCCTTGCTGGGAATACACACTGATATTTACTTGCAAACTTAATCTCTTTCAAACCTCTGAGCAAATGTCTCAAAATTTTTTTGCTTAAAATAGAATTCAGTAACATAAAACTCATTAATAAAATTGTGATAGTAAAACACTCTGCATGAGCAATACAACAGAACACATATTTGGTCCTGCACGTATTTCTGTTTGAAGCATCAAGGAAGATATTACAAAGAGACTGTACAAATTGTTAGCATATTTTCTAAGCCGAATAGGAACTGTCAAGGAATTGCTCATAGTATTTCTAGTTATGCATTCCTAAGATACAAATAAAAATTCTTCTGCACATCACTCAATTCATTATGAATGCTTCCCGTTGAACGCAGAGATAGTTTTGGCCTTTTATGGACAGATAAAAGCTACACCTGCATTTTTCTGCTTTATGTCATAAAAGCACATTAAAACTTTTTCCTGTAGTGCAAAAGGAACAGCCCATTTTTAAGGGCTTAAATGACAACTAAAAGGGCAAGCCCGTCTTCTGTTTCTGCATTTGCTTTTTTGGTAATTGTAAAGTAACCTACTACTAAGAAAATACAGTAGCAAGATTATGTCTGTTAACCAAAAAAGGGAAATAGTCTAAAGCAGTGATTGTCAGCTAAATCCATTTCATCTGTGAAAGTACTGCTGTTTCCACTAGTCAGTAGTCCCAGTTTTTTGCTCACTTACATCAGCTATGCCATTCAAGCAAGTTTTCAGAAGATCTTGCTTGAATCTCTGGTACAGTATTATTCCTGTGTAACATACTCCTAACAAATACTATAAAAATATAATTTGCCACATTTGATGAGGACAGAAAAAATACTGAGAACCACTAAAGTCAAGACTTTAGGGGATATTAATATTTTTGTACCTAAATCAATGCACCAAAGCAGTATGCTTCTACAACTGTAATTAACAGCATTCCTTGTAAGAAAAAAAGAAGCATTTCAGTATTTCCTAGAGGAAGGATTTTAGTCCTGGATAATAATAACAGTAATAATACACTTTGGTTTGAGGTTATACTGAGGATGACATTAAGTGAATAAGCCATCCTATTTACTCCTCTCTCCACAAAGTAGTGTGGGAGGCAGCAAAGTCTGAAGGACACTCTCAACAACCCAGTGAGTTCTGAATGTTGTTCTTTGTCCTCCACTGCAGTTCAGACATCTGGCATACCTCAGGCGAAACTGCCCTGCTGCACAACTAATCCCTTCCATTGCCTCTTCAGTAGCTCAGTGTTTGTGGAAGGCCATAACACCCTCTCACATTGCTTTCCTTAGCCTTTAACTTTAGCAGTTTCCTACCTTTCCCTTTCTCTGTTTACAGCTCTCAGTCCTTTAGACATAATCAGTCAGATTCTGGACATCATTAATGGAGTAAGAGTACTTTTGAAAACAGAGAGAACAGAGTCAGCTGGAAAAATGCACAATCTTGTCTGCAAAATTGTTTGCAGATAAGATTTCCCAAAGAAATCAGACCTAGAAAAGTGCTGGTCTTTAGGTGGTAACCTGTGCCTAAACCCACCAGTATACAGACATTTTTCTGTCTGAATTGGTTCATGGTACAACAGAAAATATCTTTGCATTAGTAGCCCTGTACCAGACTGCAACAGACAACGAGCTGTTTGGGCTATGTTCATGTTTTGAGCGAGTGTGAGGTAGGTAGAGGTAGAATAAGATGAGTCTGTCACTTTTAAACAGATCTGTGCCCTTCTGCCTAAAGAGTTATGAAACACAGCTGTGTCCAACCTGTACATACATACTTCCCTTCAGCAAGAGGGGGCACTATGAACACCGAGAATTTTCTCCCTTCGTCATGGAAGATATGAATGATCAGTCTACCAACATTCAGACTATACTAATTCACAAAAAAAGGAGCTGCACAAGAGGCAATTCAGGAGAGAAGGATCCATGGGCTGGAAAAGAAAGGGAAGTACAGAATCATGGTACCCAGGGATAAGAGGAAAATGAGAGAGACTGGAAGGAATAATTTCCATACTTCTGGTTCTGTGACTGCAGTGAATCATCAGAGCAAAAGTAACTCTCAGAAAATCCGAAGTTTCAGGCTTCAACTCCCAGTGGTCCTTCTTCCAATGGAGAAAAAATATATGATCTAATTTTCAAAAATTATAATCTAATTTCTTTTACCTCTGAACATCATACATACTGAAAGGTTGTACTAGCAAACTATTTGAGACACTTTTCATAAAAGAGAGAGAGGCAAGTCCAAGTATGGTTAGCCAGTGTTTATAGGGCTATATTGTTTTAAACAATTTTTGGAAAATGCATTATAGCCAGCATTTCAAACAAGTCTCATGCTCAGTGTAAAAGAGGCTTTCCTGTATTAATTCAAAGTGTTCTGAAGCCCAGACACAACACTCAGCAGCTCATAAATTTGTCAATGGATGAATTTAGCTTAAGAAAAATAAGCTCCATGTATTATAGGTGTGGCAAGGAGCACCACCTATATTCTTCCAGTTGCTTTGACCCTTTCCAGTTGGTTGTAATTTATTATAACTTTGCCAAATTCGAACTTCCAGTTCAGTTGTTTTTTTTTGTTCTTTTTTTTTTTTGTTCTAATTATAGTTACAAGCCTTCCATGCAGTTATCTGCTATTTGAGCTATTTGGGGAATTTTCAGTCAAAACAGCTCAGCAATTTCTGAGGGCAAGTGAGGGGAGAAAATCGAAAAAGCTTTTCATGTCAAAGTTATAAATTCCTTTGCTATTTAAGATGCTGAAGTGTTGCCTTGCTTTGATGCAGGATTTCCCATTCCTACCTCTGTTCAAAATACATACCTTGTCCAAATGACAAAAATTTCAGAAGGCACAATTAGTACATTAAACCGAAGTAGATATTTGCTAGTTGGAAAATGTTTCCTTAAAGATCTGCCTACACTGAATGTGCAGCAGCTGCGGGCTGAAAAAAAGTTAGCCTTTTAAATGGGGGTCCCATGACACTCCTATGGGGAAATCACTGCTGCTGTGATGGAGTGGGGTCCAGCAGCTCCATGGGGGGTGGTAGCTGGGAGTGAAGGGGCCCCCCAAGGCACTGCCCAAGGCAGGGCTGGGTCCAGGGTGGTCTCAGCGGTAGCACCAGGCACCCCTCTGGGGCCATGCCAGGATGTGGGACTGTGCATGGGCGCAGCTCAGGACCCATGGCCAGGCAGAACAGCCCTGTGGGGCGCTGGAGACAGGCCCTGCTGTGGTATCATTGGGTCAGGGTCTGATGAGCGATGAATGGGCTGACATGGGGCCCTGGGCTGTGAGCAGGGACAGCAGGGCCTGCTGGTGCCCTCAGGACTGGCAAACACTGTGACAAGGGCAGCCCCACCTGTACACCAAGGCTACAGCTGGAACAGATGTGAGCTGACCAGAGAGGGAAGACTTTATGTGAGAAAGACACAGGGAAACTGTGAAGGATGAAGGTGAGAAGGATAAGCATGAGGAAAATAGTTGAGTCAAAGTAACAAAAATGGGCAAGTGGGACAGTAAGCTAGAGACAGAAATGGGTCTGTGACACAACCTGCTGGACAGGCAGGACATAAGAGGTTTGGCTCAGCCAGTTCACGTTTCTTTGCAAAAAACTGAAAGAAAAAAAATTACTGAACCTGAAGATGTTTTGACTCTCAATAAATGCCTGTAGAATTCATACTTCAGCCGCTATGGAACAGATGCAATGATATGCTAGTACTTCAGTCAGGAGCTCATA
This sequence comes from Phainopepla nitens, assembly GCA_013400175.1. Lineage (NCBI taxonomy): Eukaryota > Metazoa > Chordata > Aves > Passeriformes > Bombycillidae > Phainopepla > Phainopepla nitens. The sequence continues at coordinate 29,108 of VXBQ01002989.1, forward strand.
ATTTGAGTGATGAACTTCTCCATAGTGAATCTAAATCCACCATCCTGGCAGCAATCAGGAGGTCTCAGGATGATACTACATGAAAAGTTTCTGGCTGTTTCAGTGTCCCCTTTCAAATGCTTGGTATTAGTGTAGCAGGGTAGGAGACAATTACTTTGTGTGGTCCTGGATTCCCTCAAAACCATCTGCTCATCCTGAATACAATAAGCTCACCTTAGGATTCAAATAAGACTTTTGTCTTCAGCAGTGCAGACATTTTCCAGATTACTAACATCAATTTAAAAATGCCATTCAGCCAAAGTCATACTGAGAAGTTTAGTATTAATACCTGAGGTGTGGCCACCATAGTAATAGCTGGATATGTGACTCTGAAAATGAATGGCCAAAGGAAGGAAATAAAACCACAACAAAATTCTGAGATATATGATCCAAAGTCATTAACAGCAATGAACTTAATGAAAAAAACAACTGAATATTGGAATCAAATATGCAATAGGTTCCTCAAAAATTGCTAGATGATAAAAAGACAGCTGTAACTGTGCCTTTTTTGAGCACTCAAAATGCAGTCAACATTAATTTTAAATTGGTTTATTTTTCTTTTATTGCTATGTCTGTGTGGAGCAGTAATTCATAAAGATTCAGAAGTATTTTGAAGTGATGAAATTCAGTTTCACCTGAAATACTGCCACTTTTGGCAAAAAAAGACCCTCCCAAATAGGTTTTCCACAACAGAGAAATTCTGTAATTAAATTAAAAGGAAGTGAAGAATAACTTTTGCCAATTGAAAACATGTAAGTAATTTAGTTGGGCTAAATGCAATGACCAGAACTGGAATTTTGAAAGCAAACAAAGATTAAACACTGTACTGCTACCAAACATTCCTTGGATTCTTTTGAAGCCACAAGGGACAGATCGCTGGTTTTCCATCTTCTCTGTTTTACTGGGTCATGTCTACAAGGAGACTTGTTGCTTCCATGACAGGAAGGACCCAAAAGCCTAACCACTTCTCTCAATTGTAAATGAAAGTAGTTTGGTTCTCAGTTATTTGCCAGCATTTCTTCCTTTGGCACCTATGTTTTTCTGGATGTCTCTTCTCCATCATTATCAATGATCCACTCTGGCATTATACCTCACACTTTCAGACTTATCATCAGTTTCCTGCCATTTATTCACTCTATTTGAAATACAAGGATTTCTCATCTTGAATCAGCCCTTCAGATCTCATAAACAGAGTTAGATTGGTTTACTAGAAAAGATTACTTTTGACTTCACTCATTCAAATTGGGAAAATGTTTCCTGATTTTGGGGAATGCATCTGGACTAAAACTTCTCTCATATTTCACTAAGTTTTTAAGTTTAAGAAAAGTCAAACATTCTTAGGTCACTATAGGAAAAATTCTAAGAGAACTATTAGAGGAACATCATAATATATAGAATTCAGTATTTTGTAACTGAAAATATAAAGTTGCAAAAATTTGCATCATAAGACACTGATCCAGTTATATGGGTTGTGTAGAAATGGAAAACTGGTAAGAAGGAGAAGCTGCCCATCAATTGGCATGGTCAAATGTGTTCTTCCATTAAGCTATACTGCAAAGTGCCATACTCTCTTCTTTCAGCAATTGCTTGATTGTGAAATGATGATTTTAATAGCAGCTCTCACTCTCTTTTCCTAGGATTTTTGATCTGTGGTGTTCGAAGTAGCTCATCAGTTGCAGTGATTCATAGATGAATGAATATGTTTATTGTCTGTGTAGTTTGGTTATACCCAAACTGTTCATGTAGTTCTCAATTGGTTTTTGATGCCACTTAAAAGTTTTACTCCTTCTATGAAATCAATGACCAGGAAAAGTATCAAGACAAAATATGGGAATTAAAGCATAATTAAGCATAATTAACAGAAAGAGTGCAACAATATCAGTCTTTACCCAGAAATATTGTGCATGTTAATGTCCAATAGAGGTTCCTATTTCTCCTGCTGGTACTGGCTCTTGATTACTCCTCATAACATTCATCTGAAGCATGGAGCAAATTGTTCAGAACTTAGTTTTCATCTGAGTGCTTTCATTTCTCTTTCCACTTTCACAACTGAACTAAAATTTTCAGTTAGGGAAAATGGAAGGAACAAAGTAAGTGTTTCATGGATGTTAGAAAAAATAAGACCCTAACACTCAGAGATCCTGATCATTATCACACAATTTTGTGACACTAAACTGAACAAAATATGTAGGCAGAACAAAATTTTCAAATAGAAAAAGGAATATTGTCCTAGAAAGCTCAATGTATCTACATGCATATGTGGCAAAGAGCTATGTCAGATTCCTATATTCTGAATGCCTCATTGAGTAAAAATGAAGTGAAACACTTCTATGAAACATCTGAGAGGCCCACATGCTAGTATCTGTTAATAAAATTCTCATGCAGTGGCTTTTTCAGGAATAGAAAATCAAAATTGCACATATGCTTGTATACATGTATGAATTCATGACTGTGAATTTGTCACAAAAATAGGATATACCCTCATATATATACAAATGTGTGTATAATGTATAAAGTGCATGCATTCATTATATTTTTTGTTGGAAGTTTTTATGCATATGATAGCAAAAACATTCCTTCAGGCTGTACTGCTAAGCTAGCAGGCACTGTGTCAAAACCAAACAAAGAGCCAGTTTAGTAGGTTTGCTCTATAAGCTGCAGTGCACAGAAGTTTCCCCATTTTCCTCCACAGGTGAATTTTGTAGATCTACCCTCCCTCTGCGTTCTGTGAAACAGAATCGAGGACTCACTCCTAAATGATTGCCATTTTACCCTAGGAGATCATGGAAAGCAGGCAGTGAGAAGCTTGGCTAGCTGTGCCACAGGAAAAAAAACATACTGTTGTGTTTTAGAAACTCAGTGTTATAATACAGCAACTATATCATAGGGTTTTTTCACATCTTTCCAAATTCTACACTGTGTTTAACATCGGCATAACAAATATGTCTGAAAAGGCAAGGTTTGAAAAGTCTTTTCCTCGTGCCAATTTACTGTTTGAAGGATGCACAGACCGTCTTGGAAGGGATTGAAACACTTAATTTCCTCCATTTTTGCTCCTTTTATTCGTAAAATGGGTGTACCTCTAAACAGTTATAGTTCAGAAACTGTTTTAGCTGCATTCAGCCAAAAACATGTTCAAGAATGTCTTGACCAGGATTTGATCCAGTAGCAAGGTCATGTCTTCATACATGCATTCCTCTAGAGACAACCCTTGGAACAGCAAAGTGTTTCCATCCTATGTTTCACAGAATAATTATTATGACATTGTATATCCTAAAGGAAATTTCAGAGATGGTTCCACAATATTGACTACCATACATAATGACTACTTATTTTTCTTAGTCTTGAATGTAAAATCTTCTTTTCGTTTTGTGTTAAGGCAGAACAGAAACTGGACCTGCCTGGGGGAATATCTGGCTACAACACATGAATAATTGTCATCCTCTGCCTATTGTCCACTCATTGAACAAATACTTAATCTGCTTGCTATTTTCATTAATATTCAACTGACCAAAGTTCAAGTAAGACACTTGAAACTGTAATTATTTCACCTGTCAGTCTACCTGATCATTTATAAATAACATATTAGAAATCGTCTTTCATGTGTCCCTTCTTTTGCTGACTTTGGACTAGCCTTTGTTACATTCTTCCAAAGCCTCTTTGTTTTAAATGTTGGTTGGTATTTTGTTTAGGCAGCAGTGTACAGAGAAAAGGCTGTTGAGTAGTTGCTGATTTTTTCAGTGTGGCTATTTCCTATTTCACAGACACAAAGTAGCCCTGTTTGCAGCAGGGCATTTCTGGTGGACCAAATGATGGCTCTAACAGATTTAGCTTTTGGCAGTAAGAGAATGTTATTCCTAATGCCTGCTCTTCTTTCAAATGGCAATCAAACACAGAAATATGTATGTATTTCAAACAGAATTTCTATATGCAGACTCAGCTCTTGGGGGATTTATTTTAAATATCTAAATAAAACATATTTTTAAATGCAAATATCTTGCTTTAAATCTAAATTTCAGAGAACTCCACAAAGCTGTCAAAGTGCATTAATTTTCATTTCAAAATCCAGTGTCTAAACCATAATTTTTTCCAAAATCAGATCCTATAACTCTTTTCTTATGCAAGAGATATCAACACAAATAATTCAGATTCAGTTGAATCTGAAGGTCTACTTCAGTAAAGCATTCAAGTGCTAGTATTCAGCAGAATACTTAAAGACATGACCAATTTTAAGGTTTAGAGTTAGCCAGGTACTCACATCCTACTATTAAAGAAAAATGCTTTGCTTTCTGAGCAACATCTCAATCCAGCTGGCATAAAATAAACTGAATTGCATTGGTTCATGTTGGAATTGTAAATTTTTTGTGACAGAGGATTTTTCTATATAAATCTATGAAGCAATTAATATATTATTAGTTCTCTAAAAAGAGGGATTTTCATACTTATGAACAATCATAGTGCCAGTTTTGATAAATATTCTAGCAGAATATGTTCAGTAGACATCAGAACTGGGCATGTATGTGCTTAAAGTTTTGATAAATAGTCTCTGAAAACTTCCCCAACAGCACTTACTCTAATATATTCTGAACACTGATTATTTTTCTCCATGGTTCAGACATTTTTGGTTCATGCAACATCTTTGGCTCCCATTAGATCTGATCCTGATTGAAATTGAAAGAATACAATTAACATTGACAATGCTTTTCTTGAAATATTCCTGCTGAGATGTGAAAGGGAGATGACAAACCACATGCAACAAGAATGTGTCCTCTGCTGTTTGAAGTACAGTTTTACTGCCATGCTGTTTAATGCACATTTTCTTGGTCTCATATAATCCCATAACAGAAACTTCGCAACCCAAAACCAAAGGAGACTTGTGCACCACTGCTGCTAGCCACACACATCAACAGACAATTTGTAATATTTAGGTAGAAAACTTACATAGAGGTCTCAGTCTTTTTATTATTCTCTTCCATATCAGGAGCAGTGACTTTTAAAATTACTACTACTACTACTACTACTACTACTACTACTACTACTACTACTACTTCTACTAATATTCATATTATTAGTATTTTAACTTTAGGATCACAGATTGAAAGTCCGGCTAATTTCTACTTTAGTAAGAGAGATCCGCTGGCATAACTAGGACCCTACCCTGCCTGCAGTAAAAGAGGCAGGGCTGCCCACAGTTTCCTAGACTAACTGATGTCAGGAAATCAATTATTTATTTGCATGCATGAGAAAGACTCAGTTTGGTTTTGTAAATTCATATACAGCCATGAGGGTTCATGAGATAATATTTTCTCAAGGGCTGATATTTGTTTTCTCATTATTAGGTAAGATGTTGGACAGCAAAAAGAAGCCCAATAGCAAAGGGGAAATTAAAGAAATCTGTGCAGAATATTTGGCCCTGGCCAGGATAAGTTGCTGAAAGCATTTGTTTTCAATCTTATACCAAGAGTGTTCTGTTTAGCTTTTTGAGTATTCTTTTCACCGTTGTGTATGTCCCTGCCTTCTGTTCAGAGCTAGTTATTTTTGCAATTTGTTTCATTCATCCTTATTTTTAATAGATGTTACCTTTATGTGATTAAATTGTGAGTGGCAGAAATAGAATGGATCAGAAAGGAATCAGTGTCATAACTTGAGATTTCCTGACCTTCCAGTCTCTCTGTTAGTCAGGAACTGTAAATAACATGAAATGCATGTTAACACTTCTATTTTGAGATGGTGCTCAATATTTCCAAGTAAACTTAAAATGAGAACCACAATAGAATTCTTATTACAATTTTTTTTTCTTTTTTCCCTAGATACTGTCACTCCTTCATATGTCTGTGTCATTATACTAAAATGGTTTTCTTGTTCATAGCAAAATGCTCCATCTATATAGCAAAGTGTATCCATCAAATGGGCTTAGTAATCTTATATACCTTGATGAAAAGGAAGAAGAAAGTCTTTGTAACTTTAAATGAACCTACACTCTATTGCAGATGTTATCCCCAGTACCCAATGATAGACAGATCAGAAGTTCAGTATTAAAGCAGAAAAGTTCAAAAGAATTTTGGAGAATATTTAATAATTTTTAAAGTATTTTGTTCCCAGAAAAAGGTAACCCTTGAGAAAAACCTGAAAAAAATCAACTTTAACTATAACATAGGGATTATTTGCAAATTTTGAGAGACAATGCCTTCTGCATTTTTAAAAGAAAAGCAAAAAAATTCTACAGATTTTATTTGGTCTTTTTTATGGTTTTAATTAAGCAATCATGAAAAAAAAAGTCCACCTCTATGGCTATGTAATGCCTGTAGGTTTAAAAAGAAAACATATACTAAATCTGTCACAAGAAACAAGACAAATAGATTTTTCTCATGTTTCCTCTCTGCCTATCCCTAGCCTTATTTTCATGTTGACTTTTTTTCAGTTAAATTAGACTGTAAACCTTCAGAAGAAGTCATAATTTTAGCTTACTTCTTAAGTTTCCAGAAGGATTTGTAATCCTGCAACAACAGTAAAGCATGGAGATAATTTTTGTTTTCCAAAATGTTGTGTGGAAATTTGATGGAAAGAATCCTTTCTGATGTTTCTGAATTTCTAAGTTTTAACCAGTGACAGTTATTATCTATTTTATTTTTTTGGTCACTGTTACCATAAAACAGACAAACAAAAACAAACAAAACCACAAACAAACTAAACCACAAAACCAAAACCCAAACAAACAAAAAAACAAACCAAAACAAAACCCCACACATGAATGAAAATGTGGTAATCAAGATGTCAGGGATTTTTATGAACTCTGCTTGAGTTTTGCATTGTTTCAGCTCTCTAAATTTTTTCTTACCACTGTATCTGTAATTACTGGTACAAAGGAACCATAGTACTGTTTATATACATGTATTGGATGCATCTGAATGAATTAAATATGTTGGCTTTTCAGCACTTTTTGTGTATGTTCTAGTTTTGGACCATATATATTTTTACCCCCTTGGCTTGACTTCTAGCAAAATTGAAGTGTACTGTCAAATCAGGTTTTATTTGAGTATGGCAAATTTTCACCTAAACTCATAACATTCTAACTTTACCCCTACTTTTGACTCAGTTCAGGTTCTTAGAAGTTTGCAGAATATACCTATACCAGAGAAGAGCCTGTTAAATTTTTTCAAATTAAGAAAAAACTTTGACTTTGGGCTTGCCAGTTACAAAATTCTACCTTACAGCTTTCTAATGTCAGAGTCCAGTTCTAAACTGGAATCACACTGAGACCAAATTTACAAGTCTTTGTGATTGAGGATATTAACTTTCAGGTTTATAATCTGGCTCAAAATTATAAAGACACAGTCAAGAAGAGAAAGATGTGTTAAGCATATACTCCATCTTCTCCCACAATGTTATTTCTACATTATATTTTCCAGAGCATTATGGACGTTCTTTTTAAATTACTCAGACTGCTTTCTGTTTTTCCCTTGGGAAGCTGTCCCACAGTTCCCCATATTGCTCCAATTAAGTGATGTTTTCCTCATAAGCAGTCTAAATTTGTTTGCTTTACTTCATCAAGTAAGAGTGATTACTTGCCCTGTGAATATACATATGAATGTATTAGGTACAAGGTTAATTATGAAATGTTACCATTCCTCTTGCCTGTTTACCATATTGTATGTCCACATGCCAGGAATGCCACATACTACAACTAATAGATAGAACAATAGCTGATAATCCCTTCATATAAAGCTATGGTCTATCTTCCCACATTGTTTTCATACAAAGCCTCATCTTTAAGTTTTCCCTAATGAAAGACAAGGGATTTAGTTCTGCACCTACTAATTTGAAAACAAAAGAGACCAAACCAAGCAAACAAAACCAAAATGAAACAATAGGAAGCAATTTATCATTGCTTCTTGGAGTGTTGGAATTAGGAATTAGACATGGCCTACTACTTTTACATCCTCCCATGGGACTGTTTAGAGTGCAACTGCTTATCACACTTAATTCTCTGTGGCCTATACCCTATACTCTATGCCCTTGAATTAAGGGCAGAGGCTATTTCTGGAAAAGGGCTTTGCATCAGACTGCTGTTTATATGGATGGAGTCCAGGTGTGCTCCAGAAGATGACATTAGAGCAGTTGAAGATATTACTTTCCTCAATTCTTCAGCATTATTCCCCTGTGCAACCTCTTTCCCTTATAGCAACTGACTTTCTAACCAATTTCAGTGCATCCTTATTTAAAGCACTGCTATCTGACATCACAGCTGATTACATTCAGGTCAACAAATGGTTTATAAATACATAAGACTTTGGCTGAAGGATAATTTTATGCATGCAAACAGCAGATTGCAAACAAATATTCTTTCAACATTTGGGAGCAAGTAATATGGCTTGTCAGAGATGCATCTTAGAATTAAATATAAAAGGGCTCAGAGGCTAGAATTCTTGACTGTTCAGGTTTGTTAACTATATTAGTATTTACACATCCCTCTCAAATTAACAGAGAATTCTGCAGAGAAATCTTGCAGCATATTCATTAGCTTTGTCTAACCTTGTTCTGTGTTACTTCTGTGGAAACGTTTTTATCCTTCCATAATGGAAGGTGTAGGTGAAGGGCAAAGATGTAGCTGTATGGACACGCTCAAAGCCTAGGAAGCATAGTGAAGTCTTGTATAGGGAAACAGTCTTCACTGAAACAGTCTGGCCCCAAGCAATGAATATGTACCTTAATAAGGACATTTAATAATCATCTTCTTATTGCAGTGAGACAATAAATACAAATATTTTTTTAAAAAAAAGGTATTTCTCTCCCCTGGTCGAGTTTATTTTGCTCAGCATACTTGCAAACAAAAAAGAGTGGGTGCCGGTCTATGATTATATGCAGAGTGAAAAGGTGATTGTCCCTTTGTCTCTTTTGAAGTTTCCAAGGGACACTTCATTTTGCAATGGCAATACTCATTGTTACTAATGAATAGTTTCAGAGTCAGACACACAACTGGAGGATAATAACAAAACAATAAAACAGGGGCAAGTAAGGAGCTGCTGACACATTGCAGCATCATTTGTTTAACTTTTGGTCCTGGGGATTTAAAGAAACTATTAAAGCATCATTCCTAAACCCTTTGTGAAGGAGAATCATAGCTTAGACAAGCTCTGTCTGGTGGAATGTCTTCATCCAGCTCTCAGGAGGCTGAATGGCACCTGACAATGTGAGCTCAGTGGACATGGGATGTTTCTTGAGGGAAAATGCTTCAGCACTCTAAAAAATGACAAGAGTCGGGCAGTTCTTCACTAGAAAGAGTTAATATGTATCACAACTGCTTTCTTACACTGCAGGTACAATTGAAGGAATAAATAGGTACAAGAGCAATGCTGAAGAAGTTGCTTATGACTCATTCTGGCATTTCCTTTATTACTTTTTGTCTGGTTAGTTCAATGAATTTGAAGAGTGTGTCCCCTAGTGATAAGCATCAGACCAGGAAACAACCATACTAAGTATGATAAATTTCAGTTCAGTATGCAGACAATCATTTCATATTTTTGAAGGTTCACCTAAGGCAGAGCTAAGCATAGAGGGAAGGCCCCTCGGAAAGAAAATGCTAAAGACCTCGTACTTGGATTGGCTGACTGCATCCAAAAGCTTTGCTGCTCCCACAGTCAGCAGCAGCATGAGGAAACAGAGATGCTAAACTTCCTGTACTGTGTTATGTAGAAGGCATGGTCTGAGAATTTTGTCATATTGTAGCTATTGGTCAACAGAGGACATATAATTTCCTGGCTATTTCACCTTAATGAAGGCAATAAGAAAGTTTCTGAGATACCTGTGTTCAAATTTGTCTTTGACTCTGGCATCAAAAACAGCATGTGCCCATGCAAAGAAAGGCATACCACAAGTACTGCCCATGATCTGCGAGAAATCCATGAAGTTGTCCTGGCCATAAGTTCACTTGTAAAGATTGAAATTAGCTCACTAAGATACTGGGCCAGAATTGTTAATACATATAGCTGCAAAAACTGTAAGTACTATGTCACATAGAAAGGTAGAGTAAAGAAGTAAAGGAAAGAGAAAAAACCAGAAGGGTAAATATTTCTGATGGCATAACAACAAAATATTTAGTTGCAGGTCTGAGCCATCGACTGGCCTGAAGTTTAAACAAATATCTCTGCCAGCTGAATACTGGCCAAATGGCAAGTGGCAACCTCTCCACAGCCTGATATACACACAAATGAAAACGTTTTGGGTTCCAGACACCAGGAAGCCAGTGCTTTTAACACTACTACCCTGTAATTTATAGCATCTTGGTTTGTGCTACTGCAGTTAAGGGTCTGTTAATGTTTGTCTTCTGAATTCTAATTCTCAAGGACTTATAATTTGGCCATTAACATGCTCTCAGTATCAAAACCTCGGCACACATAATGACTAGCCAAGAACAGTTTTTAGGTATTTTTTTAGGAAGAATGGTAGTTGGTTTCCAAAACATGAGAAAGGAAGGAAAGAAGGCAGGAAGGAATGACTAGTTAAAAAAGTTAAAGATTATAATTTAATGTGCTCAATGACCTGAAATGTCTTGCATTTTAAAAGATGAATTATTGCTATGAGGTGACATTATTTGTCTTGCTTTAAAATTTTTAAGATGAAGTCTTTTGCAGTAACTTAGCATTTCAAGTAATTTTTGTAAAAATCTCAGCCACTCAAAGTGCCATAGATTCACAAGGATGAAGAAATACATTGATGACTCCTACCACTATAACTTTAAAGATGCAAGAACAAGAAAGGAAAACACATACTTAGGAGTGCTTTTATCAATTTACAGTCCACACTGGTAAAGCACTTTGAGTTCTAAAGAACATACTTTCTCTGAGTCCTTTTGTGGCTGGATTAAATAAAGGAGTTGTAGCATAGACAGTTCCTATTCAGCTACAATGAAATCACATAGTTCCTTTTAACTAAGATACAGAGCAAAGAACATCTATGGATACCCAGGAGTGACATGGTGGCCTGTACAACCTACTGTAAGTCTTTGTGCCTCACTGTACTGTAAGGGATGCAGATGGGAAGTGAGAAATAGTCCTCAGCTCAAAGCAATCAAAAAAACTGCACTTGTTCTTTACTTTTTACTTGAGTAAAGCAAAAACTGCAGGAACGATTTCAGCTTGCAGTTGGCTTCAAGCTGATAAGTCTTGATTAGCCATACACTTTAGCAAAAGTCTTGGTTAGGATGATCCTTACAATTTCTCAGCATGAAGTCAATGTTCCTGAAATCTGAAGCTGTTATTGTCCTTTGAAAAAAAGGACATGCTGTTTAATTACTATTTAATTCTACAATATCTACCTACAACAGTGCCTTCCATAAGGTGCATAGAGCTCCCAAAAAAACCTCTATCACATAAATATATACAAGTGCTATGCTGCAAACACCAAGTACTTAAAAATCTTCTATGTAAGGTAATAACTTACTAGTCTCTAACTGAAGGTTTACTTGTTGTCCACCAGCTTGCTGTCCACCAGCACCCTCAGGTCCTTCTCCAGAGAGCTGCTTTCCAGCTCTCTGTACTGGTGCAGGGGGTTATTCTTAAATTAACTCTTTACCCTCTACTGAACCATTCTGTCTAGGGAGCAGATATCTTACAGCTGCAACACACAGGAAATATTCCATGTCATATGGACTATATAAAAATATTTTATTATTCTAATAGGTTGAATGAATTATATATGCTTTCAGCAGTACATTCAGTGAATTGGTGGAATCCTTGAAAATTATGCATTAGTCCTTTACTGCTCAAGCCCCTGCTAATCTTCACTGAGCTGCACAGATTGGCACATGTGAGAATAAGATTGTGAGAATAAAACAGTGGCCATGGTAAGAGACATCAGACATTGCTGTAAGACAATATATTTTCTTTAACATTTACTGGTACTATGAGGGCCAAAATATAAGTTGAGCAAAGCTTGAGAAAGGATTGTACATTCTGTTTTCATTCATGTTTGGTTTTGGAGGGTTTTGGATTTTTTTTTTCTTCCTTGTCCACATTATGAAAGCTCCATATTTTTTGCTTTCACATTTGGCCTACAGTCTGGACCAAAGCAATCAGCCAGTCAGGATGTTGTAGGAAATATATTGGCCCAAAGATGATGACTTGGCAACATAGGCTAACTGCATTCCCTGATTTACCCTAATGTTCTGATAACAGTATTAGCAGGATTCAATCACCAATAATTTATGACCAGTATCAATTCTAGAGGCTGACTGACGGCTTGCTTTTTTCACCTCTTTTATAAAAATTGACAATTACATTGCTAATTTTGGCTATTATAAATGAATGCTTTTATTTACATTTTACTTGACTGGAGTTCACTGTGTGATTTAAGGTACATGGTAAACAAAGTATTCCAAGAGTGGTGACTGTGAAATCTTTATAACTGCTCCACATACAGACTACAGAAAATTTGCAGCTCTATTTTGACAGATAGCTAAAAAATATGGACAAACTTGTGTCTCTCTAGCCTGAAGAGGATTTTATATGCCTGAAAGCCTGTTTACTTTACCCAGTTTTAATATTTAATCTAGTTAAAATTTTACTCTTATTCACAAACCTGGATCAACCAGCACTCTTTGACCATGAATGCAAACAAGAGATGGCTATCCAGAAAAGGTCCTAGAGAACACAAAGGAAAGCACTGTGCCCCATCTGTGTGAAATGGATTCATCACTTAAGACTCAGAAGTCTCTTCCAGTGGCTCACAATTAGGTGCAGGAAGGCTAAGAGAGGATGACTGAATCTAGAAGTTTTCTTTGAACAGCAGAAAGTGGGACACAGCTGCAACTACATTTGTCATGTTATACCCAGTTGTATTGCGGAGTCCACAGGCATTGGACTGCAGTTTTGTTTCACACCAAGGGAACAATACTGATTTAAGGTGTGTAGAGAAACATTCAGGAAGTCAGGCAGAACATGTGAATAGAAAAAGACTCAAAATGTGTGTTTCACTTTAAACAAGAAGGTAATGTATTCTTCATGAGACGAACCACAAGTTTTGACAAAATATCTTCTCAGACTGCTTTTTAAGGCAACAGTCATTCTGGTTACATGAAATTGCTCCTAAGTGAATGCCCAGATGTATGTTTATCATTTTAATTTAAAACCAGACTTCCTTGAAAATGAAAAGATAGTTTTACAGTTAGCTATTTTTTCTGACCAAACATTGGTAGTAAAGTTTTAAATGAGTTTTGAAGGAAAAAAAATAATAAAACAATTTCCTCAAAGTTTTGATTGCAATGCTTTTACTTTGAAAGGTACATTTGAATTGTCTGCAAAGTATCATTTTTATAAAGGCTTTATAAAACATAATTAAAACTTTTTAGGGAAGATGATTAGCTGGCAAAGCAACTAAGCATCCACAAAATGCAAAGACTATGGAACACAGCCTCTCAGATGACTATCATGGTCCAACACAATTCTAGTCAGGACTTTGCTAGAGAGCAGATATCTGAAATGTCCAGCCAAAAAAGCCATTATTCTGCTTTAGAGCTGCTGCAGTGGAAACTTTTAGCTTTAGTTTCTGTTTACAGCAAGGACTGTAGAGAAACAGCTGGCATACATGTGAGTTTCTCTCCACAGCATGGATCTCTGATGCACAGGGCTGTTCAGAGAGAAGGAATCTCCTCTTATTGCAGACAACCAGTAATAAGGCCTTAAAGTACTTTTTGCTCTGCTTTTCTGGGCTAAGTACCAAGTTTTGTCCCTTAACATTCAATAAATACTCTGGAATTCTTTTCAATAATACAGAAAATAATGACTTTTAAAGATCCTTTGATATTTCTTTAATTATTAGCTTGTTCTCCACTGCGGCAATGATGTCTAACTAGATTTCTACTTAGCAAGCCTATCCAAACTTTTTAAAATTCAGTATGCTTTTATAGTCTACTGATGTCTCCACAGTTTTACTAGGAAGCATGTATTTTCCAGTCATATTTATTAAAAGAAATGCATCTATGGACCTGAAATCATGCAGAGGAGGGTTTTTTTGTAGGTTAATTTTATTTTGGTTAAGTTTATAAGGCAAGCCCATAGAAAGGAATAAATCCAGTGCAATATTAGGATGAGAAATGAATGGGACGCCAGATTTTTTTCATATTTTTGTTATGTTGACTTGACAGAGCTCATAGCTGCTATGCTAGAAAAGTAGATCTCACTTGTTCCACAGGTTATTCAGAGATCAGACACAATTTTATTTATTTATGTTCATTATAGTGAGGTCATCTTCTTTTCAATGTTTCTTGTACCTGGTTTAAAATTTTCAGAAGAAAAGGCTGAGAAGACATGTCAAATGGAATAGAGGTGCTTTGCTGTGAATTTTACAGATGGAGAGAGACTCATGCAAAGTCTGCTATGTGTCTTCATACATCACATTGTTATGATGTCTTTCAGCAACAGTATCAAAGAGGCTAATTTCATCCTATTTCAAATGTATTCAAAGGCTCAGTTAAAATATATTTTGTCTGTGTAATGTGTTTGTCTGTGCAAGGAATCTTCTCTGGAGTACGACCTGCAAACAATTACCAAAGGAAAGTCTAGCCGTGCCCAATTTGCCTCAGGGATGAGGATTCTTACATATATGCAGAGAAAACTTTGTATCCAAAATATTGAAACATGGATTCAGATCATGCAATGTTGTTTCTACAAAGCTAATTTTAAGGTTAAAACTAGACTGTAAAACAAAAGACTTCCCCTTTGTGTTGAGTTTCCTAAAAGGAATACAAATTCTGAATAGCAATATACCTAGGTGGGACATCCATGCTTAATTAAAAGCTGTATGAAACTAAAGATACCCATGTGACTAATCTTCAGTAAAGCAATGAACACTGTGAAATCATTCAGCAAACCTGTAGAGATGCAGGGTGCCCCTTTATTGAATATACAGATTACATTCCTTGGCACTAGAGTTAAAGGAGTGTTTATTTCATTCCCATGTATTTTTTCCTGCTGGGAGATAAATAGAAAACTACGGCATGCAATAATAATAAATCCATTGGTGAAAATAAATCTGATGTTTTAAAGCAGTTATAGTTCATTATTGGTCTGAACAAAAGCTGTCTGGAGGTCCTACATCCAGGGCAGCTCTGCCAAGTAACATCAATCATGAAACATAACCCCTATGGCTTCCAGGCTATTTTCATTTATGTTTCTATAATAAACTGCAACCACCTAAAGAGACACTCTAGTCCACATCCTCAGGAGATGACAATCACAGACAATCATAGCTGGGTATTAATCCTTCCTCCATGTACTTTGTTCATCTGTTCTTATACACCTACCAAGTGACTGAACTTTAACAAGAGCCAACACTTCACAATATTAGCTAGTAAAGTTGTCAGACTTCTTTCAAAGTTATTTCATCCATAAAGATTTCCTGGAGTGGCACATATTTTTAAAATCCTTTGGGTGAGATCTAAATACATCTGACGGAGCAGTTCAGTACAAGAGAGCACTCCCAAGCAGAGCACAGTGCTGGGAGGGTGTATGAACATACTTGGTACAGCTTCAGCTCCCCACCTTTGTTGTGCCTTGGGTTCTTCAGAGCATGTCTCTTGGTAATAACAGGAGAGTCTAGTGTAACAAGCATCACTTTATAAATTTAATTGTGTCACTCCCTCAACAGAAGCACAGTATCCAACTGAGTGTATAGGATCTGTGTAGTAGATTCAGTACTGTAATACTGAATTCAGTGGTGATTGAGTCCTTTAAACCAAAAATGGAATCTATATTTATGCATTTCTTTTCTTTTTCTAAAGGTTCATTTTGCCCATATGAACATTACCATGTGATAATTGTTTATCACATAATTATATATTTTGGTTTTTACACATTTTTACTTGATATTTAGGTACGTTTCAGAATAATATTGTGAATTAAAACAATTTCTTGTAATTGGTATGACTTGTACTTAAAATTTGGTACATTGTATCTTTTAAGCTTGTACTGATGGGAAACAAAACTTAGAATAATCTGAAACCACTGAAAATCATGAGAGATAAGAAGAATGAGGAATTGTTGAATTGGTTGAGATTGAATTAAGCTTTACTCACCCCTTGGACTAAACATTTTTTTTCCTGTTTTTTCATTTGTACCTATTTCTGGGACACCAGAAGATGAAAACATCAGAAACCTCTTTTCATTACAACATGAGCTGTTTTTCATTTCCTTATGAAAGCATAACCTGGAAAGAGCAGCTCGTTGCCTAAAGCAATATTTTGAGTCAAAGAAATTAATTCAGAGAAAAAAGCTGTTTCTCATGATAAATGCAGCCACTAAAGACACAAATCTTTGCTAAAAGCACCTGAAAATCGTGTTTAAGTGCAATGGGACAGTCACTCCCTGGTGGTGAAGTAGGGGTAGCACACTCAGCTGGTATTGAGTATTCCTTTGCTGGACCTACGTGACACACTTTTATCAAGCAGGGGATTTATCACAGTGTATATGACTCCTGTAAGACTCCTAGGATTACAGAGTGTGTGATTTTTCCACCAATGTTTTTCAAAAATTGCCTTCTAGTTTTGAGTTGCTTGGATATATGTATTTCTATTTTGCAAAATAGAAGCTGAAGGGAATAACTAAAGACAAAACATGTCAACACCTCAATATTATTGTTAGCCATCTGCTAAAGGTAAAGGTTAGAATTTTTGAATGATTTTTTTACTCCAATCAAATTCCAAGCATTGTTCCTGTTTTTGTTTTGTTTCTTCGAATACATGTGTCAAAGTACTGTGGAAATCATAAACAAAGAACATTCTCATTGGTTACCACAAAATTGTCACAAGTATATGTCCTGTTCCAATTGCTGGGGAAAGATTTGTGATCTCAGATGTTTCATGTGGTAACTGTTGGCAAATGGGAACATTTAATGGTAACCATAGTGTAATTATTTCAAGTCACTTGTTTAAGTATAATGTATTCTGTGCAGTACTTTTTGAAGTGAAATTCCAGCTACAAGCTGGTTTAGTATATAATTTAAATGTATTTTCAGTAAATACTATTCTTGCCTGGCAAACAGAGGCAATGTTTTCCTTCCTGTGTTAAAATCCTACTTTTTGTTTGATTTTTTAATTACTCGTCTAATGCTGCAAAATCTAACAGACAAGGAAGAGACATTTTCTATGTTTAAACAGCATTTGAGAGTCAAATTCCCCAGATGAATCCAGATCTTCCCTGAAATAATGCTCTTGTTTTTTAAAACATATGGTATAACATTTGACTAGTATAATTAATTGTTTAGGGGTTTGGGGGCTCTGGGATGTATTATTATTTTGAATATGCCAAGTTATTCACTTGTAAAATGGAGAGTTACTCTCATCCTAATGAGTTTGAGTCTTTGAAAAGTCTGAGCAATTGCTGCATGGTATAATCTATATCTAAACTGTAATCTGCATGTTACATTGGAAGGAAAAATTCAATTTACTTACTATTTTGAAAATAACAGTATGCTAAAAATGCTAGCAAAAATTTGTTATATATACACATTGAAATATCTGACAAATATAACAAATTGAGTGTCAATCACTTGAATGCAAAGTACCTATAAAATTTTGTTGCATATTTGTCCAAGTTGTTCTATGTAAATAGAGTAAATGCACCACACAGAGCTGATTATTGTGATTCGCTATGCACCAGTGTTAAGATGATCAAAACACTTAAAATCTGGACCAACTTTATGGCAAGACTTTCCCTGACTTCAGTGGGATGAAAATTTCTCCCTATGTCTATATATTATCTACAAGTAGTGTCTTGACAACTGCTCCAAAATAAAACTAGCAAGCTAAAAGCTGCAGCCCCAAACCATGGGTAGAATGAAATATTGTGTCTTTTTCAAATAAACCTGGAGGGGAAGTTTATGAACACAGAATAAGTTTTCTAGATCAGCTTTTAGGCAATGTATTGAGGTTAAGACCCATTCATTTTCAAAAACTAACCACCAGATCTTTATTTGTTCCCATTGATAAAGATACTCACTGTTACCTCTGTATAAGTGCAAACCTGCTTATAGATTCTTTTCCTGATGTGGACTACTGCAATATATTGGTTTATATTTATTTAGAGGAGAGAGTGCTTGATGCTGAATCACCCAAAATTTCCCTTAGCAACACAATGTTCAATGGAAAGCTTTCACCTATATCCCCATGTATCTCCATCAGAGCTCTCTTCACCACTTCATGAAGACCCAGGGAGTAGAGTGAAATGTTGCTGATATAGACACAATTGACCTGCATAGGTGCAAAGCAGCTGCTGTGAAAAGCTGAACTTTACTTTCCATTAACTTCTCTGGAGGAAGTGGAGGATATGCAAAGCATTCACTACACACTGAGACCAATCCCTAACTTCTCTTTAACCTTTCACTTTCTTCCTAACAGTGTTTCAGGAGAAGATGAAAACAAGGTGAGAGACAGAGTCTAATAATCACATAAAGTTACATGGAATTTCCTCTTGGACAACCACAAGGTTATACTATCCAGGGACCTAGCTGTATTTGTGGAATACAGGAAACCTATATCTCCTTTCCTTCAGGCTTTAAAAATAAACAGTCTTTCATAAAAATACGCAACTGCCACACTGAGTCTCACACCATTTTAAGGCACCTTACCTTGCAGTGTCTGAAGCCAAAGACATTAGTGATGAGGAAGGGAGCCTTCTGTTTTCCTTCACGTGCCTCCTCAGGCACTGTCACCTACGGAGCACAGAAGAATTCTGTATGAAGTGTTGAGTGCTAGGTTGTGAGACTTTTGGCAATCTACAGTGGTGGACTGATCATTTCACAGATTTATTTTGTAGAAGAAATTTACAAACGGCATAAACCTTTTCAGTAACAAGCTCATACACTTTTTAAAGATAAATGAAAGGTATTTGAATTATTTCTGGTACAGGTTAGAAATTACTAGTCAAGACACATGAAATATACAATTTCTGTGGATAAAAAAATTTAAGAGGATTCCATAAGTGTTCCTTTTCTGGAGGGGAAATGTCTCTGTGGGACTGCTTACTCCATTTTTTTAGGAACCAGGAGGTTAAGAGATAATATCAGGACAATTTTGTTAGCATCTGTGAGTGGGAACTAAAATAGGCCTAACTTCATGAATATGCAATCCAAACAGTCTGAGTTTTAAATATCAGACATAAATAATAGACTAATAGAAACCAAGCTAAA
Organism: Phainopepla nitens; assembly: GCA_013400175.1. Taxonomy (NCBI): domain Eukaryota; kingdom Metazoa; phylum Chordata; class Aves; order Passeriformes; family Bombycillidae; genus Phainopepla; species Phainopepla nitens. Next base: position 48,326 of record VXBQ01002989.1, read on the forward strand.
GTTGATTATTACTCCAAAATCATATTTGATTACTTGTTTCATGAGAATTGTAAACTGTACACTGACAATATAAAAATGGTTAATATTAAAGTGCATCTGCAAGTTATTTAAATCATGACAGTAAACAGTTTGGAAAAAGACCCACTACTACTCTAGATTTCAAAGAGGTGTGATATAAGGGTGGTCTTACAGTTACATATTCATCATTTCATCTGACACCTCTTCTGAGACTGCCAGTTACTCTTAAACATAATAAATGCTTCCAATAATAATGATATCTGTCCACTAGGAAATAGGTGATAATTACCTTGCAGTTTAATGGGATGCTAAACAGTTAAAATACCAAAATGCTAAATATATTGTCCCCAAATAGATGCCTACCTACAATGGTTAAAGTCCATTTACAGTTCTTAGAATAATTCCAATGCATTCAGTGATGCAGTGCCTCACAATGCCTTGTATGCAACATCTAAAGCTAACAGTAAAACTGCAGCAATAAACTTGAGTTTTTTTCTTTCTTGACATTTACAGAAAACAATGTCCTCATAGTTCAGGGACACAAATGAAAACCAAAGACTAAATTCAGGCTGCAGTTTAGCACCACCCTTACCACTATGCGGTTCTTTCAAAACCTTTAACTCACAGGAGGCCACGTTATCCTGGGAAAGATTTAGCTTCCAAGAGGTAAGCAAGAATTTCTGACATTCATTGAAAACTATGCTGACTTTTCCAAAACCAAACACCACCACTTGGTATTCTTAAGCCAAAATAGTAAACCTGAAATATCATGACAGACCTGGGAATGATGGATAATGTGCCTTCAGCTTCTATGGCAATGAGGAAGGCCACATCTACATTACCTACTCCTTCCAACAACAGGGTGAGAAGGTGCAGCAGCAGGATTGCTTCACTGGTTTTCCTAGGAGCATTCTCTCACTACAATTACACTGTATTTTCTCCTGCTGGCCACCACCAGCTGACTTTCTTGCAAGCGATGAACTATGGGGTTTTAATCCAGATCTGAAACAGAACCTGCCCAGAATTTAAATAGGGATTTCTTCACTGTTTTTCACTTTCTATATAGGTATATGCCTTTTTCTATACATATAACTCACTTATATTTGCTAAGTATTTTAACTGAGGGAGCACACAGGAAGATACCTTCCATATCCCAAACAGTTTACAGTAAACCTGTATGTAAGTTGCAATGAGTACACACGCAAGGAATCATAATGAAAAGAAGTGAGGTGGAGCACAAGAATATACTGAGTATAAAACATCCCCTCACTGCTCACAATGGTTCTTGGCTTCTCTTAAGATCCTAATAATCACATTTCCTTAGCATTCTGCCCATTTTTGCTGCTTGCTGCTTCTCACCCTCTTTTTTCTATGATTTTGTGCAAAACAAAGTTATTCATATTTTGACCATAGATTAAGCAAATGTTATTGCTTGATAGAAAGAATAAATAAAAAGATCTCAAATTATTGTTTCTCCTTCATCACGAAGACATTCCAAAACACTATTTGGGGGCAGTATATTAAAGACAGTAACAGATTAAATTGATGGAGATGCCAATATAGCATTCTTTATACTTGCATACAGTGTCAAATGTAACAGGAACAGTGTCTGATATCTTGAAAAGCAGCCATTGGGATACGGAAGACAAGTAAATTCACCAACATACTCTATTTTGCCATTTCTTGATATTTCTACACTTACAGTCTTTAAACCCTGGAGCTAAATATTCACCTGTAAAAAAAGTTTTTTCTTCTCTGTCTGTAAAAACAAATAAAATGCATTGAAAACATATGGCTAATCTGTTCAGTATGTTTTGAAAAGTATTCTTGTTTTATGCCTCAGCCATGGTTAGAGAGGTGTCTTTTCAGCCTAAATTTCCCCTCCAACCAGATGTGCAAACATGCCTCTTAGAAAGCAAAATTGCTGGAATGGAAAGGGAGAAGTTTAAAACCCATCAGTTTTCAGTATCTCATCGCTTCCCCTGCAATGTTATATATTTGGGGATGTATTTGTGTATTTAGTAAACCTTCATCCTCCCACTTTACTGAAATTCCCTTTTAAGCAAAGTCTCCAGAACAAATCACTTCCTCAGTTGTTTATCATTTGTCCAAACTTCTTTGCAGTTCCTGCAATAATTTAAGAATTTGTGGCTGTTTTTGAGCACATGCACAATACTTTCATATTAATACCCAGGTAGTAAGACATTTTTCCCCAAGCTTTTTTCAAAGCAAGAAGCAACTTAGTATCTTACTTTTTGAGCTGCATAAACAATGTTGAGCAACTTATTATTTTTTTCTATTATGTTTTTATTATAAATATCTCACAATTATTTAGTGCTTTTTATCAGCAAAACCAAAGTGAAATGGAAGACTAAAATTGTCACTGCCCAAAGTCAATGTTTCTGATCGATTATGAACTTAATAATTTTCCTTCATCTGAGCATTAAGTGCATTTTACCCTGCAAAACAATCTATTACCTGTAACGTGAATGTATACAATGAGGATAATAAAAAAAACATGCTGCACCTCCATTTTGTAATAACTTAAGCCTGTTTGTAATATGGGAATGGACTCTGGACTCATATAGGTGGTCCAATTATCTTTTTTTTTCCAGTATTCCCTTGAAGTTGCTAAAAGAAATATAGAAATTTTTAAAAAATGCTATATAAAGGAGGACTTTGGTATCAAAACAAACAGGATAAGGATTAGAAATCTTATTCTGAAACTCTAAAATCCATGGGAATTTGGCCACTGAAATGGAAGCTCCTACTCTCTAGGAAGGATAGTTTCAATGATGGCAGAATAAGGTTGTTTTATAGATTTAAAGTAATTAATATTCAAAGTCAATATATTTTAAATATGTTCTATATGTCTTCTGTGCATTATACGTCCCTTTTAACAGGGCTCCTTGAAGCTAAACCAGTATCATTGAAGAAGAGGCAAATGCTGGAGGAGATTTAGTAGGAGAATTGTGCAGAAATGAAAAGATGGTTCACTGAAAACTTTAATTCTTTTCCTGTCCTACTACTGAGCAACATCAACAACGAGTGAGGTCAAAATAGATTTTATCTGTCTGCAGATCCCACCTCTCCAACTGTTGAAGTCACGCAGCACCTTTAGACTGCACAAGACCTTCATATTTGATCTGCCTTTGACCACTAGTCTCTTATCTCCCCTGAAACAAGAAACAAGGATGCAAATCAGTTTCAGCAAGATATTATCCTTTCCAGATTATTGTCATCTGAAGTGACAGGGGAACTTGACTTAGCTCATGTATCATTAAAAACTTTTATTATCTCCATACTATGTTAACTTTTAATTGTTCTATTGAAGGTACAGGCTCTACATTCCCCTAAGAAACATCAAGCAATGACCCTCTGCAGTCTAAAAATCTTAGAATTCATATGGCAACCTTAAAAAACTAGGAAGTCTACTACATAAATCAGAAACCTGGGACATGGACATCCTGTGAAATCCAACAGTTGCAAATTCATTGCAAGACTGATAAAGGACTGTTCACAGATGCCATTTCTGTGCTGCACATTCCCCCGGTTTCAGTGAGACTATCTGATGAGAGCAAGCAGATGTCACAGGATTCTCTAATTAGTGAATAATGCAATTAATATAATTTATAACCCTATAAAATCATTTTAAGTTCTAACACTTCTAATTTTCCAAAAGCATCAATTTTATCAGCTGTAGCAGAATTACTGAAGCAAAACAGATGTGCATATATAGAATTCTACAAAACAAGATTTATGTAAAAAACCAGTTACACCAGTAGTTTAAGCTATGCCTGTGCAGCCCATCAGCCTCAGTTGTCTGGTACAAAAGTCCAAAATACATGTATGATATTTAATTAATGTATGATACATAAAATTGCCCAAGAGTAAGCAGAGATATACGAATGATGTAAACGGCAGGATCACTTATTAGCTGGAAACGGGTACATCCTTTCAGCAAGACTGCATTTCCAGGCATGTAAATTGAACACCATGTTTAGCTGGTGTTTTGAAGTATCTAGGTGCATTGCTATGGCCTCTCTTTTTACCAGTCTAGCACTAAAATCCACAGACATTCTCTGTTAGAGAGAAATTACAGAGACAACACTCCCTTCTGGTGGGTAGCTTCAGGACAGTGCACAAGTAAAATCCCTCACTATTTGAAAGAAATCACTTAATAAAATCATAATTTTTAATTTACATTTTAAATTATTTTGCATCATTCATCTGTGGTTTTGCTACATTCTGTATCTATCTTATTAGAATTTGTAAGATAAAATGATGCATGTTTTTAAAAATAAACTCATGGCTGGTAAAATGTCCAAAGAAAATCTTTTTCCTATATTAGCTTTAACAAAATCAGTGACATCTCCCTACAGAGCTAGATTAATTTTTTTTCAATAGAGACTCATGGTGACAGAAACAATTTGGTTACTTGTCTCAAAACAAAGGTACAGGATTTATTTACGGAAATTATCACCGAATTAAACAAAAGAATGCATTTCTCTATTTCATCATGGAACATACATTGTAAATTTTCTCTGGTGATCAGGCTATCCTTCTTGAAAATGGTGAATATTTTTGCATGCAGAAGAGAAATTAGTGTAAATTGCTAGGAGGATTCTAGAATAAAAATATACTTTCTGTTCTGGTAATCTAAATTTTAATACTCATGCAAATCACCTGTACAGGAATGAGATGACTAGAAGGAATAAAAAACCTATCAACAATCTCAGGGAAAACTTCACTGTCTCAGACTATCTTAAAGATGCAGAACTGAGAGATGCAAGCCTCAAATACCTGAAGCATGTGGCCTCACCTTGAATATTGTCTGCAGTTTTGGTCACAAAACATATAAGAAAGATGTTAAACCATTACAGAGCATCCAAAGAAGGGACACAGAGATGGTGAAAGGCCTTGAGGAGAAGTTGTGTGAGGAGTGGCTGGGGTCACTTGGCCTGTCCAGCTGGAGGAGATTGAGGGGAGACCTCATCACAATCTCCAGCTTCCTCGTGAGGGGAAGAGGAGGGGCAGGCACTGATTTCTTTGCTGTGGTAACCACTGATAGGACCCAAGAGAATGGCCTGAAGTTTTGATGGTGTGGTTTAGGTTGGATATTAGAAAAAGGTTCTTCACCCACAGGGTGGCTGGGCTCTGACACAGCTCCCCAAGGAAGAGGTCACAGCACCAGCCTGACAGAGCTCAAGGAATGTTTGGACAATGCTCAGGCACATGACATGACTCTTGGGCTAGCCTGTGAGTTGGACTCAATGGTCCTTATGGGTGTTTTCCAACTCAGCATACTCTGTGATTCAGTGATTTATCTTCAGTGATTGGAAGGCAATACTTTTTCCAAAACAGAACCACGAGACTCAATACTCATATAATGTCATAACAAAAACACTGATTCAAACATTTCCTGTGGTATATATTCATATCATGTATACTACTATAGAGCACTCAAAATACTCGGGAGGTCGGGCACAAGCAGCATTAACTGGTTCAGAGTGATTTGATTTGCCTGTGACCACAGCATCACTGACACACTCCTCACAACCCCAGCCAAAGGCAGCAGGCAATCCACCTGCTCAGTCCTAAACTCGATGAACAGGAGGAACCCATAGCTGAAGAATTGATGAAAATAAATACAATATCTGTACAAAACGTTCTTGCACATAAAACAGGTGGATATGGGTCTCTGTTGAAATCAGTGACTCATCTGGATTTCTAATTTGCTGTGAAAATATTCTTGGATAATATCACATACTCAAAAAAGAAATGATAGATGGGAGTGCATGTATTTCTCTGTAAATATGAATCAGGAAACCAGGACACAGTTGAGAATATTTTTGGCTAGAAAATCCAAGTTGAAAGAGAAGGAAAGACAGAGGTTGTGGTTCTTTCCTTGGTTAAGAAAGAAGGAAATAAATAAGTAATTGGCTAGTTTTAGGAAAAAAGCGATTCTGAGGTCATTGTCATGCAGAGGTTGTGTTATCCTCACACATTCCCAAGAATATCAGACTCCATTCATGTTCTGCATTTTTCATGGAGAAGGAAGGATGACTTCTTAAAGTCTCAGCCTTATTTCCTGAGCTCTTCTATTTTCATTGCACTGCGCTGCAAAAAGGTTGCCACAAAAGAAATAAAGGACTCAAGTCACTCACCAGCATTAGTCTTACTACTTGGCAGTATCCATATCCCCAAGCTGCATCCCAGCATGGAGCCATGGAAGAAACATGTGCCTCCAGGTGGCACGGGGGAAGCCATTGTGCTGGGAAGAGTCACTTCTATGAGATAACCAGTCCCTCTGCAGAGAGTCTGAAGTCCCTGACCCATGCCCCCAGAATGTATTCCAGCACTGACAGAACCAACAGGGCTCAGCAGCAGATGTAGCCGCTGGAAATGCTGCATTGGTGGAAACTTAACTGTTGGGGAAATTTATGCTCCTAGAATTCTAAGCAGCAGCTGCTTGATAGTTTTGTGACTAAAAGAGAACCTTACTGCTAAGTTTACACTCATACATGTCCTTGTGGGTCCAGCTCCTGATGGTTAAATTTTCAGCCTTTTGGCCTTCAAATAATTTATTAATATCAGTGTTGCCAACACAATCCTTCTGGAACTAGTGAACTATACATTATAAGTAAATTCAATAAAACTAAAGCTCCTTTATACCTAACAAGAAATAGCCAAGTTCTTGAATAACTGACTGAAGTGGACACTTAAACTAATAGTTCTCCCAGTCAGTGGAACCATGCGTATATTTTGTTTCACACAATCTACTTTGGCTTCCAAGAAAAGACAAACTACATGTTAAGAAATCCCTTAATTAAGTTAGTGATAGAGAAAGCAGCCCCAGTGCCCTGCTGTAAGCAGCAATGTGTGAATTTTCTATTCAACACAGCAACAGTGGTCTATTTATTCAACTTATGTGCATAATTAGTAGTAAAATTACAGGATTTTTTTTCTTTTAGCATACAGTAGTTATTCTTTATGTGTCTGGATACCGAACAAAAACATTTCCCTCAGACTTTGAGTAATGCTTTCTTCAGGTGAGCTCTGGCAAATGCCGTTAAAAAATATAAATCTGGAAACCTAGGAAGTATAGAAAGCGGAAGGAAATTACTTCAGCTTGGCATGAAGTACAATATTACTTTCTTTAAATAAAATGTATCCTCTGTCCTTAGGAACCCCTTACAGGTTAATTTAACATTTCATTATACTCTGTCACTTGTCCTTGGCCTGCCAGAAACACACCAGGCAGCTGATATTACAGTACATGGAGTTACAAAGACCTTATGTTTACATACACTATTTTTCACTTCTTTCCGAATGCACGGTTGATTGGCACCTTTCTGAGTTATTCATAACTTTTTTTTTTAATTTACTAAAGAAAAATAGCACATAGTAGCATATGCATTACTAACAAGACTATAGATAAATTTAGAGGGTATCATACACTTCTTATCACCAAAACTGCAATTTAACTGGCTGTATCACCATGTTGACTACTTTTTATTTGCACTCAGCTATTCTTATCTAAGCAAGAAGAAAAACACAATTTTAGGAAAAAGCTGGATGCAAACTGAAGCCCCTGAAAGAGATGTATGGTTGACACATGTGATATTCTTAAAAGTTCATTTTAATATATGACAGGAGCCATATAGGAAAAAGTGTCAAAGATAATAGCACTGTTAATGCTATTACTATAAATCCACTTAAAACAGAACTTACAACTACATGCTGTAGATATTTCGGAGAAGATTCTGAATGCATATAGATCCTTGTAAAATACTGTTAAATCTCTTTCATAAATTATCTGAACAAAAGACAAAATTATGTCAAGGAAAGTTCAAGAAATAAAGATACAAAGACTAAATAATTTCTAAGTGCAAATATAAGAGACTGCTTACAGGGAGTAATCTTCATGATTTTCTCAACTTACTTTATGAGACCTGCATGTTTTAAAAGACAGCCAAATGGAAGCATACAGCAATAATAAAGAAGAACAGGGACTGTGACCTGGAACATGAAAATTCACTGAAATGGTCAGTTTAGATAGCATGACCATGGGGAAAGACAGTCAAGTCTTCTCATATGTAGATTAGACATCCAAGCAGGGCCTGACAGAATACAGAATATTTCAGGGATACAGCTGTTAGCAGCTCTCAAGTCAAAGCTGTCCTATTTTTGCATAAATAATCAAATATGCAGCAATAGAAGAATTACTCTAAAGTTGATTATGTAGGACCCTTCTTGACTTTTCCAAGTAGATTACTGAGATGGATTTCCATGCTTTGGTACCCCAGAGTCCATGCACTGTGAAAGGCTATGGACAACACATCTGATACTAAGTAATCTTAAAAGCATCTATTTTGCAGCCTCTCCTTTACTGGCAATACAATCAACACATCAATTTTATATGAAGCAAAATGGATCTACTACTCTTTAAGAAGATTTGGATGCTATCTTTAAATTAGGATGGAAACAAATCAACTATTCCCATTCTTCTAATTAGAGTCACACTCCCTAGTAATATTTCTCATGCTTAAGTTTCCTAAGAAAACCTCACCTTTCTCTGAACTCCTCACTTGTCTATGCCAGCAAGTAATCAGTCAAAAACACTCAGGGGTAAAGCTGATCTGACAAACTCTGTTGAGAGTATGTATGGTGCAATTTCACTGAATCCTCAGTGCAGGGCAGAGCCCTGGCTAAACCCAAAGGTTTATCAAAACATGGTGATAAATCCCAGAGGTAATCTCAGCTTTTCATGCTTTCTATTTTGTTAAGGTCTCAAAAAAACACTCATGGGATTTTTGTTGGGTGTTTTCTTTTTTCTCTCCACTCCACAAATTCAAAGTAAATTGGTCTGGCTTCTGGTACCTGGCACACTGGTACGCTTCCTCTTAACAACTGTAAGCCTGTCTGAAAAACAGAACAACATCTTTGAGATGGGGTGTTTATATGGGCAACATTCAGCCACTGTAGTGAATATGGACCCACCTTCAAAGAAACTCCTGAGCACTGTTCACCTGATGAAAGCATTAACTGTTTTTCTTGATTTACATGGAAGCAGACAGTTCATTAACTGAGCTGAAGCTGAAGAAGTAAATGTAATGCACATGCAGATGTTTTCCTAGCTATTTGATGTCAATGTTGCTGCAGCTTTCCTAAGTGTAAGAGTACAAAGACAGCAGTGACAAGGCTTTGCAGAATTTCCCAGCAGCTAAAGGTGAGCAAGATGTTGAAAATATTTGTATCAGGGCTACTTAGGTCAAAGAAGTTAAAATAATGTAACCAAATCTAAGAGATTAATATATAGGATGGCACTGCACACAGGACAGCACTATACACATATTTCACAGACACAATAATTTAATATGGCCAAGGCGTAAATGGAAGGCCTGGCACTCACATATCAATCCCTAAGAAATCTACACTTTTAAAAAGTTTTTTAGGTTCCTAAGCTTCAAGTAAAATTATACACCTCCTCTAGGAGCAGTCTTTCAAACTTTAAACTTGCTCAGTTCCTCTGGTCATTAAAAAAAGAGTCCTTCCTGCTCATTTGTTTTTCAGATGTTTTTCTTTTCTTGAGTATGAAGTTTTAAAATCATAGTCTTGTGAATATACAAAAGGGTGTTCACAGTATGAAAAAAATATTTCAACCACAAAATTAAAATAGATAAACTTTAATGAGCAATATGGATAATGTTTCATACTCATCAGTTCTTAAATGTCAAAGCTACCTTATGCGGTCCTTCACTCAGAATCCTAATTAAAATTACACCTCAACATCGTTTCTCAGCTAGAAAGCTCAATAGTAGCTCCCTATTATGGTTGCTTTTCTTGGCTTGTTATCAAATTCTCACCACAGTCATAACAGCTACAGATTAATCAACCTGCTTTTCCTCAGTTCATTAATTTAGCTACTTTGCTCATATAATCTGTCTGTATGGAATCTGAAGTCTTTTATTCCTATTGCAAAAAATCCTGTAATTTGATCCTTAGTTCAGCATACATTAAGAGTAGGAGTCTTCACAGGCTGTCTGTAACAGAATGCCTCAATTATCATTTAACTTCTGCTTCTTACACTCTTAGAGTCTTTGTGCCATTATTTTTTACTTTCCCAATGAAAAATTTGTCTCATATATTTGGACACCGAAAATATCCACCTTCTTTATTCTCTTCCTTGGCATCTATCTAAACACCTTTCTATCTTTCTGTCTCCTAGATTCATATTATGTTTATCTTAGATTTTTAAATAAATTTTTCCCATCATTGTAGTTTATTGATTTAGAAGACAATAAAGTGAACAAAAAATAAAACAAAAAAGGCAATGTGAATAGTATTTGTGTATGCCTAAACATATTTAGTATTAACCATGCACTAAAAATCAATGGCTTCTCCTTCTGTCTGGAGATTCTTATAGGGTTTTTTTTCTCATAAAGTTGGACAGTGAAAAAGAATTTTGCTTGCAAAATTCATCACTTTGTAGAACAATTTCTCTCTATGAATATCCAGCATTAATGAAACAAAAATCAGAATGTGTAGATGGTTAAAGGAGGAGATAGCAATCTTGATAAAACAAAGAACAGAGCATGTCTTTGATTTTGGTAAGCAATGTATACCCAAAGGCCTTGTTTTCCCACTGTAAAGACAAGCAATTTTTTAAAAGTCAATGTTGGTTATTCATTTCCAGTGACAGGAGAATACGGTGCCCAGGTAAAAAGACAATTTAGACCCCAAATTTCAATTCCCAAATTGGCTATTCTGTCGTAGCCTTGTAACCACATTTCAGATTTTACATTCACTACATTTAGTCAGTGATCTTATGGTCATAATAGGCTACTGTGCAGCCCTGTGTGAGAAACCATATGCTTTTCCGCTACAAATGCTCATCCATTCCTGGAGGCTCAACATAAGAATTTTACATTATCAAATTCCAAGAAAGAAAATTTCATTTTCCAGTGTACATGCATAGTAACTGTGCTATGTCTCTTAGCACACTGGAGACTCCTTCATTTCTGGATGACAGCTTATTCAGGGTCTCATCTATGTACATATATTCCTTGATTTTAGAAAAATAAGTCAATGCTTATAGTAAGGGCATTAATCTTTCCATGAGTTACTTATTCCAGGGAGTAGTAAAAAATACCCATGTCTTCACCTTCACATTCCAGCTTGAATTTGTAAGCACATGATTTAATGACCTGTTTCAATGTGTCATGGAATCTTTTGTACCTGAGATCCATAAGGGGAAGCCAAAAATATCTTAACTCAGATTATAGTGATTATTATCTTTCAATACTGTGTCTTACAGTAACCTTCTGGATAAAATGTCCAGCCCACAAGTGGATAAACACATCCTATGATGGGTGAGCAACTGCCTCACAGGTTGGGCATAAATGGTTGTAGTGAATGGGGTCACATCAGTCTGAAGACTGGTTAATAGTGGGGTTCCCAGGGTTCCATCCTCATCTCTGTGCTTGTCAATGTCTTCATAAATTACTTGGATGCAGGACTTGAAGGTGAATTAGGTAAACTTGATGATGATACTAAATTGTGAGGAGCTGTTGACTCCGTCAAGGGCAGGGAGACCCTGCAGAAAAACCTTGACGAGTCAGAGGACTGTGCAATCACCAAGCACATGAACTGCAGCAAGGCAAAGTGCCGGATTCTGCATCTGGGATGGGGCAACCCTGGATGTACAGACAGACTGGGGAATGAGAGCCTGGGAAGTAGTACCACAGAAGGAGACCTGGGCATCCTGCTTGATGGCAAATTGAACATGAGTCAGCAGTGCCCTGGCAGCCAGGAAGGCCAAGCCTGTGCTGGGGTTCATCAGGCACAGCATCACAGCCAGGCAAGGGAGGGGATTGTCCTGCTCTGCTCTGGGCTGGGGAGACCTCACCTCAAGTGCTGGGGGCAGTTCTGAGAACCAGAGTATAACAAAGATATAAAGTGTTAGAGAGCATTCAAAGGCGGGCTGCAAAGATGGGGAAGGGTCTAGAGGGGAAGACAAATGTGAAGAAGCTGAGGTCACTTGGTCTGTTCATCCAGGAGGAGACTAAGGGAAGACCTCATGGCTGTTTCCAGCTTGCTCATGAGGGGAAGCAGAGGGGCAGGCACCAATCTCTTCTCACTGGTGACAGATGAATGATATAAAGCCATGTCAGTTTGGGGGAGCAGGTCTAATATGGATGGATCAGAGCTACTATTTGTACACAGCAGACATACTCTGCATGTGTGTGTAGGATTCCTAGGTTGCATATACATTTGCTGAAGAGTGTCTCTGGGTCATGTCCCATGGCATTGCAGAAGCCACCAGTTAATGTCTTACATTGTTTGGCAAGGGCAATTCTTGGTCTTCATGTATGGATGTGATGACCTGGAAATCACATTTTTGAATTTACTTCCTAAATTCTTCTTAAACTCCAACCCCAGTGCCTAAGCTTTTGTATTTACTAAAATGTACTGTGATTAAATATAACACTAAGAATGCAAGATTAATCACAATAAAGTACTGTAAGGAAAAAAAAATCAAAAGCAGGAAGACTTAACCATTCTTAAAGCAGAATTTGGTCAAAATTGTCAATCAGCTACAGAGTTAGGTCGCGGGAATCTAAATCTTCTTTTGAAACTGGACAGCCTATGCCTAACTCTATCTTCTGTGTTTTGGTCTGGCATTTCAATGATTTTTACAGTGATACTCAATATATTATTTATTGCAAATTAGTAGGATTTATTCAAATGGAGATACACATCCCATTTCCTTCTTTTCTTAGTGTATACAGTTTTCTACAGTGGCACTTGTTTTTGCTCAGAAGAAACCAAAGTATGCCTGGAATCATAATTTGGAAAAAATTTGTAGATTTGTGGTAGTAGTGGCATTGACTACCTGCCATGAAGCTTTTTAATGAGCTTCACCATCTCCATATCAAGTTCAGCAATGAATGCCATTTGATCCTAAAAGAGCCTTTTTCAGAAACCATGTAGCCTTTAAAGGATGATATATAACATAGTAACTCTATTTTGATGAAAAACAAATCTGCTAGATATTTAACAGACTTCATCCTGAAGTAAAAGCTGGTATATGATGTTGTCCTTGGCAAAATAGCCTCAGCCTCCTTAGAAGCTGTGATTTTCTATTACCACCCCTTTTCAATAATAATGAACATAGGGTAATCAAAAATGTTACATGCAGGAAAACACAGTATATGCTGGAGTTATGTTATTCTTCCCATGCATGAGGACCAGATCCCTGTTGCTATAAATCAAATCAGCACCACTTAAATTTATAGAACTATCCAAATTTATAGCAATTCAGGTTTTGCAACTGCATTCTGCTTCCTAGAACTAGAAGAAATTGTGACTGGTTATGCACATGCTGTACCTTATCTTTTTGAACAAGGCATTTGCTCAGGTTTGCTCCTGTAATGACCTATGCTTTTACCAAAGAATGAGCCATCATTAACAATATTGAAACTAAGTAACATAAACTGAACACTTTTACATTTCAAAGATGGCATAACACGGAGTCAGGACTGAAAAGTAAAAAACCCAAGCCATATAAGCAGAAGAGAGAGCTAGACTTCCAGCACCAACATTTTGAAGTTTAGAAGCATTCAGGCTTCTTTTCACAGAAAGAGGTTATTTGTAAAATGTGGCCATGCATCTAGTTTTAGATCATTATTTCCCATGGAGCTTGGGATAGTCAGGTCCAGGCTCAGGGCTGTCTTTGAGAGTCGAACCTGTCACCTTGAAAAGGTGTATTCTTACAGCATACATTGAATATACTTCATTAAGAAAGATTCAGATAGAATTTAGTAAATGACAGCAAAAATAATATTTTATTTATTTTCTTGCTTGGTGCATGGGAGGGAACAATGTGTGCAGTAGCTTCCACTGATCCTTTTTACAATTCATTTGCCTCTCTCTGGGATATTTCTTAGTCAAAGACCAGATTGTTATTGCATGGAATAAGCAGTTGGAAAGAGAGCTGTCTGTATGTAGGATCCCATGCCATTATAGCACTGTAATTATTTGGTGGACTGCTGTGTGCAGGAAGAGGATCACTAAGAATGTCTCCATGATAATCATTATGGTACAGGACTCTGACATTTCAAGTTGAGTTACAGCCATGCACACCAACCATGCACAGTTGACACTATGACCAACTATGCCTGTAGACACAGGCTAAGCTGGAATTTTCACTGGACTTTGGGATATTGCAAATCCTTATTTCTTCTATAGCTGAATATCCAGCTGTAAGTTTTGATGACTCAATATTATGCACTTTTTGGTGTAATTAGGTCTTGTTCTTCCACAAAGCAACTTGTATCCCTCATGCAGCAAGTGGACTGCAGGTAGACATAAAGAGCATGAAGGCCTTCACATATTATGCTCTCATCTTTTCTCCTCTTTCCTATATCTCCTAGTTTCTATTCCCTCAGATACAGATGAATACAAATAAAGCAAGTTTGAAAGGACAGGAACCATTGCATCCTTGAACTTAATTTTCCTTTCTTCAAGTCAACCAAATGGAGAATTCCACTGTAAGGGGAATCAGGTCAAAGAAGAGAATTGCCCACCACAAATATTGTTTAATCAAAACACAAATACTGAAGTAGAGCATAAGCAATAACAAAATTTGCCTTTTAGACACATATTTTTAAATGGACAAGGGGCAACAGGCACAAATTAAAATACAGCAAGTTCCATCTGAATATGAGGAAAACCTTTTTTCAAGGGTGACAGAGCACTGTAATAGGCTGCCTGAAGGGGTTGTGTAGACTCTTTCTCTGGAGATATGCAAGACCTATCTATGTGATCCTGTGCAAGCTGCTCTGGGTGAACCTGACTTAGCAGGAAGGCTGGACTAGATGTTCTCCAGAGGTCCCTTCCACCCTCAAACATTCTGTGACTCTGTGTGATTCTGTGATTCTGAATTGTACACACAACCCTTTTCCTTCACCCCACATATCTCTGATTCTTGGAGCTTGTCGCACCCAGCTTCCATTTTGAGTTTTTCTTCTCCTACTCTCATGTTGTCCCTGACAGCTTATATCCAACATGTTCCTTTTTCCCTTTATTTTTTAGGCGAGTCAAGCTCTCTCTCTGCTCATGCAATCAAAATCTTTTGCACATTTTTGTTGATTTACAAGGGCCACCTCAGGTCACTACCTCTTATGCCTATAAAAACATTTCTCTTTCTTGCACCCCCATTTTGAGAGTAGGCCTCCACACATCCCCTGAGGGCCACCAGAGTGTGTGGAGAGGTCCAAACTGACAAAAGAGATCCCAGAAAAGCACTCACTCTCAAGTTCAAGTCTCTAGCAAATACCTCACTGTATTTCTGAAGTTTAGTTTTTACATGGAATTTATAATAACAGGAAAGAGAAATATACAGACTTTCAGTACTTGGAATGGCAATATGTCATGTGGCTAGGAAAGGTATGTCTGGGAGTATCATATAGCTGTTACTCAGCCTAGAGACAGAGGAGCTTTGTGTGGTGTGCTGAGGCTTCTTGAGCAAGTCAGACCAAAATACAAACACATGGCTGAGTCTGTTCTGGCTTAGACTGACACAGACAAGTTTCACACCCAAAAATAAGTAGCTATTTTTTATTATGACAACAAAAATTTGTAAAAGTTAAAAATTAAATCCCAATGTTAGACACATCTGACTCCATTTTCACAACAGGGCAATCTCTCTCTCCCTGCAATCCTCATTTACACAAGGACCAGAACAGTTTCATTTCAAAGCACATTAAGAGGAGACTTATGGATCATGCTCCATGAAGCAGAGGACAGTTGCTGTCTCTGGAGACCTCCCAAGGGAGAAGCTTGCTTCTTTATCTTAAAAATCAGCCATTCTGAATTACTCAAGAAAGTTCCATAATTTTTTTTTAGCTTTCTATTCATGAATAATTAGATTAAAAATTTGCAAACACTCAGATTTCCAGAGTAGCATAGGAATAAAAATATTTAGAAAAAGTAAAAAATGGGGGTTTTTTTAGAGTCTTTTAATACCCCAGACTCCAATGTTCTAAAAGATAAAAAAGGGAAGTGGAATTTTTCTCTTTGAAACCATAAGTTATGGAGGGTCTATTTAGAGTAGGATACACTAGGGTTTGTTCATGCATTAAAAAAATAAGCACAGTCTATAGGAGTGGGACAGAAGTGGTTGTTGCATACCTGCATGTTTAATACAGGACACTCAATATTGTCATTGAAAGGGAACAGATGGAAAGACCTCAATCATAAACATGAATATAGGACATCCTGTAAGTTGCCTTAGTAGGAGTTAGGCATTTTTAAAGCCAACTTGGCAATAGAGCACTTATTTGGTGAAATTTATGGTCAGCAAAACAGCACTCTAGAGGAAGGAAATAGACCAGTTTCTTCTTTTCCTGCAGTACAGAAGAGCCTCACAAGTCATCAGTGGCATATGTCCCTTTGATGTATGTTTAGGCAAAACCAGTTGCGATTGGATATACAAGAAGTGTATAAAACATACTTCTGGCAGCAGAAAACACAGTTTCTTACAGAAATTACATTTACATCAAAGAGTTTGAGAAAGAGATCTTGGTGATGATGAGAATAGATCCCATACAATAACCAGTAACAGTCACTTCATGCTGCACAAGATGAAGCTAAAGCAAAAAAAAGTGTGCCACACACAGTGAAATTGGATATTTGACAAAAAAGCCACCCCAAATCCAAGTCAATTTATACTAGAAACTTAATTTTGTTACTTGCATACTACTGACTACATTACACTGTAGGACTCTATAGTGATTTCTCCAGTGTGTTGTAATGTAGGTTAACTACTTACAAATTGCAAAGCAACTGCAGAAGTGAAGCTCAGTGGGTTCAAAATTTGGCTTTTGGAAACAGTGTTCAAGAATCCTCTGAATTCAAGCTCCACGCAAGCACAAATATTTACCAAACCATCTGTTAATCAACCAGAACAGTACATGCAATAACATTTACTGAACAGAACAGCAGCCGAGATAAGCAACCCCTACTTCCATTACCTTAGAAAATTCATGATTTCTATATATTGAAATTTCTACACAGTTCTTAGTATATAAAAGGTATTTTCTTTCTTTTGCTTCTTCTTAGTGCATGGAGTTACCTTGCCACTCACTCTAGGCTTTCAGAGATATCTGCTCAAACTCAGGATGTGTCATGACTCCTGTTATCATATCCAATTATTCCTCCCTTCACCAAAAGGAAATTAACACCTTCATTAAGTCTATTTTCTGAGAAAATCTAGATATCCTGCAGGAGATTCAAGTAGGTTCTATGGAGCAAAAAACTATGGTAAACAAAAATGTAAATAAGAAAAAACATATACCAAGACCTGGTTGATTTGAAATATTAGGGAGATCAGATTTTCTGTTTCTTGTCCAGAAATCCTCTGTTTTAGTCAAGTTTTGCATCAATTACATTCTCTCAAAATTTATTCGCTGTTGCATTGCTGCAGAACCAACAAATTGGTTTAAATATAATAAAGACCTTGGGAGCATAGACTTGAAAAGAAATTAGCCTGCAATCATTCAGTGATTTGATAGTGGCCAACCAGCAATATTACCTAAAACTACTGTTTAATATAAGGTCAAGGGTCTGAAAAAGGAGCTGGGAAGTCAGCGTCTCAATATTTTGTGCATAAGCATTTGGTATTCTTAATCTGGAAATGGTGTGCAAATTGTTTTGTCTAAGACATACTCCACTTTCGTTATTATTGTATTCTTATTTCCCTCTATTAGCATGTTGCTAATAAATTATCCTCTGGTCTATTTTTTTCTTGAATAACCTTAAGATATCTCTTAAATCACACAAACACAGATCCAAGAGGAATGTAATGCATTTCTTATCTGTAAATGCATATAAATATTTTCAAGAAAAATAAATTTGGTATGGAATAAAATGCCATAAAACATGAAAGACCCCTTAAAATCTTTAGCCTAATTCTTTTGAGGAAATGGTTCCCATAGCCATTTCAGTTTCTTGCAGACCCAAAGTTCTAGAGAGTCTTCCATTTATGTAAAACCATAACTATTTCAGTGTTGACTCCCACTCAGCTCCCACAACAGCTCTAACTCTGAAAATGGTGATGTAATGTTTTTAAGGGCTGAAGCAAGTACTGCTGGTTCACAGAGGGGATATGAACCCCAATGTCACTGGCTGTTCCTGTCTGCTGTGTTTAGTACAGCAGTCTCCAATTAGAGCTTCTCAGAAAAACTCGAAAATTCTCACTGGAAGATGAAATTGAAGCCTTTTGAGCCAAAGATCTCTATCTTCTGGCTCGACAACAGAAAAAGCTTTGCTTATTTTTTACCACTTCTTTTAAATTGTGTATACATATGTATCCACAGACAAGTAAGCAACATTTGTTCTTAGTCTCTAGGCAACACTGATAAAAATAAAAGTAAAAAATAATAAGCACAAGGGCTATGAAAATATTTTAATCTACTACACCGACGAATCTTAAATACTGTGCAAATTTTTAGAATTACTTCTTTAGGGAACCTGAAGCACAGATGGCAGAGTTGTCTGTAGAGATGTATTTTGTTTTCATAGTAAGAGTCAAGATTTCAACTTTTTTTTTTTTTTTAAACATTGCCGAAAAGGAATTGGGTGGCAAGAGCCAAATTTTCCCATTCAAAAGGCATCTGTTGACTGTTGAAACAAGGAAGCCTGAGAGTCAGAAAGCAATTTGTCATCCCAGAGTATTCTGAAACAGGTGGAAGACAACCTGAATAGCATCTGTCATCATTCCAGCCCAACTCCCTAACTACTACTAACAAAAGGAAGGACTTAGGAAGATAAGGGCATTACCCTTAAGAAGATATGAGCATTAACTAGCCTTTTTGTGTAAGATGAAAAGTCTGTCTAGTTCTGTCTCTTTCAAAGTTCTGTAGCAGAAAATGAAGGAAGTCATTAAGAAAAACAAAGAATGTATAAAACAATATACATTTGCACTTACATAATTCTCACCTTTCAGTTAAAAAAAAAATTAAAAACCTCAAATATTTTAAAGTTCTTTCTACAGAAAGGTCTACTGATAAATCTTTTGGTCTGCAAGGACTAAATTTATTGCTGCTCCCAGGAAAAATACTAATAACTTTTAAAGAAAGGAACAACAACCTGTTTCAGATTTGCTAACACTCTTAATTAGCATCCAAGCATGAACACTGAATTCTTTTCAGCAGGACATGGTACAGATTTTCCAAAGTCGGGATCAGAATTCTCACCTATAAATATCAAATTTATGAGACTAATTTTTTGTCATATTACATCATTGCAACTCTGATGTAACTACAATGCAAGCACAGTAAGACACTATCATTTTTGTTTATCCCTGCCTAGTCTCACATATGGAAAAGTGTGACTATAGTTAATTTTTAAATCCTGTGGCTCTCAGCTCTGCTGTGAACTACTCAGCTACAGCCAATATCTGCCTTCATTACTACTGCATTTCCTGACACCTGCTCCCCTCAGCTCCAGCTAGCACTATTCACCTATGAAGAAGTCTACCAAAGTCAAAACAAGAAGTTTCCTGTCATACTAGGTTTCATGATCTCACCAGACATAAGAATCCCCAGCTTGGGATCCTGTTGGATTCTCTCAGATGGTTGATAAACCAATAAAATTAAATCTGAATGTCCCCATAGCCTGTGGAGTATCTTCTCAGAACCCCACTACTTTCATTAGATCTTCGTCAGGTAGAAGGGTAACAAGGCCTGAGAGACTCCTCCATGACGGTTCTGCAAAATCCCAGTAACTTTATGTGTTTCAGTTCACTAAGGGACAATAAGTACCTACTCCATGCTCCCAAATAAAAGCTTCATTATTTGACTTTGCTGACTTATTTTCTTTCCTTGTGAAGAAAAACCTGTCATTCTTTGTCTATTTTTTTCCCAGCCATCTTCAGTTTGGACATTTTAAAGGATAATGAGTTAATGGAATTTATTGGCCAAAGTCCAATAAGTCTTAGTAAAATACAATTGCCCATTTTTCACAAATGAGTTCTAAGGAAATGAGTGATAAACATAGTAAATGTAGCTGGGTCAATAAGCGACCTACCTGAAGCATGCTTGACCTTGCAGCAAAGACAGAATGTTTACTTGTGATGAGAAACATTACTGGAGATAATCATGAATGCAGTTTTTATCAGTTACTCTATAAGAGAAATAATTTTCCAGAATTTTTCACTCATTATTTTACTCTTCAATTATTCTCATGTCTCCAAGTATCCTTTAAATAATATCGCTTGCAAATACAGCCAAAAAGTGGCTCTTGGCTCCAAAGAACTCTGAAGAATTTATAAGCTGTTTTTCCTCCTATCCTTGGAGCTACTCCCAGTAGAAGCCAAATCCATAAATCTGCAACTCAACACCAGGAATGACAAGTTAATCTTATCAGTGTTGTCAAGGTCTAATCCAATGACCTCAGGCATAGGCCATCTGACAGATGATGAACCACAATAGCTAATTCTATTTCAATTTCAATGAAAGACCTTTTAGATGATTTTTTTCTTATGTGTTGCTACACTGAGATATAGTTCCAAAGACACAGTGAGAACTTTCAGTCCAGACTAAAATTCAAGTCTTACAGAACCTCTGGTAAGCATTATAGTTCAATCAAGTAGGTGGTAGGCAAGGCTTCAGAGATGCAGGGATTTGTTTCAAATAATCTGCAAAGTAAGTAATCTGCAAATGCACTCTCTAAATACCTCAGCTGTAGACACCTTTTTGGAAATTTCTTCTACTAAGGCTAAGGACTATCCAGGAGCCATATTTCATGTAATATATCAGTCTCTCTTCTGGACAGAAACAGGAGATAGCACAGCTAAATTCATTATGAAAGTCAAAGAACAAACTGCCAAATACTTGCAAACCTTGCTGAATGTTCAAGACACTTCAATCCAATCAGCCAGTCTTGATTAAATCAATTCATATATTTGTACCAAAAACAAAGAAGGCAAATAGGTTCTCAGTGGCATTATGAGGATGCATGTTTGGTCTCTTGCACAAGCTCTCATATATACTACTCTATATTTCATGTCAAGAATGAGGAAAATCACAGATCAATCACTGTGGAAGCAAAACAATACTTCCTTCTTTCCATGGTGCTGTCTGGAAGACACCATGAAATGAGTTTCAGGTGTATGATGTGAAATCCTGGACCTGCTCAAACTAAAGGCCTATCTCCTGCTGACTCTAACAGACCCAACACTTTATGAAGAGCTGAGAAAGAGGTGGAGAACCTGAAAGGAGGAAGGAGCCAGGCTCTCAGCCTACCTAGCAGGTTTCTACCACATGTCCTAAATGTGGCTGTGGGTCTTCACTGCTTATTAAAAAAAGCATGGCTGTGGTCTTCTTACCTCTAATGAAAGGTAATTAATATCTTCCTTGGAAAATGCTACCTCTGTCAAGAATCATGGTCTTGATCACGATGAGAAGACATGGCTCACCTGATCATACAGCAGAGGAGAATCCTTCCATAGTGGCTGCATGACATGAAAGAAAAATGTCATTACTTGGTAATCATATCTTGTTGCATATATATCAAGAATAGCTCTGGATGGCTGTGACTAAGCATATTGTTAAAGCCAAATGCACTGAGACTGCCTTGTTCTCTTGTGTATTGCAAAGTGAACCTTCTTCTCCAATGCCTCCCTAGATCTCGTTAATGTTTCTGCAGACACAATCTAGTTTTGAGTTATTTCAGTGAAAAATGTAATTGAATTTGAAAGCACAGTACTTTCTTATCCTTGAATAACAGAATCAGAGAATGGTTTGTGTTGAAAGGACCTTTACAGATCATCTAGTCAACCCCCTTGCCATAGGCATAATCATAGATACAGTCTTTCCATTATCCATTTTATCTGTTTTTCAGATGTATTACTGTATATGCTCTTGAAAGTAAACAACTGTAAATTCAATTGCAAATTCTAAGGGTGAGATCATAACGTAAAGGCACTAGTTACAATGGACAAACTAAATGTTCCAGCAAAGTATGTTACTTGCTTAGAATATTTGCAGAATTATTTTGGAAAACAGAGAAAAGTTTCATTTATTTTCATACCTTGATACATGATTGTGTAACAATATCTGGTTTGTAGACTGTTATTTATAAAATTTTAAATAGGTAGGTAACTTAGATGTATTACAGAAGACACGTAACAGAAAGAGCAATAAACTTAAAACGTATCTGTTTATCCTATTCCATACACATTGACTTAATAAGAAAGTTTTGAAGTATGTTGAAATCCCCAAGGGTTCTCAATTCATTGGCCTTGGCATTGAAACTTGCCTAGAGTGCATCTGTATATCCAGGGGAGAAATCACTGATAGAAGACTGTTTCTTCCCACCAGAGAACATCTGTGCCTATTCTAGATTTAAAGTGAAGGAGTTAATTTTGATATTTCCAGCATCAGCAATCAATTGCAATCTAAATAATTGTTTCCTCTTACCACAGTTTCTCATATCTAACTATTTGAGGGAAAAAACATAAAGGTACCATTTGCATATGTCAATCCTTTATGGAAACTGGAACTTGGACAGCCTAAAGCAATATGGCTATTTCAGTGCAAAATTTTATCTCATTTACAAGGAAAAAAAGTTAGGAAAAGAGCAATGATTTTTAAAAGGAAGAAGGGAATAGAAAGGTGCAATGGTGATGGATTAATTTTCTCTGAGCTGAGAGACAGGCTATGTGCTCAGGAAAAGAGGAGCAATAAGTTCAACAGAAACAGTGATATGTAGAACAGAGCTGAAAAAACAGTGCTTCAAAAAAATGCTTGCTGCATTCATCTGTCCTGCTAGAGAGTTCTTGTATGATCCAGAGATCAATGTGTGTTAAGAGCCCCTTTCTGGGCTAGGTTGCTGAGATGTTATGTTTTGCCAGTGCCAACCTAAACTTCTGAAGTTATTCTGCAACCTAACGACAGAAACTATCACTGCACATATTTTTAGCATCTTTTCTTTTCCATACAAAAGGAACAAAAGTTTCAGTTGTGAAAAAACAACTCTTTATCAAGCATCTGCATTGATGAAGAAGCCATGATATAGGCAGCCAGAATTTTTCAACTTCAAGTGCATGAGCTGGTCTACCTACACCTTATTCCTTCACAAGATCATAATATGTGGGATGTGACAGAAAGACAGTGTATCTGTGTCCTGTTGCAATGCTAAGGAGTCACCAAAAAATCACTTTTGTTTAATAATAGGCAATAAGTTTAGTATCAGATTTGGAAAAATAATCTTATCCCATAATTTAGCCCATCCCTTTTTCTGCTTTTCTGCAGCACTTCAGCTTCTCCAGTTGAGCCAAGCCATCTCTAGTTCTGAATGAGTAGATAAGCAGCTGTCATATTTCCTTCTGCCATTCACGAGAAACAGGTGCATCCAGAACTGAAGCAGAATGTAAGTGCCAGATTTTATCTACCCTTTGGATACATATTCATTGTAGTAAAAGTGCCACACACTGCTTCTGACTGTGTTTATTACAGTAATGTCTTGACACATCAGGAGGAACCCTTCACTGGGCTAAGCCAAACTTCCCATTTGCTACATGTGAGTCAGAATTTTATCAACCCTACTTTTATTGTGATCCCTTGATACTGCACTATTAACAGGAGTTAACAAGTAATGGAAAACTATTATGACCATTAAAGTATGCAGAGGAATAGTAGCCAACTCATGCTTATGCCCATGCCAGAAACCAGAATACACATTTTTTCCAGTTCACAAACACTTGAGAAAGGAATTTTGGCCCTGGCATTCTTGGGAAAAATCAAATGCCTCAAGGACACTTAGTTCCAGCAATCGTGAAGTTTTTTCTTGGTTTCGGAAGGCAAACCAGGCAAAGATATTTAAAGATGTAATTTTAAAAGTAAGAAAAATCAACACTTATTGATGTTAATCAAAACATTTATTAATAACACACACATTTCAGGTAACTTATTTTCAGCCAAATACTTGAGCCATTTTTCTAAACTTGCTCAGGAAAACTTATTGAAGTCAATAGGAGTTTTGCTCAGTGAGGACTTCAGGATTTGTTTCTAAGAGCCGTTAAAATAATGTGTTTATTACTGAAGCAGCTGCAAAATAAGCAGTCACTATGAATCATCCAAAATAACAGTTTCCTTTAAAGACTAGACATTCAGGCAGATAATTCCATCAGATCTTTGTGGGCTTGGATAGAGTGGTCTTTGGCAGACATTTGGCTAACCTACAAGAGGCATATGAGCATCCTAGAAAAAGAAGAGGCACTTCCCGGATGGAATGCATGAACTTCTCGTTTGAGGTAAGACCTGTGCTGGAACTCTAAGTGTGAGGGGATATTAAGGACAGTGGGAATTTTCTGCCAGCATGCAGGCAGAGTGGATTTCTGGAAGGAAACATGTTTTCACCAAAAGAAAAGGGAAAAAATAAACAAGGTGGAAAAAGAAGCCAAAACTTTCCACTGAAAGAAAGAAAAACTATTAAAGGGAAAGAAGATGTAAAAGAAGAGCTGCTTTGCAGACTTCTCACTTCCTATTGCCCTTTTTTTTGATGGACTCAAAATCATGGATTAATTTCTTACTTCTGCCCTTAAAGGTTATATTAATTTGCTCTTCTTTATTCATGTGCTTGCTTTTTAATTCTGCTTGCTTTCATGTTTCCATTGCCTTTCCTCATATTAAAAGAGCATATATGGATATGGATTTCATATAGGAGAAATCCTAAAACACTTCTTTTACTTTACAGCCCCCTCAAGAGACTGGAAATAAAGGTGAGTTTTAGAAGAAAACCATATTCTAGCAAATAGTCTACTTAGTCTGATATTTGGTGTCTGACATCTGGCACTTTAAAGATGCATTTGAGGAAAGCACTGAAACTCCCATTCTTTGACAACATGCCCAGAGAAAAATGCATTTTCTAATATTTGTTTATTTACCAAAGTTGTTCTTTCCTCTGATTCATTCCTTACACTGGCATGTGTTAACTTTTCCTCTTTATTTGGTGAGTACCTGATTTATGACTGGGGCTGCCAGATCATCACCATAGAGACTTCATAGACTTCATCACCATACAGAACAGATAGTCTGGCAATAATTTGTCCTGTTTTTGTGTCTCCTAAATTCCTTGTTTAAGAAAACATCAAAATTCTCACCCACATGTGTTCTATTGTAAACAGGCAAAATTCAAAAATGTTCCTTTGCCAAAGCCATTTAAAATAAATATATAAATATAAAAACATTGGAAAAAAGTAACTTATAGAAGTCAAATCAGCTACCAAAATTTAAAAAGCAAATACACAAAATATGTTTATTTTCATAGACTCGGCACTTGAGAATTGCAGAATCATGGAATATTCTGAGTTGGAAGGGACCCACAGCGATCATCAGGTCCAACCCTTGAACTCTCATGTTATTTTTAAAATATTATTAAAAGCACCACAGGTTTCTTCCATAACCTCACATGTGATCTCTAAGAGCAATCACATTTTAAATTATAAATTCAGCATGTCTGCACTATATTTTCATGAAGAAAGATTTATCAAGTTTCATATGCAGAATCTATCAACCTGTTTTCAATCACTGAAATGCAGATGAGAGATCTGACACATTCCCAGGAGATTTAATCTGGGCAAGTATTTCTAGAGCTGAGACAAGTGCAGAAGCCAGCCTGCTTGAGGACCCATCTGCCCTTCAAGTAGTATATTAACAGGATGCATACAGATTAAAGAAACTCTGAGATAGAAGGTATATCAAAATATGGAATAGTAGATTTCAGACAATCTTGATACTTTCAAAGTACTTTGTTTAGCTTAGGTTGCATTGTCCTTCACTGACAAATTAGTGTCATTATTTCAGTGTGTATTTAAGATATACAATGTGATTCTTTGGAAGCCCCACTCACAGCAATACAGTTTTTGGAATTTTTCCTACCTGAGCTACAATATCAGTCAGAGGAAAACATCGAAAAAAAGTTCTTGTATTTAGATAATCACCAGGCATTTGGCTAAATCCCGAGTACCAGTGTAGCTACACAAGATATGTGGCAACTGTGCTTATTATGGGGATATGTCCTTGTACCAGTCTGTGTGCATGTACCAAGGTGCTGCACAGCTGACCTTGTGCATTATCCCACAGATACTTTAAAAGCTCCGTTTTGTCTTTTTGAAACAAAAATTCGTGTCCTGGAAAGAATTACTATTTTCCAGTAGAGGCAGATTTCAGTGATGAATTCTATAGCTGGTTCAGAAAAGAGGTCATCAGACAGACACTGACTATGATAGCTTCCTAAAAGGAACTCTCAGGGCAGTTACATCCTGTCTAGAATTCCCTACGATTTATCCACATCAAGAGAAACAGTATAATTTCAAGGTGGTGAATGGGTTTTCTGTCCTTAAAACTTTCTTCTTAATAACTATTTTATGACCAGTGAGAAGCATTCTCAAGCCAAACGTGGGCCTGTACTTGAGCACATGGAAATGTTTGTTTCTTCGAAGCAGGATGTAAATCAGACAGTCCTCACACAAGAAAATCCAATTGTTCTGTGACTGCAACATTCATCTGACACTAAAGTGTTCTGTCCTTGCATCAAATCAAGCAAACAAGGACTCCACTTCTATTTTCCACTTCCTAGTATTGTCCATTGACTTATTGATGGTTCCAAGTAAGATATGTCATTCCTTGGAGTACTAACACTCCTTCACTGAATTTCCTTCTCTCAAAATACATAAAAATCCAAATAAAAGGACAACTGCAAATTCTTGCCTCATTCAGAGTAGAAAGATTCAGAAAAACTCAGTAGCTAGTATTACACAGAATATTTCCCAAGCAGCTCTTTTCAGAGGACAATACCAGCCTTCAAAAAGACTAAGCTTAAGGCAAAGTGGATAGAAAATGTTGGTCAGTTGAATCAGTTTCTCCATACTGCCACTATCAGTTCTTCAACATAAAATGAATACAAGCGAGCCCAAAGGGAAGTCAGTTCTCCCATGAAACAGAGGATGCTGAGTCAAGTAGCATCAATCTCACAACTATAACTTGTTTACTGGGGGAGCTTGAGGACTGAGCACAAATACCAATTCGTTTCCAAAAATGCAACACCCAAATAACTGAAAAAAAAAGGAATCCCTTTCTGGCCTTCACACTCCACATTTGCTCCGAAGAGCTGAGAAGAAGGAGAGCATTCTCTCTGGGTCCTTCTCTGATGACAGCTTTCTATCATCTTTTTTATATATGTAAGTTTTGCCACCTAGAAAAATCACCACCGCATAAATGCTGCTGAGCAGAAAAAGTTAAGGCAAATGTTTCACAGTTCTATTCCTGCTGTTAATTGTCATTATTACCGTTTCAAAAAAATAGTTTCAAATTATTCACAAAATTATTTTTTATATCATAATCATGAAAATGTGGATAGATTTGGTGCCAGTCCTGGGGAATAACAGCCAATCATTAGTAATTGCAATCCGCATTCCTTGAAGACCTCTGGGTGTGTAGACCACTGGATTCTTTGACTGAATGAATGCAAGATTGATATTAGGTATATTAAATATTCATAATTTCAAATTAGTGAAGATTTGCTTTAAATTTACTTTAGTTGCAGAATTACTGGTCATATTTCAAGTAACAGAAATTTTAATGAAAAGGGAGCACATAACTTTAATTTTAAATATAAGTTAGATAACTATGAAATCACTCAGTTACTTCTAGAATCAGAGCTGACCTACTATGTCCAAATTCAGGTGCAGATTTATAAGCCCGGCATCTGAGAATTTTAAATCAAGCATTTTGGGAATGGTATGTTTTAAAGATTTGGGTCAGTCATTACATAATGATCTGAATAAGAGTTTTTAAACACTTTCACCAAAAAAAACCCAAATAAACAAAAAAACACACCGCAAGAAAACCCAACAATTTTGGGGCCCAGTTATTTTGATTTTGTTTGCATTTAAAATGAAATCACTACTTGTTTGCATAAAGTCTAGTGTTTGCTCCCTTTTGCATTACAATGTAATATCTACTGGTAGTACTATACTGATAAAAAAAAACCCTTCCCTGACACTACCTCATCCCATTTAAATGACAGGCAGTGACCTGGACACCATTTCCCTAAGGAATGTGAGCCAATTTGGAATCATGAAATCCCATGGTAGCTTTTCAAAATACTTCCAAATAGGTAAAAAATCCCAATTGATTATCACATCAATTCTGGACCTTCAATGCTTTGTGTTGCCTACCTGATCTGAAAGCAGAACAAAAGTTCTGGGAGCCATTAAGAGAGTAACTATACAGCAAAGGCACAGAGTATTACTGAGACTTCAGGGCAACTTCCGTCTGCTGCTTAGCTGGTGCTCTGGGGACGAGACGGCCAACATGAAGAATGTTCAGCATCATCACTGTCTATTTTGATTTGAGGACATAAAGGCTGTACAATGAGACACCCTCTGCTAACCACTGGCGGGATATATTTATTTACAGCTGGAATGATAATTATATGGATGATTCTTTTATGATGAAGTATGACTCCTCCTTTTCACTTTAAAGTAAGGGTGACCATACTAAATCTGTTATTACAAGTCGTGTTTTCTTTTTTGTGATACTATGTAAGACTGCCAGCCTGCCAGCTCAGCAAAGATATCAACAAGCACTTGTTTTGTTGACCAGATAAATAAAAGTGCATTTTGGTTTAAAAACTTCAGCATTTCAAACACATACTTTTGAAGCAAAAGAATACACTATTCCAAAGGAACACTGCTTGAGGGAGTTCTCATGCACCTTCCTCAACTTCAGAGGATCCTGGAACTATATCAGAGGAAAGGTCTACTGTGGCAGTGTCCAGTCCAACCTGTGGTCCTGTTCTGCAAGGATGGAGCATGTGACTTTCTATAAAGTAGCTTTAAAAAAAGTATTTTTTAATTCACTACAGACTCTCAGTGCTATAGTCCTAGAAACCCTAGGGTTTAGAGTCCTAGTGCTATGTTAGTGCTATGTACTCTAGAAACCTATTAGTCTCAGCAGAAAAAGAAGCTTTGTTTTTATTTCTAGACATTTATACAAACATGAAATAAAAAAAACAAAACCAAAATCTTCTGGTAATTTTAGAGAACGCTGTTGCCATAAATGAAAAGAAAAGAAAAGAAAAGAAAAGAAAAGAAAAGAAAAGAAAAGAAAAGAAAAGAAAAGAAAAGAAAAGAAAAGAAAAGAAAAGAAAAGAAAAAAGAAAAGAGCATATCCTTATAGAAAAAAAATAAAAAACATCTAAATATCTGATATTTGGTAGTGGCCTGGCTGGAAGACTTACCTTTATTATCTGGTTTTCCAACATTGTTTTCATGCATTAAAACCAGATCTATTAATATAAACCAGGAATTACTTCCATGTGTTTCTCTATAAAATATTCTCTCTTCTCACATTTAATAAATTTCCTGTTTCAAGTGATGTGAACTCATTTCTTTTTTCACTTTCCCTTTCCTTTCCCACATTTTCATCCTTTTTTCCCTTTCCTCCCTCTTTCATTCAACTTTCCTTTTATCATCTACTTCTCATGTTCTTCTTTTCACTTTCTTCCATCCTATGATCTTTTTACTCTCTTCCATTTATAAAAAAATACTATGCAAGGGCATAAGTATATACATAAACTAAAAGTTTTAAAATTTTATTAATGGAATGTTTCTGGAGGGTTCATCCTTTTGGAATTTTTTCTTTAGAACACATTGTTGCTATTCATCATGATTTAAGAAAGTTGAGAAGTAAAACTGGAAAAATTTTATTAGCAAAATATAGAGATGAAGGCTCAAGTTAGCATCGAAACAAACATACACACTAAATAAAATCCTAGTCTACATAACTCCAAGTTCACTATAAATATTTGCACACTTTTCCTGGAGAATAAATAAAAAAAAAAGCTGACATTCAGCAGCGATGAATCTCTATTTTTCTTCTTTAATCTCTATTCTTTAAATTTGGGTCTTGAAGATATTATTGTTTTCTTAGAAAATTTTCTTTTGCCTTATGTCCTGTAGATGTTACACCAGACATCACAGGGAAATTTCGAAGTCAGTTGCTTGAGCATACAAGGCAAAGTAGAAAGCTTGGCTACTGAAAAAACACTTTAGAACTCACAGTTTTGATACAGAGAAACAGATAAGAAATACAGTAAAACTCCTTGCAGTACATTTTTGTGTAAGTGTATAAACTAATCATCATGCAGAATTGACTTGAAATAATCTCACACCACCTGATACTCATAATGGGTAATTAGACAATACAGAGGGACACTAGATTTTGCAAATCTCCAGTTGTATTTTTTTTCGCTTGAGAGGCCATTTGCATGCAAGCAGTCCTCTGGGTCCTAAGTCCATCTTAACATGAAAACATCACACAGCTCTATTTTTAAACAAAGCCTTTCCATTCCTTTGTATGACTAAAAATTCTGAGTGACAGAGTGGCTGTTATTTAAATGCTTAAATAGTGTCCTGTGATGCTGCTGGTCAGTGGCATCTGGCTAGCACCCTGCACTGAACCAAGGGCACCTCTGAGAGGGGAGGCACCACCTCTAAACAACAAATGTCAAATGAAGATATAAATTCAGCTTCATCTTCCAAGTAAAAAGGGATGTATTTGTAGAAGAAAATGGCTCATTTGTAAACTCTATAAACCATATGGCTGCTCAGGAGGGAATATAGTCACATTCTGGTCCATACCATAAGAAATGCAGGAGCAAGCTGACTTAACTGCTCAGTTAAAAGAAAAACATAGCATTTAATGTGGAATTGAGATATTGCATGAGATGGCTTGATATTCTAGGACTCTCTAAAGTATATTATGTGTGTTGTTATTTCTCACTAAAACTTATCTGTCAGTTTTCTTAAGCATTTTCTCCACAAACCTAATATTTAGATTTAACAACAAAACAAAAAAATCTCATGAAATAGCTAGATAATATCCTAAGAATACAAAACTCTTCACCTTAGGGACTTGAAGGAGGTCCCTTTTGTCTGCTGGTCAAATTGAAACTTCAGGATGTGTATTATCACTACCTCTCTCCTTTAGGACTCCAGTAATCATTTCAATTTTGTGTCAGACCATCATATTTAGTGATTTTATGCAATGTTTGCCAGAACTAAAACAACACAATACACCAAGGTGTGACAAAAAAAATATAGATCCTTTAATTCATAAATAACAAGAATGTAGCCATGTAAAACCTATTTCTGTCAAAGACCACTTCCATATAGGTTCATTCCTTATACATCTTTTGGGAAAATAAGAAATACATATTTAGAAATTGTCATGGAAACAAATCCACTATAAAAGAAACATCCCACAAAATCTTCTGAACTGTGTGACTAAAAATGAAAACCAGCTAAACAATTTTATCCATAAACACAAATAATTTTGCTCATGTTTTTGCCATGTGCAAGTCTGAAGATTAGTCCTCTTATACCAGCCGAAACAAAAGGACCCAGAGGGAGGCACCAAGCCACCTCTCTGCTTCATTGCCTGAGGTCACACCTGTGCCTGGCCAACTTTTCTGTACAAATTTTAACATCCTGAAGGCTGCTCTAATTTATACCAGTTGGTGAGGTTCCAAAGGAGCTGCCTTTGTGGCCATAGCTGACAGGGGCTCAGAAAAGCATCAGTCATGGCTCCAAGCTGACACTGGCACCAACACAGGATACAGCTTTTCCTGTGCCTTCTTTGCTAGAAGGCATCCCACCCACAATTTTAGAAAAATATCAGGTATCACAGTGGTGAAAAGTATTCTTGATGGCAATATTTCTGGAATTTTCTATTTTAGCTTGTTTATAAACCTATACAAGCAATTACAGTCTGCATTAAATATGTACATTAACATGCAGATTGATAAAATGTACATTGTTAAAAAGGAAAGGGCTGGATCCTGAGACAGGAGAAAGAAAGTTTAAAAATACTTTTGTATTTTTCTTTCACAATGTGCAATATGGAAATTTCAGTTTGTTATTTATTTTACATTATTTCTCATCATTTATCTGTGCTCTATGAAAGCGATGTCTGTCTACCATTAAATGGATCTTTCTTTTTCCATGGAGATGTAAATATAAGATATAATTATAGGATTTCTTCTGTTGAAAACAGTCATACTTTACACCTTTTTTACTCATGCCCACTAGGTAGTGATTTTCTCTCTTACCCATGGATTACTCTCTTTCAAATCCATCATTCCCAACTACTCATTTGGTGGAGCATAGAAAGCTTTTTCAATCACTCCTTTTTGCTGACCATGCACATGAGGTTGCGGAACTCAACCTTGTCATCACAAGAGATTTGTTTTGGGACAGTTTTATTGTAAATTTGAAATAATGCAGCTATGACCTTAAATGCAGATGTTTTGCTTTCAGTACCAAAAACTTCTTGAAGTTCGCTTGCATCACATGGGAAGAGCTCTGAGTTAAAGTAAGCCAATGCTTCTTCTCAAATAAAGGTGTTAGTGTAGGAGATTATATCCATCTAACATTTCAAATGATTTGTCTCCTGTCCAGACAAAGTCCTAGACAATGACGTGCTCCATGCAGTTACAGAAGCAGCATCCACATGACAGGTCTCCATGCTGCTTTAATTGGTTCAGATAATATGGTTTTCTTTTAAATAGCATGCCTCTATTTTTTTGTCAATTTTTAAAAGGAAATACGACCTTTCAGATGAAATCTTACTATGACTTTAGATCACTGAGTGGCTAAGAACCCTTCAAAAACTTGTTATAAAGACTCGGTAAGCCCCAGACTCTTGTAAAATTATGTAGTAAATAATTATGTAGTAAAAAAATTATGTAGCAAATAATTTCTTATGCTGTGTTTCCCCCACGCGTGGCACATTCTTTGTATTTTCAGTCATCTAAGGAACAATAGCGTCACATGCCATGGTACTCAGTTAACAGTCCAAAAGGCCAGTCCTGCAAAAGCTGCACAGACAGATACTTGGAGAGGAGATTCACATAGCAGAAAATTAAAGAAAAGCTTTCTAGGGGAAAATTCAGGTCAGAAAAATCAGATTTCTCCCACTCAAAAGGGAAAGAAGACACTTGTCCAAAAAGTGCTAATGAATTTCTATCATCTGAAAAAAATTATTTACTTAGGATTTCAGTGACAGAATTGTAACAGTCACAGAGTCCTATAAGGAGTGATGGACAGATTATTTTCATGTACACTGAGGAGTTTTGACAAAAAATACCTAAATTAACTAATTAGATGTACAAACATTTGCCCTATTTTTCTGTTTCATCTAATCCTTGTGCTCTGAAAACTCCATTTTCTGCTTTTGTTTCAATCCATAAAATATTGGGGTGAACAGTGTTAGTTTGTAAGTTCAAAAACCCTCATATTTCTTTTTAGTGGAAAATTTGAAATAATAGAAGTTAAAACACTACTAGAAATGCAATTTTTAAGTTTAGGAAAAGGTGGGTAGCTGCTGCTGACATGAATGCTAAGCAAGCAAGTACCCACCATTTTTTAGATTTTAAGTGAGAGTACAGACCAATAGGTTTACATAACATGAAACAACTAGTCAATTAAAAATGTTTTGCTCATCAGGCAACCACGAAATCCTTTTCTTAGAGCTGCCTTTGCTCAGTACTTGACCATTATATGGTCAAACAGATATACTAAACTAAGTTTCAGTATCCCTACAGATTTTCAGAAAGCCTTACTGCTTTTAAATCATACTGTCTCATGTAACTGAAAACAGGGTGGAGCAAATGGAAATTGCATATTTTCTAAGCAATAGAATTCCACACTGCAATTCTAAGCTAACTATCACTTAGTTGCAAAGACAGTCTTAGAGTTCAAATTCCTTCATTCCACTTGGACAATGCCATGCATCACATTCTTCTAATTCATTTACCACCTTCTACAGGCCAATTCTGTAACACTTTTCATTAAAGTATATCTGGAAAATGAAAAATAGAAACAGCACTGGAGTGCATTACTCTGACCCTAGAACCCTTAATTACTTAAGGAATCATAGAATATCCTAAGCTGGAAGGAACCCTCAAGGACCATTGAAGTCCACCTCCTGGCCCTGCACAGGACAACTCCAAGAATTACACCATGTGCCTGAGAGCCCAAATGTTTCCTGAGCTCTGTCAGGCTGGTGTTGTGACCACTTCCCCGGGGAGCCTGTTCCAGTGCCCAGTCACCCTCTGGGTGAAGAACCTTTTCCTAATATCCAACCTAAACATCCCCTGACACAACTTCAGGCCATTCCCTTGGGTCTTGTCACTGGTCACCAGTGAGAAGAGATTGGTGTCTGCCTCTCTGCTTCCCCTCATGAGCAAGCTGGAAACAGCCATGAGGTCTTCCCTCAGTCTACTCTTGGATGAACAGACCAAGTGACCTCGGCCACTCCCCACATGGCTTCCCCTCAAGACCTTTCACCATCTTCATTCACCCTTCATGCCCTCTCCTGGACTCTCCCTAAAAGGTCAGTGCTCTTCTTATACTTACACCAAAACTGCCCCCAGCACTTGAGGTGAGGCCTCCCCAGCCCAGAGCAGAGCAGGACAATCCCCTCCCTTGCTTGGCTGTGATGCTGTGCCTGATGAACCCCAGCACAGGCTTGGCCCTCCTGGCTGCCAGGGCAGTGCTGGCTCATGTTCAATTTGCCATCGAGGAGGATGCCCAGGTCCCTTTCTGTGGTACTACTTCCCAGGCTCTCATTCCCCAGTCTGTCTGTACATCCAGGGTTGCCCCATCCCAGGTGCAGAATCCGGCCCTTTGCCTTGCTGCAGTTCATGTGCTTGGTGATTGCACAGTCCTCTGACTTGTCAAAGTTTTTCTGCAGGGTCTCCCTGCCCTTCAGGGAGTCAACATCTTCTCCCAGTTTAGTGTCATCATTAAACATACCTAGTACATATTCCAGGTCTGTGTTCAAGTCATTTCCCCAAAATGGAACTTTCCAGAACCCCATAGGAACTACTAACAGATTGCCAGTCTCATGTCACCCCATTTTGCATTCAACCCATGAACCAGCATTTATCCAGACCTAGGTTGGACATTTTACCCAAAGGAATACTGTGAGACACAGTATCGAAATCTTTACTGAAATCCAAAAATATTAGATCAACTGGCTTCCCTTGATCAGCTAGGTGGGATATCTTGTCATAGAAGGAAATCAGGCTTGATAAGCAGGAATTTCCCCTCAGGAAGCCATTCTGGTTGTGGTTGATGACTGTGTTGTCTTTCAGGCATTTTCCAATGACTCTCAGAATTAACATCTCCAGAATTTTACCAGACACTGAAGTATTACTGACAGGCCTGTAGTTTCCAGGATCATTTCTCTTACCCTTTATGAAAATTGGGACAACATTAAGGCCTCACTTAAGAAGAAGTTTACAATCTTAATTCTTTTTTGAGGAAAGAGCAACAGTCCATGCCTTACAAATTCTACCATAAGAGAATTTCAACAATATGTAGGTGTTTGGTCCACAGAACTTAGAAGATTACAAAGGAAAGTCTTTTCTTTACACTAACTTCCCACTTGCAGCTGGGAATAGGAAGATTCAATGTCCACTATCTCATCTATATCTATGTTCTCTATCTTCCAAGATGTGATTCCTTGATCTTCACTGAACATTACTTAGCTCTAATATATGCTAAGATTATGCAAACATGCAGCAATGTTTACATGTTATGTAAACATTCTAATATTATTGAGACAAGCAGTATTTGTGTATTGCATTGGTTGTTCAGGGTTACCTCTAGACACGTGAAAGACAGAAGAAGGTTAACTACACTTATGGAATGAAGGTGCTGCCCAAGTTGCCCTTTCAAACTGCAAGACCAAGCAGCAATTTCACCACAATCACACTTAAAAGGAAGAATTAATAATTAATTAATGAATTAATTAACAATTTTCTATCCCTACTTACCACATCAGATCTTCAACATAGATTTCTCTGACTGAAAAAAAACCAGTTTGTGGGACATACAGGAAGAGACTGCTCCTCAAGCACCTCCTGATAGCAGCATTCCTTAAGCCCTGAGAGTTTATTCCCAGTCCCACAGCTTCAACCCAAAAGCTCCACTTATAAATACCTGATTTAATTCCTGGGCACTTCAGGGGAAGCACAAACTAGGTCTTTTGCATCCTATTTCTGATTCATAAGAAGTCTTTGACAAATTGCTTACATTTTTCCTTTAACTTTCCTATCTTTATCCTGGAGTAAAAACATTTAATTACTGCAAAGAATTAAGTACTTTTGAGTGTCATACAAATGCCAAGTGTAGTAAGAGGAAAATGGAACCTGGAATGATACTCTGGAAAAACAATACCGCATGGGCAAGAAATGAAAGAGGAGGAAAATGAGGGATAACAATAACTTAGGAATACCAAGAAAAATTAGTAATATGCAAGATAATTGGTTTTAATTGGTTTGTTTCTCCTACATCAAGAGAACAACAGGATAGATATCTGATGAGCTCAAATTCCATTACAAACCTGGAGGGGAAATAATGAATCACTAAAATGAGAGTCCTCTAGCAGATAAGACTTCACACACGCACAACTGCGGATTTGTTTCACACAACTGCTGATTTGTTTTACAGTCCACTGCTAAATTTAGCAAGATGGCTTTCATCTCTACCACAAAGAATGTTGCTTTTGTCTCATCTTTGTGCAAGTTGAGCCCATGGTGATACAATATTCTGGGAATAGAATAGTATTTCTAGAAATTGATATTAATGCTGAGAATTTCCATAGATACCTGAAATTTCATTCATGTTTAGGGTACATAGCACATCTTTAGCAGCGTTAGCAAAAGGGTATCTTGCTCCGCAAACAGAGTGATCAACATTTCTAAGAAAACATTGTATATCTATCTTTTCCCCACTGAAGGGAAAAGTGTGTGCTCTTGGAAATAGGCCTGGTTTTTGCACCTTCTGATTTTCTAAACAATAAAGAAAAAGCCCATTTTCTCCATTTGCATAAGCAGAGTATCTCTTTTAGCAGCTGATTTTTCCCATTACAGGGTTAATGTAAGCAAATATTATCACTAAATAAATAAATTGTGCCTCTTTCCCTTCATCTGCATGTTGCTCCTAAAATGTCCCAGTTTTTTACATAACTGATCAGCATTATTGGGATGAATGTGTTTTCACAGCTTTGGCTGTGTGGGTTTTCTCCTTCTCATGCTGGAGGGAACATTTATTTCAAAGAGTTAAACAGCCACATGGACCCTTGAGATGTTCTACATCCTCTAGCTGTGGTATGCACTCTGCTAAGCTTTGAAAGATACCCTATGCAGCAGCCCCTTCGAGGATATGGCTATGTAAACCATTCAGGCTCCTTTCCTACCTATACTAAAGGCCTAGTGTCTCCACGAAAAAAACCCCTAACGATTCCTGTAATTGGAAAAAATTACTGCTAGAAAGAATCAACAACAGGAAACGTCTGAAATGGATAGGTAATCCAAACACGTGCCTGAAATTCCATCATTCATAATATATTTGGTACAATATTCTCCACAAAGCTTCAACTGTTAGTCACACATACCATTGTTTACATTGTTGTGATGCTTAGATTAACACAGATATAACTGTACCTTGAGCCTGGGACATTTGTGGCATGACATAAGTTAACCCTCTGTCACATATCTGTTTATCTTGCTGCCTTTTAAAACAGAAGTGGGAGTCAGCAATAAAGATGCAGATCCCATATGTCCTGAAG
Organism: Phainopepla nitens; assembly: GCA_013400175.1. Taxonomy (NCBI): domain Eukaryota; kingdom Metazoa; phylum Chordata; class Aves; order Passeriformes; family Bombycillidae; genus Phainopepla; species Phainopepla nitens. The sequence goes on from VXBQ01002989.1 coordinate 86,056, forward strand.
TCCCAGAACTGCATGGGTTTCTTCTGGAAGCTGGGATCATTAAGTGAAAAATGCTGTGAAATAAGCCTTTTAAACACAATAGCCAAATAATTTTCTCAGTAAGTAACTGTAGCTCAGGAATCTTTACTCTGGCATCATTCCTCCTTTCCAGAAAATAGAAATTAATAACATCCCTCATGTCACCATGTATGATGGCTCTGTGTAACTTAATATTGTGATCTCTCTCATTCAGTATATACTTGCAGCCACTTAGACACAGAAAAAAAATTAGTTGTGTGTATAGGAAAGATCTAATTTGGACAAGGTTTATTAAACCTCACATTTTCATAACTGATTTACATAGCATTTCACTTCTGAAAACAAGGACTTGTCAGGCCAGCTGATCTCTGCTTCTTCATTTACAGACAACATTTCACAATTCCACTTCGCTAACTACAACATATCAGAACATTTTACTTGCTTCTAGAAGCCTCCATGGAAAGTTATCAGCTTTATCTTGACAAAGGGCATTTTTAAATCTTCCAGTTCCGACTCCTTTCTTAACAGTCATTTGGTTCTGATACCCATTTTTGTTGTGCACATATTATATCACTGTAACAGAGTGGGGACAGAGAAAAAGTGAGTCAGGGAAGGAAAAGCAATCAAGGAAGAAGGTAAATAGCATGGGAAAAACAGATTCCCAAAAGGTGTTTTCCTGGCAGGAAAATGCAGGCATAGGTTGTGTGAAGGGTAGTGGGAATCAAGGAATTGAGGATCTATCTGCTTCAGCTGAAGAAAAGATTTCTGGATGTAAGACATTTGTTGCTTTTGGAAGAGGAACAGAAGAGACAGAATACAGAACCTCTGTAAAGTGAATAGACCCAAAGGAGACTGAAACATAGCACTCCAACCAATTTAGAAAAAACAACATTGAGGGCAAACATTTCCTTTATATAACTTGGCAGGCCAGTGTTAAAAAATGAAATGTGGATCTCTAACACTTGGCAACACCAGATGGCAAAAAAGGCCTTGTGTGAATAATATGCAAAGCAACTGTGAGTTTTAATTCAATTCATCACAAAAATTATGAAAAGAAAGATCTTCTACTCTGCCAAATTTTAAACTGTTTTTCCCATCTGTTTTCTTGGGGGTTTTGTTATTGTTCTAAATTATTTTTCATTTTAGTGGATATTGCATATCAAACACTAACGATTATTTTTCTATTTCAAAGTATCATTCAAGCAACATAGAATTAACAGCAAAATGCTCAGAATGTTCCCAGAAGTCTTCTAGCAATTTTGCAGAAAGAGTACATAATTCTATTTTTTCCTTGAAGTTCATCATACACTAAATGCACTTAAAGAAACAACAGCTAAGGCAAAAGGTTACTACTAAGGTTTGATACAGAGAGCTAAAAGCAAATTTTAAAGAAAATACCCTGGTGTCCACCAAAGAGCATCTCAAAACTTGTAATATGCAATCTTTTCTTCTTTGTTTGGACTTTTATTAGTGACAGAGAAGTTTGTAAAAGATTAAGAAAGAGAATTATTTGAGAAATTACTGGAGAAGAAATTGACATGTCAAACAACGTTCTACATTATTGCGTAGCAAACCTCTACCTTCTTTTTCACCACATTTATTTCTACAAAATATTAATTTCAATTTTTAGCTTAGTCAAAGGAGGTTTACAAGGTTTAAGATTTTTTATGATGAACAAATATGAAAGAGGGATGAGTCAAAGATGCTATTTCTGCCTAGGTTCTGAATGGTGTTTTATCTAAAAATCTTCATTTCAGCTACAAGTATTATTCAATTATGAAAGCAAAAGCCCACAGATTTCGACAGAGCAAGAAATTGGCAGATTTTATAATCTGAGACATGCAGGCTTCTAAAGAAGCACCAATTTTCATTATAAGATCTAGGAATTTGTGTTGTGCTACTAGGCTTAATTGCTTCATCATCCAAAGACAAAACCTCATTTAATCTGTGTTCCCTTCACCATTCCTTTGGACCAGATGATTGCACTGAAGCTCTCAAGATTTATCAGCTACAGGTAGCAAATGCTTACAAATGTTAACCGTAAAGAAAGTTTGATATAAAATTCTGGCTTTTGAAATTCAAAGGAAAGAAACTAAAGGTACACAAGCTAAAAAGAATTGAAAGTGTGTTAAGTCACCAAATAAGGCCATTTTTAGGACCTATTGATCAGGAAAATATAGACTTATTCCTGCAACTTTGGACCAGTTGTAGGGAAAGCCTTGGAAAAACGCAAATGGAAGAACAGTCAGTAAACCACATCTTGAATCAAGGATAGCCAACATGGCCTCAGGAAGGGAAGGGCATGCATGCCTCACTTAGTTGCTGGAATTGTTTGAGCCTGTGGCTGCCAATACAAACATGGGCAATGCTGGGGATACTGTGCACCTGGATTTTCAGAAAACACTTGCCAGAATTGCTAACTGAAATTACTGTCTAATGTGCAAAGCCATAGTCTAATTTTAAAAGGGCAAAGGCACCCTCACAGAAGAAAAAGGCTGCCCCTTGAGCAGGAAACAAGACAAGCCCCTCTAAATTGCAGGGAGGTTTCTGATGTTAAGACTTGGACTTATAAATAAGCTTACAAATGCTCTGTGAGATGAAATTAATAGGTACCTACTTGGAAAGAATGAGTTATGATGCATCTTGAGGCACAAATAGAACATGTTATTTAATATGAAGGCTTATTAATAATAAAGTAAATTTCAGCATTAAAGACTATCACCTCAAGGGGCACAGTTGCAATATCACACACAAATCCACTACAAAACTTGCTAGAAATATAGGCTTGAACACAGCAACAAATTTTTACACCCAAGAGCCTCTGGGAAAAAAATGTTAAGAGCAACTGTGAAGCTCTAAATAACTAAATTGTCAATTTTGCTGCAGAATTGAACAGAAAAATCCAAATTTGGGTTGATCTGAAATGAAAGTGAAAAAAAAAATTAAGGTGAAAAAAATATTGAGGACTAGGAAAACAAACTGGTTCAATTCTTTCTAAATGTTGCATTTCCAAATAGTAGTAAAAAAAGGGAAGGCATGAAGTTATGAAATAAGAAATTGGCAAAAAAATCTCTTTTACTTACTGTGCAATTGAAAGCACTCACTCAGAATAAGGGAAACACCTGTCCCATGCCATTTTCCCAGTTCCCAGAAGTTTTACTTGAACAAATGCACTAGAAGGAATTTTTTTCTACACCATTGAACATATTTTTTCTTCCATTGAAATTATTGTCATAAAAACGCATGTATTTATTTATTTTGTTGGGAATGAGGGGAGGAAGAATATTTCTTAATCAGTAGAGAAATATCCCAGGTCCTGATTTAATCATTATTTTATACCAAGCAAATTTAGTTAACACTAACACCTTTAGATTGGACAAGAAGTCTTTCTTTCAGTCAGAAAAATGTGAGGATTCTGTGCAAACTTGTTCAACAGAGAGGATATTCTGTGGTCTAGTGAACATCAGCCTTGGAGCACTCAGCATTTTAAGTATCATAACCCTTACTGGATAAAGACTGCTGTCCAGTTAAATTCCAGGCAAACTTGGGGAATCACTTCACAGTGAATCACTTCACAGATTTCATCTGTCTGGTTATCATAAAGACTTACTCTCCTTTTCCCAGTACAGAAAATATGAAACTCAAAGTGAAAAGTATTAGTTTTAACAGACTGCTCTAAAGGTATGGATTTTAAAGATGAATCATAGAAGTTGTTGCTTGACTTTTGCAAAATCACATGAAGCTTTCTCATTAACAACGTGCAAAATGAAGAAAAAAGACTAGTCATGGTATCATGGTGATGCCAGAGACAATTGTATAATAAATGAAATAACTTTTATTCTCTAATACTTTTGGAGATGAATAATTGGATTGTCCTGTACTCATTTTTGTAGGTTAAAACATCTCTCTGATTCATCAGAGAAACAAAATACTTTTGTTTCTAAAATGAAGTCCTTTCTTGAAAAAATCCCAACACTTGTAAGGCTTGATCCTGTTAAAACAAGTAGCGGTAACACAGGGGAGACACAGCCCTCCTTGGATTAGGAGGATTATGCTGCCATCCAGGAGGACTTCTTCACAAGGCAGGAACACTTCCACTCCAGTTGCCATGACTAATAAGCAAATAAAGAACCCACATTTCACCAAATCTGCAGCCTGACAATGAGATACTGCAAAATATCAGACAGAGGAAGGAGCTTTGTGGCACGTGATTCAGTGTTTTGAGAGTTCCATACAGTAGCAACTAAGATCTTTACATTTACTCAATGGGATTAAATGAAACAGGAGTTTATATCAGTGATTCCTTTGCATGTTGAAGATTTGTTTGAAATCCTTGTCTCTTCTGGTCACATTCAGCTCTGTTTCAACGTCTGCAGAAAGGAATAAGGCTATTGCCACAAGAGCTTGTGGCTTACTTCTCAAAGCAGTTTGCACAAATTCAATACTACCTTTATCATGTCAAACCCACAAAACTAGGATGGGGTAAATCAGTAGTAGGTGTGTTGAAAGAAAAAGCAAATATCATGTGTTGCACATTTATACTACTACATTTTTTTCGCATGCAATCAACTACATGAGAATGAAATGTAACATTAAAATAACTTTTTGCAACATCAGGGCATTTTTTTAGGTTGGGACTGCTGCCTCAAATTACAGTCAATGGAATAAATGAATGAATGAAGGACAAGTTGATTATCTGTGCACCACAGAATATACCGGTAACAATGGAACGGTATTTTGCAGAACAGAGAAATTCAGCTATACATACATCACAAAGTGATAGAGTGTTTACTATTTGTTCATCATAAATCATGGATTAATGTAATTTTGCACCATAATTACAGTACTATACTTTAGAAAGGCATGATACTGTGATAATTTAGACACTAATTTAAGTCGCAAAAGCCCTGGCAAACTCTATAATTTTAGAGCATCATGTCAACAAAAGCAAAAATGGCAAAAGACGATTTTAAGACAGGTTTTGAAAAACCTCAGTGGAGTAGCTGTGAATCCAGATTTTATTTCATATACAAACCACTAAAGCCTGAAGAGAAAGGGAGTTCCTTAGGGTGGCCCTTGTTTTGGCATGGTGCTTGGTGTTTGAACAAAACTGTTGGAATATGTGTTTTCCTGTAACAAAAACTAAATTGGCATAAATTTTGAAGACAAAAGAAAAACAGACACCACATTCAGGGTCTATAATGGCCAGGATAATGGAATCAGACAAGGGATCATGGTTTGAATCAATCTTTACAGTACATGCCAAACTGTGCCGGCACATGAACAAATAAAGCAGAGTTAATAAAACAAAATCTGCTTGGTAAATTTTGGCAATTTTGTTCTTCCTTTTATATGTATTTATTATTTAAAAGATTCCTTCATGCCATGTAATGTGGATGTAGATGGAGGAGGAAAGCAAGCAATCTTAATTTGTTGCAGTAAAACAACTCTAAGGGTATGTCTGCTTCAAAAGCTATTGTCACTATTGCTAAGATTGCTAACTATGGTAAGATGCCTTGGATTTATATGAGGAATACAGCACTGGAATCAGAAATATTTCCAAAACTACATCAATATTTTTAGAGATTCTCCACACAGCTCCAGTTCAAGAACCACTGGATTACAAAACCCGAGTCTTCACTATATTTTGACATTCAAAGGTACTAAGCACAAGCCTCCTGAGAAGATCCAGTGTCACACTTGCTCACAAATTTTGTTGATAAAAATTTTTAAAAACAAGTAATGAATTAAATATACCACTACAGAGCATTCAATGTGTTTCTTGAAGTTTGAAAGGATAGGAAAAGGTCAAAAGTTTTAAAAAAATCATAAATTTTTCTACAAAATTCTCTCTAAAACTAGCAACTTAATTTAGAAGCACAGAACAAATAACTGAATTACAGAAAGACACGTAACAGCTAGAAGTCATAAAGAATAAAAATAAAATACCAAGCCATAAAAGTCATAAAATCCATAGGATTCAAGGGAATGTCATGAAACTGTGTCAGGGGAGATTTGGATTGGATATTAAGCAAAAGTTCTTCACCCAGAGGGTGGCTGGGCACTGAAGGAGGCCCTGAGAGAAGGGGTCACAGCACCAGCCTGACAGAGCTCAAGAAGCATTTGGACAACCCTGTCAGGCACATGGTGTGACTCTTGGGGTTCTCCTGTACAGGGCCAGAAGCTGGACTCAGTGACCACTGTGGATCCCTTCCAAATCAGGACATTCTGAGATTGTATTCTGTGTTTCTTCCTGTCTGAATTAAGACACAAATCCTGTCTTGAAGTTAAATACATATATATGTCTAATGTGTGATATGGATATGACATGATCTGACCTCCTTACTTATCCCTTATTTCAGAGGTAATTATTTATAACCTCTGAAAGTGTCTTCATCACAAGAGCAGTTGTTTGGACGGGCTTCTTAAAGGCCAGATGCAGGGAGCCAACATCCCACTGCTCTGGGAGGCCTAAAGTCCCAAAATTACTCATTCAACTCAGCAAATCCACCAGTCTAGATATGCCCCATCTCTGTTTTATATTTTACGCAGTAAATGAACCCAGTTCCTACTGTGCTTGAGGCAAGCAGCATACTACATCTGAAATACTTTCCAAATATAGTCATGACCCTCTTTGCAAAGAGAATTGTTCAATTTCTGAGACAACTAAAATGCCCTGAATTACCTTCTCTGCCACCCTTGTCTTCTGTGTAAGAATAAGTAGGATTGACACAAAAAACCTCTGCTAGGCATTAATCCCCTGTTGACAGAACTGTCATAGTCAAGTATATTTGATGCAGATAACGATTTAGGCTCTGTAAAATACCAGTGTTGATAGTTACAATTTTTAGCTGTCAGATTATATTCCTCTACCAGTAATCTGTTTTCTACTAAAAATGTTAACTGGTTCTCTGAACTATAAAGAGAAAAAAGTGAAACAGGAAGATACCATGGATAAAGCTGTAATTACAGAAGGTCCTGGTGACAACAGCAAGCTCTGGAACCTTGCCCTTCTGGTTAATTACGATGTCATCATCCACTCAATGCTCAGTGTTTACAGGGCTTTACTTCAGGGCCTATCATTTATTCTATATATTAACATCTAGAACTATAACCATGGTATAACCTAGTCATTGGAAAAGGCCACAAATCCTGCTATGGTATGTCTCAATGCCAGTGCTGCAGCTTTACTGCATCTGAGACAGAACCACAAAAAACACATGGGTTTTTAAACTGAGGAAAGTCAGAAAGGCACTGCTAACTGGAGGTGCTTTGAAGTAACTGATAGCTCTGTACTTCTTGTGCTGTGCAGTTTAAAAAGTGTCTGCAAAGGATGCTAATTAATTAACTAACTCATATCTACTCCACAGCAGGCAATTCATCCTACTACAGATATGTCTCATTTAGAATATTAAAATGTATAGACTGAGGCTTAGATGTTAGGTTTCGGTTCCTTTTTTTCCCATGTGGAAAACCAGAAACAGATGTGGAATATCTGTTTATGATTTCTACTGCAGTGTATAGATCAGGAGGAGCTCCACTGAGTAAAGCCAGATTACATATAAATTATTTGCCTTGTAAATATTGCAGAGGATGTGGAATTAGAGCCCTGGAAGTTGTTTCAGACCGCAAGATCTCCCTCTCTCTCTCTAATGTCTCAATAACAAACCTCTCATATCTCTATTTCCAAAACGGAAGACATTATTCCCAGTCAGACCTAACCCTGCCCAGAAGCAAACAAATGTTTTTAAAGCTTAAAAGCCATGGCTTTTTTCTCCAATGTCTCCAACGACTGTGTATCTAGCCCATTGCTAGAGAAAATGGTATTTAAAAAGAAAAGTACAGTAGTGGAAAGTCAGGGTCTTGCATTTGACAGAATATTTGCTACTGCCCTTGAGATTCTTTCACTTCAGATCCAAGATCTTGAAGGTACCACAGTGTGACTTGCTCTACACTATAAACTAGCAAACTTCTAAAAAAAGTAATACTTTAGCACTAGTAAATACACAGGAAAACCTCTCAACACCAATATATGTATTGTATATATTGTATACAGGCTGATATGGGTACCGGTTTTTAAAGTCCAGGTCTGCTCTTCAATAAATGTATCGATGCAGAACCATATCTCTGCCTGGATCCTCCTGGGCATAGACAGTATTTTTTTTTTTCCTCCTACCTTTTGAAATTTACACTTGAAATACTTTGAAACTATTATGTCAGGAGTGAAGACCTGAAAAGGTGGCTTCCCCTTAGGTGTTTCCCACTTGATACTTGGCCCGGCAGCCAGAGAAAAGGTGCTCGGGCTGCCTTGTACAGCCCTCTCCGAGTTACCTGCGCCGAGAGCCACACCTGGGGGCGTTCCACGAACGGAATGTCTGAACAAGCTGAGCCCGCCGTGCAAGCGGCACCCGCTGCCCGAACGGCCCCTCGGCCGGCGCTGCTCCCGCACCCGGGGCGGGGGCTGCGGGGATTCCAGGGGCTGGATGGGCTGTGCGGGCTCAGAGGACGCGGGGGCAGCGGGGATTCCAGGGGCTGGATGGGCTGTGCGGGCTCAGAGGACGCGGGGGCAGCGGGAGCGGGGATTCCAGGGGCTGGATGGGCTGTGCGGGCTCAGAGGACGCGGGGGCAGCGGGGATTCCAGGGGCTGGATGGGCTGTGCGGG